>NTHP01000129.1:147800-162184 GCA_003416845.1 Oplegnathus fasciatus
AGTAGATAAAGGGGTTCCAATAAAACATGACAGGGGTATGTTGTGGGCAGGATAAGTAGATGTTTGCATGGGCACGGGGTCAAGGAGGAGTTGGAGTTCATTTGTCTGGCTGGAAAGGTCTGAAGTGATAAAACATGCACACAAGCAGCGTGTTCATACGCCCACGCCTGCACACAGGCTTGTATTAACACACTAACCTCAGACACAGAGAACATGCTCCTTCAGTCTGTTTGAACAAGACGCTTGGCTCCATTTAGTTCCTTCAGCAAAGACTCCTCAGCGAGAGCTAAAGCATAAAAGAGCAAAGCACGTACACACACACAGAGGCCTGATGGATTACGGCTCTCTCGGCCACAGAGCCCTCACAGCAGGGTTGGCAGACGGAACAGAGACCCCGTGCGGGCCGAGGGGTGAGCCAGAGGGACGAGTAAATACAAAGCTGATGGAAAGGGCCCCATTGTGGGACCGCCTGACCAGCAGTAGGGCCCAACCTGGAGGTGATATGGAGCCAAGCAGATGACCCAGCAGCGGGGAACCTCCAAGATCATTAAAGGCTTCAGCGTGGCCATTTGATCAGTGTTGAAACCACCAACTGAAAACACTGGACACAGCAAGCTGCTGTGTTTCCCCCTCGTCTGGAAATCAATCTCCGTGTGGGTGGGAGATGGCTGTTTTCATTTCAAAAGTTATGTTGTACTGTTACTGAAAAAATGGGTCGCAGAGTGAAAGTGTGGAGCATGTAAGACTGATCACATAGTTATTGATCTAATTCAAGTTCCTAAGACTAATTAGACATTTTACACATTATGGAACATCATGAAATACAGAGAATCCCTCATAAGAGTGATATCCAGGTTCAAACCTGTGACTGATTTTTTGACCCCTTGGNCCTGCTGCGGCCGAAAATGGCACTATGAAAGCGGTGAGAGTGAACCAAAACAGTAACGTTGCGGGTCGCACAGTTAAACAATAAACTGAAAGCCGCTATAAAGCTTCATAAAGCTGAGTGGAGCTGTAGATTCGGGTGGTAATTCTCTGTCGGCTCATCACTATGAGTGACTTAATTCACATTGCCACATTGTTATTATAAAAAATATAGATGATAGCCGCTTTAAGGCGAGACTATCTAACTTTTGCTTAACTGTGGCCATATGTGACAATCACAGGGTAATGGTTAATGCTAAAAACATAGTGTAACAGTGGCATACGAAAGGAAGATGTAATGTCAGTTACACAGCAAACGTTAGCTAACATTAGTCACCATAAGCTACTGGTCATACCAGACCAACCTGAGTATACTGAATTGAACTACGGTGTGTTTTATTGCTTATGAATTTAACCTTTAATTCGTAAGAGGATAACCTATTTTCTTTCAAAAATTGCAAAGTCTTGCTTAAATTTAACAACACCATGAAGAAGAATAAGGAGTTGTTGTAAAGACTGGACATTATCAGTGATATCCAGGTTTAAGATGACTACTTTGGGGGAAAACCATAAAGGGATAATTGGACGTTGTGCTCTTATTGGTGGCAAACCTCAGTGGTGTTAAAAACAGATCACTCACCCAGCATGTTCCCACTGCTGGACGTGACGACACGTGTACTGCCATTAACTGAACATAAACGTGGTCTGTCCCCCGCCCCCCCTCGCAAATCAGAACCACCTGCCCCCGGGCCCTGAGAACTGGCTGGTCCTCTCTCCGGACCTCCTTGGAGAGAGAGAGCGCCTCTTGTTTGGACAAACGTCAGGGCCAGCTCCGGGGCTCTTACATGAAACGAAGAGTGGAGCAGGGAATCTTACCCTTCACATAGCCTCCTACAACCCCGGGCCCCGTCTCCTCCCTTCTGAGCAGGGCCCAATATTTTTTAATTATGTACAGGAAACTCCTGTTACAAAGGACACTTTCTTAGTCAATCTGCAGGGAGGCTGTGAGGAGTTCTGGGGTCACCCTCCTCTTTTTTCTTTCTCTGTCCATTCTTACTAAGTGTGTGTGGGCGGTAGGTGTATCGACTAACAAACTGGAGAGCATGCCACCCAGAGATTCAGGTCACTGCTGACAGCCTACCTTCCCAAAACCAAGATGGTACCTGGTCCGTGAATGCAACACACACCCCAACACCAAAACTACACAGCCAGCATCCCCACCTCTTCCCCACCAGACCAAACAAACCAACTGTTACTTTCTCATTCGCATATACTGTATTATAATACTTAATAATATCAATATCAATGTTAATAATACTTTATATAGCAGGACAAAGAAGTAGACATGTCAGTAAGCTTTTTTTTTCACCCTCAGCTTCTTAGCTCCGGTGGTCTCTAACTGACAGGAACTCAGGCACTATTTGTTATCTTTAGGCCCAATAAGTCCATCTGGTTTTGGTTTGGCTCCTCGAGATCGCCCCTGGAGATGTAGATGGAGGGGACTTAGGGGTGAGGCGGGGTGGTGGAGGGGCAGTTCTAGGAGGCTTTTTTCTCCTCCTAAATTGAATTTCTCACCATTCCAACCTGGGCCTTGGACCAGGGATAGAGCGAGAGCTTGCATTCGGCTTCCAACCCTCAGGCCCCTGAAAAGCTATATGCTAAAAAAGTAAGAAAGAGGGGGAAAAAATACTTGGAAGAAATCAGTATCACCTGTTTTGCCAAACGACTTGCATGTTCGGAGTAATGGCTATTAACTGACTCAGACTCTCCCTGCCTGTGTTTGTAATGGAGGAATGTATGAACTCTCTCTGAACCATTCCCGACATGAAACCTTTTGCGTCCGATGAAATGATGTGTGAAAATAAACAAACAGTAGACTAAACTAAGCTGTCAGTCCTTCATTGGAAATCGGGATAGAAAGTATTCGAAATTCATGTTTAGGTTGTTATATTTAAATGTTATAAAAATGTTTATTTTTAATACACACTACACCAGGAGAAATCTTTTCCAAAAAAAGCTAACCTCTTTAGCAAAGGTCCATATAGTGTTGATGGTTATACATGTACAGTAGCCAACATAAAAATAATCTATCTAGCTACATTCAGCTTGTCGAATGTATCTGTGAACACATATTTGTGTGTCCTCGTCACTGAATCTACACTTTGTCAGATATTTCCTGAAGTACACACTTTATTGTTTATTAAAGTCTACTATTAGCACTTTTGTTTTGGTTTGCCTTATCAAATGTTTCTGTGTTGTTTTATTTTTCATTTGTCTTTCATATCTGAAGCTCTGTAAATATTACAAATCATTTAAAAAAAAGTCAACAAACCATATAATGTTGTCACATGTGTAGAATAGCAAGAAGATCTGCCTACAGCTTCTTGAAAGCTATCTAGCTGTCTACCCAGATGTACAGTATGTTTGTGTGCCTTCATGATTTCTGTACTTAAAATACACAGTATGGTTATATTAATGTTTATTTACATCCACAGGTAATATCTTAGGAAACTGCTTGAAAATGTGAATATTTTAACTTTTCCATTTGCACGGCTGACTTTAACTTTTTGCTCTTGATGTTTTTTTTTACTGTAAAGCCTTTGTTGTTTTGTTTTAAAGTGTTTTAAAAGGATTGTTTAAAGTTTAAAAAAAGGCAAATTGAGCAACTTTTTTTGTTTACCTTATCTTATACTTCTGCATCATCCATTACAATCATGGAACATACAATTTGTCGAATATTATCCTTTAATATACTTCTTTATCATATTGTCTTCTTCAGTTGGCTTTGCTATCTGATGTTTCCATTTTTAGCTGCACATCTTTTTTCTCGTCCACTTTCTAAGAAGAAATTCCACAAAAGGAGCTCGAGCTCAATTCGATTTCAGGTTTTCATACGGACAGTTGGTCTCTCTCATCCGTCTCTCTTGTCGCTGTCCAGTGCAGGCAACATAAATCAAAATGGAATAAAAATGAAAATAACCCAAAACTGTGAATTATTTTGTCGGCCCTTACAATTTTATGGCCATGACAGTCTGAAACTACTGGATGTAAAAGTGGTCAACTACTGGGTTTCTAAGCTTTTTGATGGTACAGTTTGCTTTTCTAGTATTTCTGTACAATTAAATACATGTTTCCCATGGTACTCCCCCATAAAGTCTGCACTTATCCCCGACTAACCCTGTGGGTTCTGTAAAATAAGACCTTGCTGTCTTAAAAAGGGTAGAGCAAATTGAAAGTTAAGGTATACTTTGTGCAAATGTAGCTTGAAATGTACACATGCTCCTCACAAACTCACTTTGCTGTCATTCTTCTTAATTTTTTCTGTATCTCAGCCCTTCCTGTGACCTCTGTAAAAAACGTTGATACCCACTTTTTTCCCTAAAATATCTGAGCCAAAGCCCCCCTCCCCCCACATCATCATCATCCCACACGCTCAGTTTATTTTCTCAGGTGAACAAACTGTATTGCACACACTGGCTCCCTCAGATGCTCTTTATTAGGCTCCTGGAATCGGCTGTACTTTCATCCTGAGTAAGAGTGCATTTGTGTGTTTAAGGTTTAAATAGACCTGGGTTGAGATTGTAAAATTCTCACCGAAAATAGTTCACTACATTGTCACAGATAGGGGAAAAAAAGACTTTATGAAGATGGTTTCTAATCGCACGTCGTCTTCCCAGTCAGAGTTTAAAGATGTTTGGTTTAGGTGATATTGTAAAAACTAAACTTACCCAAGAGAGGACAATAAATCATGCTAGAAACATTTGGCTGATTTTAGACTTTAGCATCAGGAGACTACAAATGGACTAATTTGTTATAGAAAGAGTGTATCATCACTTCAGTTGTGTATCTATGGATATGTGACAATTAGAAAATGCTACCTATTGACAAGCAGTATTCTATACTGTTCTTTAAAAACACAATATTTAATTCCAATCTACTATAAAAAAAATTATTTTTTTATAGCTACGTTTCAAGATATCATCTAAAGTGTGACGTCGCACCTTGGCCAAAAACTTCTATACCTTTGGGTATTAAAAGGATAAAGGTAGTCAAATCCCCACTTCTAGCTTTACTCCTTGCTGACCGTAAAAAAGGTCTCTCTGTTAAAAAATATTAGATCTTAGGTTCAAGAGGACAAAAGTCCTCTACGTGATACTGTAATAAAACCTGGATTGAGATTGCAAGCCACCTCTTTATTGCAAGCCGCTTGTATTTGTTGAACGCTGGTTTGTATTTCCTTATTTTCATTTTGCCTTCTGTAACTTCATGAGTATGTATTAAAATTTTTGGATACTCTCAGCTGTACCACATGTTGTCAAACAACAGTAACAAAAGGAAACACACTCTCACTTAGACACAATTTCAGTTTAATGGATGTGTACACACTTCACAAATACATGCTGAATTTGAAATTGTTAACACTCGGTGAGGACAACTTCTTTTACTAGCACTCTGTGTTCAACAACAATTACTGTAACATTCATCATGAAGTTGAATTAAAACCACATAAATGTAGTTCTAACAACATTTTATCAACTTAGGCAACATTAGGTAGGTAGTGTATTACTCTCAGTTAGTGGACCTTCACAGAAGGCATTTCAAAGACAACACTGTTTTGTGGAAAAAGCATCTACAGTAGCATGAATATGCAGCTAGAGTGGTATGACAGCTCACGCATACAGTACAATAAAAAAAAAGTTTAAAAAAAGTTATTTCTCTGTGTATCAAGTTTAAGCTTTAATGTCTGATAAAACACATAAACAAATAGAGACATGCAACAAAGAAAATAATACACTTAGCTGATAAGACATAAACTGTGTTGTTGAAGTGTTTGTTATAAAGTGAAAATGTACTTTCTTTATAAACACCTGGACAAAGCAGGATGAAAAACATCTGGCCACACAAGCCTTTTCAATGGAACTATGGCAGCTTCATGTATAACCTACGTTTAAATAAATAACATTATAAAGTGCACGTACTACAGCTCATGACACCGACCACACAAATTCCATCCCCATCCATCCCCTAAGATATAAGAAAATCTGAATTTTAATCTACAGCTCTACAGCATTTATTTACAGCCCCAAAGAAAAGGATACTGGATAATAATTGTAACTGAGCAGGGAGAAATGCAGATTACTGTAGCTTTCATACAGAAGCAGTTGAGGTATGTTTCTAAAGTTCTTATCTATCAACAGAAAATGAAAACAGCAGCAATCAATAATAGCACAGTGTATTTGGTTAGAGATAAATGAGAGTGGCTCACTGAGTGGATATTTCAAAGTGAAGTAGATACTATAATGTGCACATGCAACTTTCAAGGCAAAGGTGCCACACACAGTCTAGCTCTAATATGGTGATACATGTCTCATGAAGCTAGGGCTGATTATGACATTAGCACCATTTTGAAATGCCATATACGAGGGGAGGAAGAAAAATAACAAAAATCTTACAAAGTAATGCAATCCAATACAGCACTACCACATCTAAACAGTTGAGTTTATTGCATTTTACCGGATTGATTAATGTCATAAGATGTTCTTGTTATTTTATTCATCCTTTGTTTCTCTTGCATTGCAGTTATGAGTTGTACATTATTCAAGGAAAAGACATGTTCATTAAAGTCTAATACATGGTGGGACTATCCACTATTACATCCCAATGAAACAAAACTGTTTTTGTCTATATATATTATATATTTATATATATATATATATGTATAGCCAACAATTCAGCCCATGCCACAGGTGCATGGACTGAAAATTGGGTAATTTACATGGACAGGAGGGTTGGTCCGAGTGGCCACAGCTGGAGCCATCACATCATTGTAGCCCTAAAAAAAAAAAAAGACAGATGTAAATGGGATGACTGACTCTTAGAAGGACACAGTTACTGTGTATCTGTAACAGGATGGTATCAAATCTTGTTTCTGCTGTGCTACCCTGCACAAAATTTGAGAAATTGCTTCCCCCTTGTGGATGTTTTGAGAGCATTCCTGTGAGGGTTAAACATTTGAAGTGATGCTCTGATTTCAAATATAAAACATTTTAAAAGAAAAGAAAAAAAAAAACAGACAAACCTCAACTATCAGTCGTGGGCACACACGATGATCGCCGTGACCTGCACATAGTTTTCTGTCCAAAAAAAGCAAAGAATGGGTCAATAAGTCAATAAGTCAATAAGAATAGTCAATAAATGAGCCATTGGAACAAATGTAAAGGACAATGACACATAATAAAGGTTTCCTTGTTCCGTTAACATGATTTTATATCTGTAATTTAGTTTAAAAAATGTAATATTTTAATTACAGAAGCTTCTCTACCACATCAAAAGAGCCCTCAAAATTACACACAACAATAAAAATGTTGAATTTGAGCGATGTCCAAGATTTCTGTTTATTGTTTTGATATAATTTTGGAGAATCAAGCTAGATTAAGACCAGAAACCCTGTAGTTTCTCAGTATATTGATGATAAACGCAGGCTAGGACTGTGTATTCTACCTTTGTATGAAGGCGATGATGAAGGACTGGGTCAGACAGCCAAGGATGTCTTAAGGCCTCAGATGCCCCCATCCTCCAACTGATGGCAATCACAGTGACACATAAATATTACTCATATGTTAAGAATCTCAGCATGTTAACCTCAGCACACAGAAAGACAGGTGATAATGAGAAGACAGATACCTTTTATTCACGACGAGCAGTCTGGAGATGAAGTCTTTGGCTTCTTCAGACGTATCTACAAACTCTTGTTCCTCGAAGTTCCACTTACAGGCCAAGATGTTATTCAGAGTCTCGTTGTCATCGTCGCCAAGGAAGGGACAGAGACCGCTCAGACTGACGGGAAGAGACGGGCAGTCGTTAGCATCAGTTTGTGCGTGCTGTGTGTGTGGGTGCATGTGTTTGTGCGTTTCTTTACAGCATGTAGGTGATGACGCCGAGGCTCCACATGTCTGTGTTGAACGACACAAAGTCATAGTTGATGACTTCAGGAGCAAGAAACTCTGGAGTGCCGAAATTCACCCGCAGTTTCTCCCGTGGTTTGTATCTATGTGGGAATATATTTGAAATTCACATCAATGACATTTACATTTTGTATACAGCAGTCAATAAAACAGAAGCAAATACCGGCACTTACATCCTAGCAAGACCAAAGTCGATGATTTTGATCTTGTTAGTGACTCTGCTCACACACAGAATGTTTTCTGGCTGAAATTTAGAACAAAACAAAACAACAGATGTTAAGTATTTGATTGACTGAACTTCGTGAATGTGTTAAGTCTGTTTTTAAGAAAACATTACGACAAATATAGGTGACTTTGTTACCTTTAAGTCCAGGTGGAGGATGTACATTTTGTGCATGTGCTGCAGGCCCTCGCAGATCTGCCTGATGAACACCACAGCGTCCAGCTCCATTAAAGTGTAGTTTTCATCAATGATCCTGTCAAACAGCTCCCCTCCACCAACACTAAAGTTAAAGACAAATGCATAAAGACACACCGCTCAAACACCCCAAATTTAAAGCACATTAAATCTAAAGTATTGTCTTATTTCAGCATAATTATCCAAAACTATCGAGAATAAATTTGTCAAACAAATTTAACAAATAAATTAGCTGAAATTCTACTGGCAACTCTAGTTCAAACTACTTGGTATAAGGCGTTCAAAGAGCTGTTTTAAGAGAAATAAACATGTGCTGAAAATATAAAAGAAGGAGCATACTATTCAAGTACAAGGATGATGTCATTCCTTGACTCATAAGCTGCATAGAGCTGGATCAGGTTGGCATGGTCCAGATTATTCATGACCTGGATCTCATTCTTCACCACCTCCTACCAAAAACACAGGCGCAGACAGACAGACAGCCAGATGCAGAAGCAGACAGACGGGGGACACACAAGCACAGACACACAGACGAGCGAGCACACACACGGACACGATGAGAGGTGTCAGCTGTTCTCCGCTATGAGACAATGCATCTTCTCTTCTAGGTCAGATATTTCTCACCTAGGTGAGAAGTATTCCCTCTGCTTCTGTTCCAAGCGGCCTTGTAGCGCACTAGTATGTACGAAAAATTGTAACTGAGCCCCCCCCCTCTGCTTTTTATATCATGTGGCGCGGCTCTCACTGCAGTATCAAAATAGGACTAATTCATTCTCATGACACTGAACATTAGGTGCTGTACCTTTTCTTTCAGACTCCTGGCTTTGATGACCTTCGCTGCCAAAGTGAGACCAGAGGAGTTTTCAACACATTTGTGCACCTGGCCAAAACGACCCCTTGAAGAGAGGGAGAGGAAAAAACTTAGATTTGCAGAGGTAGATTTGTGTAGTTTTACTGTAGGACAGTGTTGTGTCAAATCTGTTATTTCATTAAATCTGAGCTGGGCTGTGTCTCCTCTTTGAAGACTTGGATTAACACTTAGTGATTAGCTACCAGCTGGCACTGAGGATACAGTTTCACATACCACTCAGTCCTGGAGTATAAATAACTGTCGTGACTCTGAAGTTATGAACCAGGGGACAGGAGAGAAGAAATGAGGAGAGGGGGAGGGTTACGCAATTAGGCTTTATGGGAATTGAGAGCCTCTTTCTCACTGCCTTTGATCTGTGATGGATCAACTGGTCGTCGATAGCTGTCATTTCTTTTTTACATCACATGGAGATTTGAAAAGAAGAGAGCTGCTCACCCGCCCAGGACCTCCTGCCAGTTGATGGTGTAGAAGTTGATGATCTGGTTGGGCTTGGCGGAAACGATGCGGTGATTAAAAGGAGCCGCTGGAGGAGGAGTGGTGTCTAAAGTAGGATGGGGCGGCCCAGAGAAAAGATATAATCTGTTTTAATAAGTTATGAGGAATGTGAGAACATCGGAGCATCAGCTACAGCGAGGCTGTCGAAAGGGTGCATGGCTGCTATAATCAAGTTAGCACATTGTGTATTAAGGCACTATGATAAACATCAACTACAGGCACAGTTGTTGTCTAAATAGTACAGAGGAGTAGCCATGGTTTAGCACAATGCATCTTGTAGTCCGAGTGTCAGGCTGCCTCAAAGGCTTTATCTTACTTCATACTACTGGTACGACTGTACCTACTTAGCATTCTGGGATCCTCCATGAAGATGGTAAGGAAACATTTGATGTATGACATATAGCCTGATCAATGCTGGATTTGGCCGATAATGAAAAATCAGATAACAATATATCAGCTGATAGTCTTTTTTATTTTACATAAACACATGACATAAACTATTTTGGTACGGATCCCTTAGATTTGTTTTGTTTTTAAAAGAATTGTGAACTAAGCAGGACATTTTTAAAAAATCAACTTGTCAGTGCTTTCTGGTGGACAAACTATGAAATGGTAACGCTGCTTGTAAGTTGTTATTATTTATTATTTGTCTACTGCAATTTACTTATCAGCCGGCATATACACCAATCCCGATATATCAGTCGAGTTATCAGTCCAGCTCTAGTCTGAAGTGATTTATGAAACAACTATATACTCGAGCATTTTAGGGTCTTTAACAGTCTCCAACATGTAGATATTGAAATGATTAACATATTCTCACACTGGACTTTTTCTGGACTGAAAAAACGGAATTAAAACTGGGTAAAAGAAACTCTCATATATCGTAAATTTCAACTTCCCGCCATGATTAGTGTTGAGGAGTCCTGACTCACCAATAAAGTAGCGCTCTGCATCATCATCATCCTCCTTTTCTGCATCATTTTCTGCATCGCTGTCCTTTCTCTCTCTCTCCACCCTTTGTTTTAGGTTTAACTGGAATTCAACTCCATCTGCCCTGAAGACGGCCCATCCCTCCGACTCAAGCCTCTGTTCGTCCTCCTCATTGTCTTCCTTCTTCTCCTCCTCCTCCTCCACCTCCACTACCTCCACCACCTGGCTCTTGGTGTGTTCCTCCACTACAAAGTGTTCCTCAGTCACAAAGGACTTGATACTTGTGTTGCCGAACACTGATATCTGGTCCTGCTCGGCTGGAGCTGGGGAGGCATCTTTGTTGTCATCACTGCTGGAAAAAAAGTTGTGGTGTTTTTTATTTGTTAGTTTATTTGTTTTGTTTCGTTTCATTACAGCTTGTGTAGCCTATAGATGTGGTTAAAGGCACAGTTTAATTGATCAAAAAAACAATATAATAATATAATTGACTTATCCAACAGCATTAACAATTAAGTCATAGTATCAATGAAATGTCTGGATGATTGAAATACATAGAGTATATACAATAAGCCAAGGCTAATAAGAAATGAAAATCTTGCATACACTAGCTGTGTATAGCCCAAACTCCAAAATCCAAAAATATTAAATTTATTATAACATAACAGAAGGAAAGGCAGCTAATTCTCACATCAAATGTATTTTTCAGAGGCAATTAAATAAACATAGAATACCTTGTAGCAGTTGGTTCTTCTTCCTCGTCACGTGCAGCAGGGAACTCTGGGGCTTTGGCTACTTCTTCGGCAGGAGAAGCAACCTTTTCCTTCTTTTCCTCTGGGACATGGAGCTTTTCTTCCTCTTTCTCTTTCACCACATCCTCCACATCAAGCTTGGGTTCCTTCTCTGTAATCGCTGCCTCCTCCTCCTTCTCCTCCTGCACCTTTTTTTCCCCAACCTCCTCCTCACTAACTGCCTCAACAACCTCATGTTTCTCAGCCACAGCCACTTGGGAATCTTCACGCAGGTAGTCCACCAAATAGCAAGCAGGGGCATCAGGTCGTTGGTCTTTAGGGGACACTCCAGCCTCCAGATCCAGATTTCCAGGGGTGAGCTGGTGACCGGATTTCTCTGTGTTCTCCCGGTTGAGTTTCTGCACCTCTTCGAGAAGCAACACCTGCTTCTTCAAGGAGATATTTTCTACAAAACGTCCAAACAGGATTTGGATTTAGTCTCTCACAATCTAATAAATATTCATTGCATAAACATTGAATACTTTTTTGTAAAAGGTTGTAGGGTACATCATGTAGTTGCCCAATATTTCAATTCACTCAATTCATGTTTATATGTACATATTGCTGCTGCCGTGTCTTTCTAATTATTTTAACTGGACACCAGAGTTTAAGCACTGACAGTCTGTTGATCTCAGCACCTGCTGCGTCTGGGGGCTTCATCTTCTTTTGAGCTTTCAGAACCTTAGGGCTCAAACAGGGTTTATCTGTCCCATCATTACCTTTGTGGTCCTTCAGCTGTGAAATACAATTAAAAGACAGTGAAAAGACAAATCTGGACAATATGTCAACATTCAATTTTTACATCCTCAAAGAAATGATCTCAGTTAAAATGTTATATTAAAGGAATATTGTGACATTTCGAATTTTGGTATGTTTTTCTTCTTCACGAAAAAACTTTTATTATTATTATTATTATTTATTATTTTTATTGTTATTCCTGTCTAAAATAAACAAATCAACTAGGTCACACTGGTACTATTTACTCCGTAAGCTAAAATTAAAGGCAACAATGTTTTTTTTTTTCTTTGCCAAAAGTAACTTGACATAGCTCTGGTGTTGCTATACAAAAAACTCACAATGTTACATGTTTCTTGTCAAGATAATCAGCACAATAATATTGACAGTATGGAGGCAGCCCTTTAAGCTAAAAACATGAAGAACAAGATGCCAGCCTGAAGCCAGAAATGCAAAAGCACATACAGTAAACGTACATATCATAAATAAAAAGACAAGTTCCTGTATACATACGGACTATAAGCACAATAAACCTACAAAGTTTCCACATTTGCGAGAGGCGAGGAAATGCTTTGGTCCATGGAGCTTTATCTTGTGAGAAGGCTGTGGAGAACTGGGCTCACATGCAGGAATTATCTCCTGATTCCCTTTACTGGCTTTATTAGAGGTAGGTTTCTAGTAAAAAGACAAAATGACAATGCTTAGTAGGGTTATATGACAGCACATGGAATGGAAGAAATATCACAGGTTAAGAATGAATGTCAATAAGAGAGACAGGAAGCTGATATGATGAAGTTAGGTTCACATGTAAAACACACAACATGACAAATGAATGAAAGATCTAATGAGTAAGTCAATGAAATGACAGCGACAGGTTGATTTGATGAAGTTAGGGTAACATGTCAAACACGCAACACAACAAATGAATCGAATCAAATTAATAGTTTGATGAAACAACATAAAATAATGGGAAAAGGGCAAAAAATAAGCAACACTTCATCTGTTTTCAGCTCACACATTAGCAAATTTATTGCACGTCTCCATGCGCAGACTGACTTGTATAATGGCATGCCTTTGATTATTCATGGCAGATGGATAGACAGCAGCAGGGCAGTGAATTTATAGCTTATCACTTGTCGCACTCGGCGATGGAATGCAATGCCGACCCTGAGCGGAAAATATTACAACCGACCGTAGGCTGTTGTTCAAATTTCTCAGCTGAGGAAACTCACTAAACACTCTCTGATCAGGTTAGCATGGAAAAACCTTTCTTGAACCCGGGGGTGTCTCACATTTGTTCTCTGAGTGCTGTGGTGAGGTAAACAGCAGAGGGGATATTTCGGGGGCAGTGTTTCCCCAGAGACAGCGGTGTTCAAAACTCTGATTGGGAGACTGGGTGAAAGTGTGGGGAGGCCATAGTAACTGGAATCACTTGTAAAATATCTCACACCTCTGGAGGTGGATGAAGACGGAGCAACCACCTGACAGGTGCTCTGATGACCACAGAAATCCCCTGAAATGTGAGTCACATGGAAGCCATCAGATTGGCATGTGGTCGTTAATCATCAGGATATAATCTAGCCATGAAATGATGATCCAAACTTTTAATTGGCTTGAATTCAATAAGTCATATCTTAATTTAACACAAATATGAACACTGTGTGCTACAATATGAAGTACGTGATAACCTTGCCACATGACGTAACAACCACTCAGGTGTGTTTGCTCTTTGCTTGTAGGTCACAAAGGGGAAAGAGATATGACTCCAACCTCTGCAGCTACGCAAGTGATAGGAGTGTGGTGATAACGTGCTTTAGGGTGTCTGTAAGTGCAGCTCACGCCCAGCAGCACTTAGCGACCTTTATGTAAGGTCGTGGTCTGTCTTATGATTGTATGGCAGCACCCACTGTTACCCACTTTACAACAGAGGGATGTAAAACACACTATGTCCTAACTGGCACAGAAGTGGACACAATTAACAGTGGTCACAAAACAGATACAAGGCAGGAATGTGACTTGTTGAATTGAGTCAGTCAAATAAACAAACTGCTAAAGAGAGAAGAGGAAGAAGCCTGACTCATCACAATTTGTTGACACCTGACTCCTGGTGAGCTGAAGGGGTTAAAGCCCTTTTAGACCACAAACACTGCAGCCTCGATCCAAAAACAGCATTTCTAAACCGGGCCGCTCACATTTCACCCCTGGCCTCACACTGGCCCTCTCGTGCCCTGCCAGGGTGATTGGGAGTTGGGGGGGGG
>NTHP01000129.1:162193-190755 GCA_003416845.1 Oplegnathus fasciatus
GGGGGGGGGGTCCCAGAGCGAGCCTCATGCCAAGGAGGCCATTTTGCACTCAGCATGGGTAGCGATCCAACAAGTGTAAATGTGAGTTAAATTGGGGTTTCATATAAGCGATAAGTGACATATTTATTGTGCAGTAGCTTACACAACACTGTAAAATTAGCGTTCTTAATTGCTTTAACTTCAATCAGCAGTTGGCAAGTGCAAATCCCAGACACTACCTATTACCCCGGCCCATTATAAGGGGAATTTAAAACACAAGCCAAGTCACATTCATCGGCAAGAGGACTGTTGGAGTGGTCAGCTTTGCTGCTATGATCATTTTCACATGTTCTGCCAAGAACAAGATCTTTGTAAAGAGCATCTTATTCAACACTGACAAGAACAAGACGAGCTACCTGGAACTCTACACTTTAGAATCTAAACTGGCAAAACATCAAACCCTTAATCCATATCAACAATAACACAATTTGGATTATATTTGTCTAAGACCTAGTTTATGCCTTTTCACACTTGAAGCAAAGATTTTGGGGTTTCAGCATGTTATCTCTTAGTCTCACCTTGTCATGCTTCTTGTTTATTGCATCTGCAGATGATTTCCTCTTAATGGCTTGCTTGCCTTTATTGTCTTTGGGTTTGGAGCCCTTCCGAGCTGCGGGGCCTTTGAACATCAACTCCATGACCCTCGAACTCTTCACCGTCTCCCCGATGAAGCTGATCACCTGCTGCATGCTGAGGACCAGTTTTTCCATCCCCTCCAGCTTCTGAGCCTGCTGCTCGGACCGCTGGTTCACCACCGACATTATGGTGCTCATCTCCTGACATATCTCCCTCACCTCTCGCCCCATGACCTGGGTCTGGTTCACCATCCTGGGTGGAAGGTGGATCTCCTCCTTGTCAACCTTCAGATTCTCCATATCCTTTTCAATGCCGTCAATGTCCTGCGACATCCCATCTAGTCGGTTGAGGACCTTTTCTTGAATGTTGATGAGCTTGTCCATCTTGCTGCTCAGTGATTCAATCCGATTTTGGATGAGGTCAAAGCTGGCGCCATTGCAATCTCCCACTGTGTTCATTACCAAGGAACTCATGGCTTCCAGTGATGTAAAAATCACGTTAGGACACCAACTTGAGACAAAAATAGGACCAGTAACGTCCGCGAAACAGACGAAAAGACTTTTTCAAAAATCGTAGCCAGCTCTACCCTTCAGTGCTCCCCGTTGGTGTGCAAACTAATTAAAATACAGAAAAGTGGAACAGTGGAGCAGAAGTGATTCAAGATCAAAAATCAGCAATCACCAGCAAATGCAGATGAAGATTTTAAACCTCTAAAACAGTAAACTGAAGCAAAGTCAACTCTGACTAGTATTAAGTCCAACAAACTTCTCTGTTTCTCTTACACTGCCTGCTTCTCTCCACACTAGAAATGGTATTAAGAATGGAGTGAGCCGGTGTCCCTAAATGTAAATGGACAGCCTACGTCAGCAGGGGTCAAGTGTTTGGGGTGGGGGCTTGGCACAGCTCGGGCTATGAGACATTTGAGAGCCTTTAAGTGTTAAGCCCACCACCGTCACTCGCCTGCTAGGTGTCAAAATGGTCACTGTACACAGTACCGCTTCAGTGTGTAAGTCACAAGTGTGACGATGCACATTCATTTGTACAGTTTTTCCTATTCAAATGACAGTGACATTAACTGGTTGTAACAGACGGACGCATCTGGTCCACATTCCTGAGTGGACTGCAACAGGTGTCCAAAAAAGGAGAAGAAGCTCACAGGTGGGGGGGGGGTTTCCAAAGTAAAAGAAGGGATTTTATTGTAATTTCAAAATGCAATGGAAAAGTACTATTCAAATAATATTAATGGCATTGAAAAGTCTGAGAGTGGCACTGCTGTATGTGGGTATGTCTGTGTACAATTACAAGTGAGAACCATGTTGCAATGTAAATTCTGCCTGTGGCTCCTGGCTGAGGGGACCTACAGTAAGATGTTTAGCCCTTCTGCTGAAAGAAGAGACGGGTGACACAGATGATTTATACGATGCCTGACTCACTGTCAAAAACATCCACTGATAACCATCCTTAAGAGAGTAAGGGATCAATTTTAACTTAGCTCTTGTAATATGACCGGAATCCATGTTCCCTATAAATCAGAATATGTATGACTTATTCTAACAACTGACATGTGTTCATGTCAATTCACAGGGTATAAACAGATATTAAATTCCTAAGCAAACACTTAACTACACCAGAGAATAACTGCTACAGTGAAAATTATTTAAATAACTACAGTAGATGCTGCAATGCACTTACAGTTGGTCACTCAAGCTATTTCCAGACATTTTTGCCTACACAAACTTCGCAAACTCATTTTGTCCCAGTAAATTCATGGATGATGGAGCTCAGGCGGAATCCAGCTTTGCTCAAGCCACCATGAAATACTTTTGACAACAGAGGCACAGACTGCAAACTGAGCCACGGTGACCTCAGCCAAACTCGCCTCACTCCGGTGGTTCGAGCCAAAATCTGGGCTCACGGGTGCAGGAACCAAGGAGGGGTGTGAACTCGGCTGATAAAGTGGAGTCGCGTGGGGTGGGGTAAGGTGGGCAGGAAAGGGAAGGAGTTTACCTGTCAGCTCACGTTTCATGACAAGTCACTGCACCAGCTTTCATATTACTCTCTTTCACTTGTGCAAAATGGCTACAGCGGAAAGGAACAAGTGACTCTGACAGGGCAGAAACAGATGGGAATGAAACCAACCATCAATCACTCAGGGAGAGACCTCACACCTGTCCTTGGATGCCAACAGATGACAGACAACGTAGGTCATTTGCAGCATGTTGTGTCAATTTGAGGGGCATGGACAGTCAACTTTCTTATGCAGTGGTGTGCGTGGAACAGACTGGATTTTTTCCACAAAAGCGGCAAAAAGAATGTAAAGTATCTCTTTGCAAATCTTTTAAAAAAAGACCAAAAAAAATGGATTCTGCAACACAGCACTGTTAAAACAAGTTTTTTGCTGCACATTAAATGTTAGCATGCATGACTCCAATGGAACTATCACATTAGATCTTTCATCGCTTAGAGGCCGGGGGGCACTTTAAGGTTATCAAACCCTGCAGGGGATATAAACAGACCCTTGGCCTCTGACGCTTATGACACAAAGCAAATATCAAGTGTATATCAATTACACTTTACAGTGAAACTAATGCCAAAGAAAGTCAAAGTCCTCTCTCACCTTCTTTGCCAAGTACAAGTATGTGTACACACAGCCTCAGCACACAAGGTGGCAGCTGGGAAATCACTGCCCTGTCTACTGGTGCATGATTAAAATGTTGTTTACTTAATGTGACAGCAAAATTATTAGGATGTTTGGAGGCATTGTCGACCGCGTGAATGTTCAGAAAGCCTGTATAATATGTAACAAATGATGCCATGTTTGTGTGTGTCTCCTGGTTGACCTTGCGGTTTGAACACCTACTGACGTACGCATGCCAATAGTGGGAAAACTTTAAAGGTAAAATGATATACAGCAGAGGACTTAGCTCCTTTAAATAGTAAAACTTCACACTTTTAAGGTCACTATGCATCCTTTGTAACCCTAATAATTATGAAACCAGTATGGTAACTCGTATTTTTTACTGTCTTTTTATGTTGTTAAGTGTCCTTAAGTACATAGAAAAGTCTGATTTATTATCAGTGTTTGAGCTGCTTATTATTTTATTGATTACTCGATTAATTGCTTGGTCTATGTAATGTCAAAAAATAGTGAACAAAAGGCTCATCGCAGTCTCCCAGAGCCCAAGCTGATGTCCTTATTTTTGTCTGACCAACCACCAAAACCCAAAGATGTTAAATCTACAATGATGACAGAGAAAAGCAGCAAATCCTAACATTTGAGAAGCTGGGACCAGGGAATATTTGGCATTTTTGCTTCTAAAAAATACCTTAAAAACATGTATCGATTACTAAAATAGTTGCATATTAATTTTCTGCCAATCAACTAATTGATTAATCAACTACTTGTTGCAGCTTTAATAAATCGTTGTCAATAGGGCACCTGATTATAATTTCAGAACATATGAGATCAAGACATGGAAAAATAAAGGAAGCCCTCAGCGACGTATTTGCATGCAAACAACTGCTTGAAGTCTTAAACATTAATTAAAGCATAATAAGGTTTATACACCAAATAAAGAACTTGAGCTGGATGGTAACGCCTCTATAACCTCCTGTGAGTACACATGAGAGAAAACTGGCAAAAAAAATGCACTTAAATGCATTCGTCCTTTTAGTTTAAACAGCATTGTCTTTTTCTGAAAAATCAGTACTTGTGGGAGGTTATATGATTGAATAATGTGACCTGCGTGGCCCTCTTTTATTAGGCTATTTGTTTGGCACTGGGACAAGGTGAACGGTTAAAAATGGAGCACCACCTCCCAGACAGAGAACACAATGTCCTGGGAAGCACCGGGGCTGTGTGCTGTGGCTACTGTCCAGTCACCTCTCCAGTCTCCACTCACACATCACGCAGCCTGCCAGCTCTGGCTATACTTTCTCTCGGAAACTTGTAGGCTTAAATGTGTGTGGCAGCCATGAAACTTAACTCCTCGTGCTAATGTCTCAGACGTCTCTTCTGTTCTTTCCCCCGTCAACTCGTGCTTTCTCCTGGCATGTAAACACATTTTGCTGCTGCGCTTTGACAGAGTTTTGGGTTTTGTTTATATAAGATTATAAAAACTACATTAAACTACATTATGCTGATTCAATGCAATCACTGACTCCCCACATACATGCACATACAAATACATGCCTGCTTGCCTTGTGAAATGTAATCAACGTACATGTTATCGCATCCCAGCTGAAGTATCCAAATGTTGAGAGACTGCACAGGATATGCACTAATGCCTTTTGGTATTGGACACGCTCAGAAGAACAAAATTATGTGAAACTGTATGTGTCTGGTCCAATTATTCACTAACGAGGTTTTTATTTTGAACAGCAGGTGGCATTGTTCATCTGTAAAAGGATGAACAGTGACAAAAGTCAGATGTAAAGTGATACACCACCCAAAATCTTTTGATGTGAAACTAGTAGTATGAAAATAGTTTTCAAAGAGGGAAAAAGTAACATTTATAGAAATTCTCAAACCACTCATGCAGCATAATCCACTTGATCGGAGGAAGAGCAGGAGGGGGACACTCTGGTGTTTGCAAACAAGTACGAATGTGAGCATTGCGACCACGGCAGTGAAGATGGTTATGAGGCAGGAGTGGTACTAATTTGTGGTGCATTAGAGCTGCAACTCAGGATCATTTTTAAATAATTTGGTTGATAAAATGTTAGAAAACAGTAAAAATGTCTATAACAATTTCTCAGAGCCCAGGTTAACATGTTTAAATTGCCAACTTTGTCAGACCAACAGTTAAAAACCCAAAGGTACTCAGTTTACTACCATAGAGGACAAAGAAAACCAGCAAATATTCACATTTGAGAAGCTGGAATCAGTGCATTTTTGTAAACTATTATATTACATAATCAACTAATTAATCAACTAATCATTTCAGCTCTATTGTGCATCTCAGTGTTTCACAAAGATTGAGTGTATTCTTATTAAAATGGTTTGAGTGAGGAGACATTTCAAAAAGAGCTGCTGTAGTACTTTTATTTCCATTCGGCACAAGTAATCTTACTGGTACCTGAGAAATAATTTCAGTGCCTCTACGTGAGGAAGATATTTCCAGATGCACTATTATTATCAGTATTGAAATGTAAGAAGCGCTTTACATTGAGGATGTCATAAAGGGTATTAAGGGTTAGTGACAGAATGCAAAGAAAGCTTAGTGACAAACTCATGGATCTACGACAGTAAATGTCAGTGTGGATCTCCTAAATGCCAAGAGAGGAATGGAAACACGAGAGGGAGAGAGAGGGCTTCAGCTTGTCTCTGAGGCGTACTATTGTGGCATTAAGGATAACTACAGCATGTATATGTGTATTTATAAAGATGTGTAGACTATATTATATATATCAGTATAAATAAGCAGTCTACAATGTGAAACAGGTGAGTTAGGGCTGTATCTACTGGCTTTGATGGAAACAAACAACTGGAAATAACATAGTGAGCTCCAGGTATTCAAGGGCAACGAAATACGTATTACTCAGCAGAAAAGCTCCCTGGTGTTGATCTGTACAGGTTTCAGGTCTGTTGCTTTTCCCACCACATGCAACAGTGACGTCCCCATTGTACTACACATAAAGCAACATTTCATCACAGAAGCAGTGTGGACATTTTTAATCACTAGGTGGCAGCAAAAGCAGGATTTTCAAGCTGTGTTTCACCGCCTTCAAACACTGCAGTGTGCCTGTCAGGCTCCACCACCAGAGCTCACTGCACCTTCGCAGCAGATTCTCTAAACTCTGCGCCCATAAACACCAACTTACAGAATCTCATGTTTTATCCTTCCTGTGGCTATCTGTAACATAGCAAAACACTCACGCATCATAATTATCAGTCTCACCTTTCACTCAGATACTCAGAATCACATTACTGCTGAAAGGATTACCCACCATATGTTGAGCTAACTAATTAAATTAGGTATGACATTTAGCTGGAGGATTACATAGGAAAAGTGAGTGCAAAAGTAAGCACTTAATTGCCCAGATAGGGCACAAATAAAATATACTTAAAAGACAAAACAAAGATGGCTTAATATGCAGGTAATCAATGTCAGTGCTTACAGATCACTTGACAAAACAGAAATACATAAAGTGTTGTTATAAGTAGATGAGAAATAAGAATAAATTATATACACAGTAACATTAAATAGAAATATCTAACCGTTATATTTAATAGAAAATGAATACATTGTACCTGTCAAATAAACCTAATTAAGTACAGAAATGTAGTAATATTAACAGCTGTTAAAAATAAACCGACAAGACAAAGCATGCATTTGTGCTGCTCGTTTGTGGTCTGAGGTTAAAGTAATTATAACACTATGATTAAAGAGGAAACTCATTTCCATCAGTCGCCAGGATTGTCCCTGTAATAAGAAGAGGCTCCTTGGAGAGCCACTCTATGTGAAATTCGATGCTACAATACAACACAACAGCGCCGTGCCTCTGCTCCCTGCTGGCAACTCGTGTGTGGCGTTTAATAGAACTTGCGGGCTGGATATTGCCCACAGAATTCAAAGTCTTGTCGTGCATCAGTTATAAATCATGTATTCGATACCATCTGTGCATCATAGCCTCTTCCGAGGAAACTAAGAATAACATCAATAAACAGGACAAATACAGTGGAAGCAAGGACACTGCTCTCTCTGGTGTCCATTTTATTAACATGGCTTTCTTCTCCCAAGTTCCATCTGTAACATACGTATTTCTTTACTATTAAACATGAGAGGTGCTTTTCACCTACTGTAACTCACTGATTTCACAACTCCAGATGCTTCTCAGAGCATAAGCTAAGAGGGGAAGACAGTAGAAATTATGTTCAGTACAAAAGGAGTAGAAAGAAAAGAATAAAACAAAACAATGTGTGAGTGAACACTTTTTGAAATGACTATTCCTGCAGCCTAATGAGACATTCCTACGAGGACAGTGAGATTATCAACTAAGGGAGGTTATTAAATGTTGGGAGTTCCACCAGCTGCTGCCATCCTGTCTGAAGACTGTCCAACATTGCTGACAGGATCTTTAGTATTAGTAACTGATCAAGGCATTCTGTTTAAAGGCCATCAAGAAGCCATCGTTGTAAAAAAGAGAACTGAGCTCTGAATGCAATAAATGATGTGATTTTCTACAGTATACACTATATTCCTGTTTGTCTGATGCCAGGTATAAAACAATTATATCTTAATGCAAACATGACCTAAATATGTTTTCCTTTAAAACCTTAGCCTAGCCTCCTGCGAGGCTTTTTATGCAGGTGTTAGCAAATCAAGAAAAGTCCTCAGTAGGACATATAACAATAACATTGAGTAGATTTTCAATGGAATAAAATAGAACAGAATACAACTTGTTTGTCCTCAAAGGTAGCAGTTCATTGAACCATTACAACATACACACACGCCACATAACAACAATACTGACAATATAAAACAATACAAGAGTGACAATGTAAAACTAAAGTACCACTGCCACGAGGTTAATATTCTAGTTATGTTCCTTTTAGAAAACAAAAATGTGTCAGTGTTCCTCAGCTAATGTTTGAGTATTATTCAACAAGTCAAACAGCCTTGTATGTACCTGAATGGCAGGTGGAGGGGATGCTCTGTGCCTCCTCCTGTAGCAGAGCAAACCGAACAGCCTGCGCCAGAGGTAGGAGGTGACCAGACACATGCTGTTGACCAGCCAGATGTCCCAGCTTGTGACAAAGTTCTCCATGACTTTAACTTTACTCTTCATCCTTCTTCTGTGGCTTGGCTTTCCCTGTCTTTAACTACAAAGGAACCTCTTGGAGCTTAGGGAGAAGAGTCTCAAGTGGAGAGTTGAAGGAGATGACAGTTCCCTCCCGGGGTACGGACCGCCCAACCATTAATAGTACACTATCCTCCAGAGCCTCTGTTAATTCAGTCAACGCCCCACTCCCATCAGCACTTAGAGCCAAAGGACGGGCAGTTTGTCCTTGCGACAAAAGAGTGACAGGTGCCACCAAAGGGTGCCTGAGAGACAAGCCCTCTCGCACCTTACCTAATCCCTCCATCTTCGCTAGAAAGCAGGACTAAACTATAAGACACAGTCCACCGAAGGCAAAGTAATCTTCAACTCAGTACTGACATTGAAAACTGAGAGAATTGTGATAGGGGGCTAGTCTCCCTGTCAACACAGACACATGGACGTGGTGTAAATAAATAGCCTGTGCTATTGGATTACTGCTCCAAATGTCACACACACTATCACATGGGGACTTACACTCAACAGTCTCAACTGAGGCAATTTTATATATTGTTTGAAAGCTAAATTATAGAACATCATGTAAATGCAAATAAAACAACATTATGAAATCTAAATGAACAATTAAGGCATAGATTATCTAAGGAATGAAGGATCGAATCTCTGAGGACTTTTAAGCTCAACCGCATGATCTGTATTGTGGAACAATGACACTTTTGGGTGTGAAAGCCGTATGCCCACGAGGCCAAGAATGCATCATCTGGCTGACAGTAGCCACACATAGCTATGTGCGGCATGTCTGGAAATCTCCCTGGCCTCCTCTGGCTTCACCACCAGTTCTGCCAAACACAATAATGAGCTCACTTCTGGACGGGGGGCTGCACTCTCACTACTCAAATGAATCTCTTGGCTGCCACGGAAGGAAAAAANAAAAAAAAAAAAAAGCAAAACTGGTCTTTGATTACTCACTATGTCTCAGTCTGCTTTACAGTAGACTACTTAAGTTACAACTGCAACATGTGGTTAATTGAATCCCAGACTACATGCTTTGGCACTATCATTTGGCAGTATACCATTGATAAAATTGACATATCCAGAACTAACAATTTCCCTTGACCTTTGGCACTTATGTAGTGTGCTGAGTAGGCATTCAAGATCATAGTGTCATATTTTCCCACTTTATACTCTGGTAAATATCATGTTGTTTGTTTCCTATCATCTAAGTAAAACCTTATTACTGTCAAAGCTGTCTCAAATTATTATTTCTACTTTAAAGACAGCAGCAGCAGTGTAGTATCTGCTGAAAATACAGTATATTAGAAAACGTGCCAGTGCTTTGCTACTGCATTCCTGTTATTTAAAAATGTGACTTTTACCACCCTCTGCTGGTGCACCTGCAGACTCAAAAGGCTGATTCAAAAAAGACAAAATATATCAATACATATATCAATACTCCTTGACACAGCCTGAGTATCTTTTATATGGAATTCATGATGGATACCTCAGGTTCAAACTTCATCTCCCAGAAGCAGCGCATGGTTTTCACCTTCTCCAAGTACATGTAGGGGAATAAGGCCAGCTTGCTCATGTTTCGGCTGTTGGCGCACTTATGAACTGATTTCAACTTGGCCATACTCCCTGAGGGGGACACTTGGCTGTCAGCCCTTTCCTCCTGAGCTCTCTCTCCGTCTTCCCGGCCTGGTTGACCTCTCCGGTGTGTTTCTCTTGGCTCGGTCTTTTATCTGAGCAGAGAAGGAGAGAAAAGACAGAGAGAGGCTGCAGTAAAGCACCACTCAGTTTGTAAGAAAAGAGCAGCATAAAATCAGTTCAGTTTGTTCAATTGAATGCCTTTTTTATTTCCTACAAATGCTTACAAACACTTAAAGAACCATCATATTGTATGTTTGTAGCCTTTGTAGTATGGAGAGCTTTGAGGGTCTCGCATGGTAAGTAAGTAGTTCATTATGTGAAAGTAGAGCAAAGTGAAGTAAAGAGAGGGGCAGTGTTGGTGGGAGCTGATGAACAGGCCTCGGATGGTTCATGTTAATGATAACAGAGTTTGTTAAAGTCATTCATTTTTCTTTTCAAACTGTATTGTAATTTCATAATGTGTCCATGTATTAATTTATCTATTGATTGTTTTATGTCATTATTTATACATATACATACCCTTTTGAATTGAATGTGACCCATTTTAATATTAATGAAATTATTAATTTGTAATGTCTTATTAATCCCCTGTTTTATTGTTCATTTATTCATTCACTCATTTTGTTATTGTTCACTTCATGTCATTTGTTCAATTGTTACCAAGGGCAAATTTAACCTACTAGCCAATTACAAGTCCTCACACTCTCAGTGCAAAGTGTACAGTTTTTCTATTCTGTAATACTACCTTACCCCAGGTTTGCTATGTAGTAATTTGATTAAACACATCGATGTAGGAATATGCAACATATAAGTACAAAACTGACAATTAATGTCTTGAAACTAGATTTTGACAGAGGGTCATCCCCAAGACAGGGCCTCAACATTAGGTAATAAAGGAGAATCCATAATAAGGACTTTCAGTCCTTCAATTAATATTACAATACACATTTTTGAATGAATAAATGTTAGCATAAACCAGCTGCCACACAGTGTTTTGCCCTCCTTGGTGTTTGGGGCCCCGGGGACAGTTTGCCCAATACTTGCCAATCACATATAAATTAATGAATTGTTTTGAAATTTTATTTATCATATGGTTAACTGTTTTATCAATTTCCGTTTTTATTTCTCAGTAAATATGAATGAATGGACTTCAATATAGCCTTATCAATTTGCTAGAAAAAACCTCTGTCCTCATACACCATGGCCGAAGTAACTGTTGCTGCATTCACGTACTATAGGAAAAAATAAGCTTCCCTGGACTCTTATTAAAGTTTTGAGAAAACTGTTTCATTTGCTACGTTAGCCAGACTAACCATCACAACATTTAAACAAACAAACAACGAAACTCCAATTTCAGAGTGTCCATCTTTATGTAGCCTGGTGTTTGTCCCGAAAACATAAACTCGCTAACGTGCCTGAAATATCCTGATGTCCGACCATCCCATCGGTACGTGAACGCACACACACAGAGGAAGTGAAAATCAACAAAAAAATTATTAAAATTAAATTAACATAAATCTTAGCATGATAAACATCATATTCAGTTTATTAAAAAGGGAAAGTCATCTGGGCTTAAAATTTAGGCAAAAACAACTTCCCAACGGTTAATCTGAAAACAGTGTTTGGTCACGTGATTAAAGGTCAAAAGTTTCGCGGGAACCAACATGGCGAGCGAGATGACAGCCACAGCCCCGGACTCGGTGCAGTGTCCCGTTTGTTTGAAAGACTTCAAGTCTGCCACAATTAACGGACACCTCGACGTGTGTCTGCTGAAATCCGACACCGACAGCAGCCCGTCCGCAGCAGAGGAGAGCGAACCTCCTTTGAAGAAATGTCGCATTAGTGTGGAGGCTGCACCGCCCGGGGTCAGCAACACTGCAGCCAGCTCCTCCTCCTCCTCCACGGCTGCTACACTGTCACCTGCGGTTTTTTCTCTGTTTCAGGCCAACAAGGGTAAAGCTTCACCCCTAAATGAACGGAGTGGGCGCTTTTCAAGTAAACAAACTGCTGTCAACAAGGGGATTAAACGCACCCTGCTGAGCGAGGCAGAACCTGGACCAGCAGGTACAGAGACTACAAAGAGCCAAACCTCTGGATCAAAAGGACAGACTGAGAAGACATCAAAAGATTTATCACCACGGAAGCTGCTGGCGATGAACAAGCCTTTGGCGGAGATACTGAGACCAAACACACTGGAGGAATACTTCGGGCAAAGTAAAATTGTAGGCCAGCAAACACTCCTCAGGTCACTTCTGGACTCTCAGGAAATACCGTCTCTGATCCTGTGGGGACCGCCGGGATGTGGAAAGGTGCAGCATCCCCCACCCTAATTGATTAATAACTCCCCTTCTGTTGTATATGTAATACATGATTTCAACAACTGCCTGCTGCTTCCAGTAACCACTGATGTTATGTAGCTTTTTCTCAAATTCTTAAAATGGCATCTACTCCTTCTCCCTGTTTAAAAAAAAAACTTATATTAATATTTTTCATTTCAAAAGTTTAACTACTGGACACAAGATGTCTCTTAAGTCACTAAAAAGTCAATTCCCAGTGTATATGTGCTCTGGGAGTTTCTGCATCACACCTGTGTGAGCTCGGCTGCACACCGGGCCACGATTGGCTTCCAAACTGTGATGTCACAAATCATGCCTGGACAGTACAGGTACAGGTACACGTGTGAGCACAGAGGAACTTTCCCCCCTCAGCACATTAAAGTGAAAACAGCCTTAAAAACTCACACTGCACAGTGAAGTTCAACCATCCAATCAGAGTAGCACCACTGGCTATGGGAGTGCAAATGAGATTATTTTCACTATAAATTAATCAGTGGATTATTTTTTGATTATCTGACGAATTGGGAAAATACAGAAAAATGTCAATAACTTGATTGCAACGATTATTTTCACTGTCTA
Source organism: Oplegnathus fasciatus (assembly GCA_003416845.1). Classification (NCBI taxonomy): domain Eukaryota; kingdom Metazoa; phylum Chordata; class Actinopteri; order Centrarchiformes; family Oplegnathidae; genus Oplegnathus; species Oplegnathus fasciatus. The sequence goes on from NTHP01000129.1 coordinate 175,153, forward strand.
TTGTTTTTTTGGGTGAATTGTTTAATCATTTAGTCTATAACATGTTAGAAAATGGGTTTTAAAAATGTCCATCACCACTTCCCATAGCCCATGGTGACATATTAAATGATGATGAAAATGTTTTAATCAAATGACTTTGTGTTTTGTCGTCTTTCAGACCACTCTAGCTCACATAATTGCCACCGCCAGTAAAAAGACGGGAACGGCTCGTTTTGTCCCTCTGTCTGCCACCAGCACGTCCGTCAGTGAAGTCCGAGAGGTGATCAAGCAGGCGCAGAATGAGCTCCGACTGTGCAAGAGGAAGACCATCCTGTTCATTGATGAAATTCACCGCTTCAACAAATCCCAACAGGTGGAGTATTGAGCCAGAAAGATGTGCTCGGATCAGTGTTTGTATTGAGGGAGAATGACAATGATGACCAGGGGAAAAGTATGCAGTGGAACTAAGTTGAATGAACATGAGTTATGTAGGGAAATAAAAAAACAAGAGTTTGCTGATGCTGTCGTGCTGACCTGAATCATTTCTTTTATTTCAATAGAATTCAACTTGGCTCCTTTTTTATTTGTTTCTCCCTCAATATCGTTGATGATTGATACGAATTCTTTCTGTTTACGTGTGGTGGGAGGGGTGGCTGGAACTTTTTTTGGCTTCTGAAGGGGGCACGACTGGGTTGAAGGAATAGTTTGGGTTGAAGGAATAGTTTGGGTTGAAGGAATAGTTTGCCATTTTGGGAAATACAGTATGCTTATTCACTTTCTTGCTGAGAGTTGGAGAAGAAGATTGACACCACTCTCATGTCTGTCAGTTAAATATGAAGTCACAGCCAGGAGACGGTTAGCTTAGCTTAGCATAAAGACTGGAAGTAAGGGGAATCAGCTAGCCCAGCTGTGTCAGAAGGTAAAAATACAAAAATAGTTGAATCTGAAGTTATGGTTGTAAGGGGGATTATGTGCCTGATTGTTAAGATATTCATGTTTTCATGATGTTATTCCCCTTACCAAACCACAGTTAAAATCTCTCTGTAGAAATATGCGGACATCTTATAGCCTAGCCCGTCTACAACCTATCTTGACTGCTCCATTATGAGAATGTGCTCACTCAAAATAAACAGTTGATCTCCTCTCAAACACTACCCACCAGCTCCTTCGTTTGATTCTTGTAAAACTTATATTTTTGTTTGGGAGCCAGTAGAAGAAGAAATAGATTCTATTTTGCTTCTAAAACTGAATATGTGTGTACAGATAATTGTTTAAAATCAGTTTTAACTCATTCACAAAAGTTTAAATTGAGGTTTGAGGTTTAGCCTCTTTTTTTCCAGTTAAATTACCAACATACAGCAGCTCGTTCAGGACTCTGCTTGTCTCCTGTACTTGGAAACTGCAGAAAACAATTCTTAAACTTTGGGTAGTCTTGTGCCACATGACAGTAAATCCCTATGATCAGCTAGCAAGGGGGCTCAGTCAGGCTTAATGAGCTGATAAAATCGAAGCATGAAAATAGTAGTCAAATAAATACTTACTCTTGATATCTTGTCATTTCAGAGATGATCATTATCTCCATTTTTTTCCTTCTGTCAATATGTGCGTGTGTCTGTAGGACACCTTCCTCCCTCACGTGGAGTGCGGGACAGTAACTCTGATCGGGGCCACCACAGAAAATCCGTCCTTCCAGGTGAATTCCGCCCTGCTGAGCAGGTGCAGGGTGCTGGTTCTGGAGAAGCTCTCCGTGGAGGCGATGGGCTCGATCCTGGACAGGGCCGTGGCCACGCTAGGGATCAAAGTCCTGGAACGAGATCCAGCGAATCCCAAAGATCAAGACCAATCAGATGGACACGAGTAAGTGCTCCCCTGGGGGGCCGAGCCCTCAGCGGGTCTCACTCTACAACTCAAAATCCTTTTGGTTGAGTGTGAGGCCTGTGCTCTTCTTCTGTTCCTGGCTTAGTGGGTTCAGTTAGATAATATATGGGAGGGGTGTACAAGTAGTTGTTGGAGCCGCAGCAATCCCCCTCAGCTCTGATCTGGTCTGATATGTTGACAGAAAAGAATTTGCATATGAGTTGTAGACGGTGCAACAGCTGTGAACTGCTGGCTGCAGATGGTATGTGGTGATGAACTCCAGAGATATAATCAAATATTTGTGTCAGATGTATTGTTTGGGATGCACTGAAATCTGGGCCTGTAACACGTACCGAGATTAAAGGGTTAGCCAGCTAACTTGGGGTTTAAACCAGAATGAAGCTGGCTCACTGTTATCCAGGATAAATCACCATGGTAACCTGTACTACACAGCTAACCCACTCAAGAGCAGGTCCATTTCAAAGGAACAGATTAAAACGTGTAAACAACTCGCCTCTTAACCAATCAGCTCTCTGGAAAAAATGAGTCATCGTTCCTACAGGATCCAGACTTGAACAAGAACTGCATTTACAATAAACCTTTAAGTAATAATAAGTAGAGCCACTTTGCTTTCCATGATTATTGTATCAGAGTGATGTAAGAGACTTATATGGAAATCTAATGTATAGAGGAGAGCAAATGCATGTTTTTTTAATGGACCAATGGTGCTGCATCATCACACTTAACTGTAATATTATCATTCAATTTACAAAATAAATGCATTAAATGTTAAGTGTTAAAATGCACTTTTAGAATACAATTACCAAATACACCGAGTTGCAAGTTTATTCTAGCTAAAACTAATGCAGTCTAATACAACAGTCCTGCACTAAATCCTACCTTCATGTAGTATGTAGTTGGTAGTGTTGTGGTGCCGATGAATTGTATTGACTTGTTTCTGTTATTTGTCCACCCTATTAATCAATAAGGGTATGGTAAATAACAGAAACACCTCTCTGTATAAAGCAATACAATTCAACAGCACCACAATCTACAGCTTGTTTTTTGCTGCACTTGGAGAAAAAGTTATTGTCGGGCAGTTATTATAGAGACTGAACATTGTTGAAGTGCTAGCATTAAGGCAGGCACCAGAGATACTGATGATGCTTCCTGTGCACACTTGAAGAGAGCCGTCCATGGGTCTAATTTTGTCACCATTTGAGGTGCTTGGGGTTCTGAAGAGCTAAAAACAGTGGCACCCTCCAGAGAGCTTGTCAGCAAGGACAGTTTGAGATGAGGATGGTAAGAAGTCTTTGGCACATCACACCAATCCTCGCATCCCTTCATTGGCTCCCCGTAAAGTATAGAATAGATTTCAAGATATTGCTCATCACTCACAAAGCCCTATATGGTCTTGCCCCCTCATACATTTCCGAGCTTTTGCACTCCTATTCCACCTCCAGGCCACTCAGATCATGTGACCAAGGTCTTTTACTTATACCCCGCGCCCTCCACAAATCCAAGGGTGATTGTACTTTTGCTGTTAGGGCCCCATCCCTCTTGAACAGTCTCTCCCCCTCTGTCAGATCAGCTGACTCTGTAGAGTAGAAAACTTCTCAAAACTAATTTCTACCTACTTGCCTTCTCTGTAATGGGGCTTTAACTTTAAATTTAAACTTTTGTATTTATATTTCTGTAAACTGTTGTGTATAAATATATATGTTGTGTATTTTTCTGTACCTGTATCTTGTACAGCATTTTGTAACTTTGTTTTAAAAGGTGCTATATAAATAAAATCTTACTTAATACTTACTTACTTACTATTGTTTTCCCAGGCCAAAGATTTTCATTGAGCAAAAAGCTCTGGACACCATAGCGTACCTTTGTGACGGTGACGCAAGAGCGGGACTCAATGGTCTGCAGCTGGCTGTTCAGGCTCAGGTGAGCTTGGCCTGGCCCAGCCCATTAGGACAAGATGGTTCTGAGGACATACTGGTGAAGGAGGAGCACATCAAGGAAGGTCTTCAGAGGTCCCATATTCTCTACGATAAAGCCGGTAAGCCCAGATGTTCTTATTTTGTTACAGTTTTTACTAACCACAGTAAACCCTGAGAACCCAGTGATCACTTATAATATTTGTATTAAAGCACTTCCACACAGTCTTTTTCTCTTATTATTTAAGTATTACCAATGATGGTTAAAACTTAGAGACACTAGACAACAAAAGATTCCATTATTCTTAAAAATGAGGTTCCCGATTACCAGCTTACTATTCGGTAAGCAAGTGCAAATCGTTTCTTTGTTCTGACTTTATATTAAAATGTATCGCTCAAATACTTAATTTATTTGGACTTTGTCATGATTATGGACCACGCTAGTAATTTAAAAAACTTTTTATTTTAATTTTGTTGTCTGTTTTTTTAACTATTAGGGGAATTCCTTGAAATTTGCATCTCTAATAGAAATTCAGATTGATTTATGCCTTTGAAACTAGCTTATCTTTAATGACTGCCTCAGTGTACATAAAACATCCAACTAATAACACCATGTCATATTTTTGAACAGTCGATCCTTCTGCTCTTACCGTCAAATAAAACTGCCTTTCTCCCCCGAAGGATATCCTGTTGGTTTAGACTTTAAATGTTTGCATCCTATATTATGTTGCACCATAACAAAATGCTATTTCAACAGGATAAACTTTACAACATAAAGCCTGATGTTCTCAAAATACATTTTTACTGCGCCTTTAACGATGACAGATTGGAGCGCAGGCTTGTGCAGAAGTGTGCAGGTGCTTCAGGACAAAGGTAGTTTCAACAGAGTCAAGAAGCGTGTTTTAGGATTATTAAAGGGGCCGTTCATGAAAGTATTCCAGCACATTAACACGTTGCTACATATTTCACAAGTCCACATATTTAAAGACTCTCAGGAGTCTCAGTATGACACCTTCCATCAATACCTTCACTTTAAATAACATCTAAATAACTCGAGGTTTTGAGTTTAACAGTCCTATCATATTACAAGTGATCCTGTCACGAGGCTTTCATATGAAATGCATTGAATAATTAAAACAACAGTGCATATAACCTGGGGGTGTTTATAGCCGTGCTCACGGTTGCTTAGGAGTGCCATGTGTTTGTTTTGTTTGTGTGTCTGTGTGTGTGAGACACTTGAGGGTATTACAGTGTACACATTTAAGTAGAGCCCCAGTGTCCTTACAAAATGACATATAAAACTATGACTGCTAAAGACTGATATTCTGGACATTCATAAAACTAGAAGGTACTATAAAATTTAGTATTTTCTTAGCTGCAATAGCTAATTAATGTATAAAATCGATGTTTATTTACTCTTTCTCCTAGTTACAATATCTACATGCTGTAGTTTCAGCCACCCTGCCCCTCTCCCCAAGGATCCACAGATAACTTTCGTCCTATCTGAGACGTCATCAGTCCTCTACGCTGTCCTGTTACATAACACATCAGCTGTCCCAAAAGATTGAGATTTACTGTTCCCTTCACAGGGTGATGAAACTGTCCCTCAGCTTGACTAGTGACCTTAACAGAGACGATGTTCTTCCCTTCATTATGGCTTCATATGGTCTGATCAGTCTTCATTTTTTGTTCCTTTGTGTGTTTCTTCAGACCGTTGTGAAAACGATGAATGAAACGCTACCTGAAGAATGACATGTCTTCTTTACTTGCTACATGTATTGATGTCTTTGTGTGTGTTTCTCGAAGGCGAAGAGCATTACAACTGTATCTCAGCGTTCCATAAGTCCATGAGGGGCTCCGATGAGAATGCGTCTCTCTACTGGCTGGGCCGCATGCTGGAGGGCGGTGAGGATCCTCTCTATGTGGCTCGCCGTCTGGTCCGCTTTGCCAGCGAGGATGTGGGTACGTGAAATGATTGATTATATAATGATAATAATAATGATTGATTTTACTTATTTTTGATCATTTACATATTTTTATCATTCAATATGCACCTCACCACTCTGGTTACCTATAAGGTTTAGATGATATTTTACTGATCATGTGTGTAGCTGTGCATGTCTGTGCCCCTGCAAACATCATTAAGATGGTAGCTTCATTTGACCCGAAGTGAAGTCTTAAATCTCAGCTCACAACTAAAGCTGACCGCTGGTTTTTGAAACTTATTTTTATACCAAAGTCTTTTGGGATCTTTTTGGGATTTCTTAACTCTCTTAAATTACTTTTAATTAATGTACAGTTTTAACGTTTAGTTCTTTCATTATTTCTTTTGTTTTATCAATTAATTTCAATTTCATCTTATTCGGTTAGACATCAGTTCCATGTAGAGTTATGTAGTTTTATTATGCGTAATGTAGTTTTATTAGTTATTTATTACACTTATTATGCTTTTATTGTACTTGTTACAACAGTCTCTAATTAGCACTAAAAGCACTTAAACATTGTTGTGAAAAGTAAAATATAGTGCAAATACTGTAGTTATTAGTAATAGTAGTATTGTTATTATGAATAATGTAATAGTGACTACTGTACAGCACTTTCTCACTCACAGCAGCACTGTACTGTTGCGTGAGAAAATAATCACTTTCTTTAAATAGCTTGGTGAACCTGAAGACCTCAAATATTTTCTGACTGGCCAGTTGCTTGTTAAAATGTCCCAAACCATTATATGGGAACACTGTGTGGGACCGTGAACAGCTTGTACTGTTTTATTACAGGAAGGAAAATACTGACTCAACTGAGACACATACAGAGAAAGATTTTGAGCAAGAAAAAGTATCTTTTAATGCGTCTGACTGGATGGCCTCTATCTCTTGTCTCTTGTGTCTTGTCTCTCTCAGGTATGGCAGATCCCTCCGCTCTTCCTCAGGCTGTGTCCGCCTTCCAAGCCTGTCACTTCATCGGGATGCCCGAATGTGAGGTAGGCTTACATGGCCAATCTGTGATGGTTTGGAGTCTTCAATCGAGACATATCAACCTATTTTTAGTCAGTCTTGCAATAGTCGTATCCCAGTGTCTTTCTATCATCCGCTGCTCTACAGGTGATCCTGGCTCAGTGTGCAGTCTATATGGCGCGAGCATCCAAGTCCGTGGAGATCTACAGTGCCTATGCTAATGTGAAGGCCTGTTTGAGGAACCACCAAGGCCCCCTGCCCCCTGTCCCCCTGCACCTTCGCAACGCCCCCACCAGGCTGATGAAACAGCTGGGCTACGCTAAAGGCTACAAATACAACCCAGCCTTCAGTGACCCTGTAGAGCAGGACTACTTACCTGAGGAGCTGAAGGGAATCGACTTTTTCACCTGGATGCCTTCAAACCCATGAGGAGCTGTTGTAATGGCTGATGCAGCTCACTGTGATACATTAAAAACCAAGGCGGCTGAATAAAAACAATCTTGTAAATGATCAGTTGTCGGGATATAATGTAAGATTTATGTAGCTGCTGATCCAAATTCAAACTTACAGTCAGGAGTCCATCAGTCAACCATCATGTTATGTTCAAATTTATCTACAATTTTACTTTAGTCTGTTGTTTTTGAATACTTTATAATGGATACACAAACCATATACCATCAATTTACTTCTAGAAATGTTTGTAATAAAGTCCTTAATGTGCTCAAATGAATACCAAAAACATACAGTATATATACACAGTATGCCTTTGTATTTCCATAATAGATATTTAAATGTTTACCATGTTGAATACGTGTTAGATTATCTTTGTCCTGTTCTTTTAACATTTTCAAACATTGTTTAGACTGATTGTCATCGTACAGTTTATTGTTCTGTCTCTCTTCAGTTGTGGAAACTTCTTCAGTTTTGGGCCATGGTCTGAAAGGAAATAACACAAGATGAAATTTGTACCTTTCACAAACGTCCTATATTTACTAAATGTGATTGATTGATGCCATTTATGTGGCTTCCCTCACCTCACTGATCCAGGGGATGAAAGAGGCCACACGGGTGAAGACTGTGGGCTTCTGAGGGGTATTACAGCCCCGTCCATCCACAAAACTAGTCACTCCTTGTACATACCACTTACCATCTCTGCCCTCACAGTTCAGAGGGCCTCCAGAGTCACCCTGGAAGATAATGGAAGATATTGGAGCAATGGAAAATGGTGCAGTTCGTTTCACACAAAGCACAGACTTGCATGGTTGTTCCTCACGTGGCATGCTGACTTGCTCTCTCCTCCTGCACAGACCATCGTCGTCTTTGCTGAGCTGCCCCACCAGTCACTTTGACTGCAGATACTGTGATCCACCACAGGGAGTAGGGCCTGCTGCAGCGTAGTTGCCCGAGGACCGCCAGCTGAAGAGAAATTACATAATAGCTGTGCATTTGAATAATATTTGATACATCTCTACAGGTCTCAGATCAGTCACATATTTTGATTTACACAAAGGTGCTCTACACCCCACATGAGCCGGGTGTTGGCAGACTTGGCGGCAGGTCTTACAGTGGAGACGACCCCAGCCTGTGATGTAGCAGGGCTGGTTGTGGGCCAGAGTCGCACTGTGCTGTGGCAGGCAAGCCGGCTGAACTTTGTCATTGATAACAGCACTCTTCTCCAGCTTAAGCAGGGCGATGTCATTCCTACGTGACAGGATGAAACACAAGTGAAGGTGTAATCATTTACATTTACAAAACTTCTATTTACTCAGCTGCTGTTCAGCACAAACTCTCAGGGTAGGCACCTTTTTTTTTCCACGGACATATTTACTGTTTCTTAATAATCCACCACAGATCAGGAGCGCTGGAGTGGTTATGTTGAGAAGATAAAGATGATGACCTACCCGCAAGACACACAGTTGTCGTTCCATTTGGGATGGATGAACATTTTTGCCACCATAATGGACTGTTCAGGTCCCTCCTCCTTGTTCATGTCATGCTCAGCGAGAACCACCCTGTACGTGTGGAATCTGGATTGGAAAAGAAAAAGCTTAATGTCTCGTTTATACATTAAAAGTAAATATCAATGACATTACACAAGGAGGGATCAAGATAATGCTGCACTCCCTCAGTGCACTCTACTTCACTCTTCCTGGAAATACCATCTTAGATTAATTCAAGATCTCCACATGTCATTTATTTACTGTTTATCTGAGATGTAAATGGCACAAAGAAACTTTTCCTCACGTGATGCAGTGTGCAGCAGTCAAGACCCAGTTAGGAGCAATGAGTGTTCCTCCACAAGTGGGGAAGAAAGACTCCAAAGAAACCTGCCATGGCCAGCTGTTTGGACGGGCTTCTTCCCCATTCACCACGCGGCTGGTGTTGGGCTGGTAGCTGGGTACACCACACCCAGACACTTTAACACAGTGACAGACACAACCAAGACAATCTGAGAACATATGTGACTTTCTCCCGAGTCAGATAAGAGATTGCTTCATATTCACTTCTTGTATTAATTCCTGACAGTAAATGAATGTGTTTAATGTGAACTCACCAGTTCTAACAACCAGGAGGAGGACGAGTACCAGCTCCATCTCTTCTTCACCCAGAAGAACTGGCTCATCATGCAGAGCTATTTATGGGCAGCAGTCCAGACGACACCAGACACAGCCTGGGAGTTTTCCTCACATTTTCCAGGTGGCAAAACAGCCGTGTATGCAATGCAATACACACATTTTCACACCTTATATTTTATCCACACTTGGCAACAATCCGAGGTACCCACAGCTGTTGAGGCCCCACCAACATTTAAGATTATTTTACTAAACAGGACTTAGTCTTTTATTCTTACACAGGGCCCAAAATGAATAACTATATGCTTCTATGTTTTAAGACTGGTTTCCAGGTTTTTAGGCAGGAGGAACTACCAAATCCCCTTTAACAGCACTAATTAAGAGAGGGGGCTTTGTAAATGATGGTTAAAGCAGTTTTGCTGATGGACCATTTACAGGATCTCTGGATCCCATACCAAACACCTTAACTGACATTATAGTGTTTGGTATGCTCTCATGGGTAAATTAAGGAAAGGGGAAAGTCATGTATCCCTCAAAATCTTATTAGGCAATTAGGATGTTTTAAGGGGTTCAGATTTTGCCTTTTAATTACTATATTGTTGTAATATATTGATTTAGCGTAAAAAAACAAAAAAAACAAAACCCTAAAATCTACTTAACTTGTTCATTAAGAGCTTTTGAAATTAAGACGTTGTAAGGCTTTGGATTTTGCCCTTAATAATAATAATAAACATATTAATAAAGAGTCAATAAAATTGATAACTGGGGGGACGTGGGAAATATTCTAAATTTATGTGTAAATTAAGGGGTTTAGTTTTTGCCTTTTGTAAACCAGTTGAATTATATAATAAAACCTTGAATTGAGCAACGAGGGATTTGTCAAATGTTTCAAAAATAAGTCATGCACCCCTTAAAATCTACTGAACTTGTTCATTAAGGGCTTCTGAAATTAAGGTGTTTTTAAGGGGTTTAGTTTTTGCATTTTAAGAACTTAATGAATATATTAATACAGCTCAATAATACCATATAGTGACGATTAAGGAGCTGGACAAATACTCCATATTATTTCGTAAATTAAGGGGGAATTAATGGGCAGATATTGTAAAATATTAAGTAATGTTATTTTAAGGGAATACTTTCAGTAGTGCTTATTTAGCACACCGAGAAGATAGATTTATTAGAAATAATAATTTACACTCCTCGCCAAAGGATGTCGCTGTGAGCACGCGGTGTCTACTTCAGCGCACTGCCGCAGAAGAAGAAATTGTAGTTTAAAGATGGCGCTGCCCGGTGTTTTACTCGTGCGGCTCAGAGGGCTGTGCAATGTTGCCAAATGTGTCCATACAGGAGGCAAAACAGCGTCGAACTGGGGCAGAGAAATGCGGTGGTACAGGACAAAAGCGCGAAGCTTTCAGGAAGACGGTGCATCGCATTTCCGGAATAAACGAGGTGAGTGAAAACGGCCGTTAGCCAAATTAGCTAACAGGTGACAGCTCGCCTAAACCTCAAGGACATCCATCATGTAAAAACAGGCGATTCATGCTTGTATGCTTGTATTATTTCCAGTTTACCTTGCTAAGGTCATAGTGGAAGTAAAATATAGTTGACTTTGCTGTGTGTCTGACCTTTTTTACTGTTTAGATAACGTGAGCCCAGACCTCTTGAAGGAGTTCCCAGATCCTAAAAGTCTCTTGAATAACACCATCTCCAGATCACTGGGGGTCAGCGACCTGTCCCAGCTCGTCCAGTACAGCTGCACGGAACATGCGGGTGTCAAGGTCAGAACAACAGTCACGATGAAAGATGGAGGGAGGGGTCTCTCTAATGTCTCTCATAGCTGAATTAAGTTTTATAACTGTGTTTCTGTAGAAAGCCACTGTCACAGTACTGTGGCCCTGCAAGATTGAAGAGGAGGGTCATGCCTCCAAGAAGATCGATGCAGAGCGATTTGCTGCAGCTGCTGCTTGTCTCAAGCTCAGGGTAAGCTGCAGTGATTGTAAAAAGTAGACACGCATATCCATTTTTTCCTCACAAATCTGTGGTGACATCCCCTCTCTCTTTGTGTACAGGAAATGGGTGTCATTGGTCCAAATAATCAGCTCCCCAGGAGGAGAGCTGGCAGGGGGAGAGGGGGGCTACATTCAGCTCTTTATGATCACGAGGACGAGTCGCGGACAGACAGTGTCCATGTGTCTAGAGCGAAAGCGGATGAGCAAAAGCAATGGCCGTCTTCCGCAGAAGATGCCTCCAACATCTCCGAAGCTCTTTCCATGTTTCCACAACCCAAGTCTCTTTTCATCAGGGTCATCCAGGTGGCCACGTCATCCAACAGAACCAGGGTTGGGAGATCTCATCCTCTGCACAATGAAAGCTGAGCACTCTTAACTCATCGTGTACTTTAAACTTGTCCGTCTCTGTCTTTACAGGAGCTAGTGCAGTACAGAACAATAGGAGGGAAGCTGAAGAAGTGCGAGCTGACCCTGCACTGGCCGGAGGAGATGACGTTCTCGGCCACAGCGAACAACCGAGTGACGGCAGAGAAGAGAGCCGCAGCTCTTGCCTGCATGAAACTGAAGGTGAGGATGATTTTTTTTTTCTTCTTCTTTTTTTGGGAAAACTACTATACCTTTTACCTACATGTTAGAGCTGTGTTAACATGTGTATCACCTGGTCCAGGAGCTGGAGCTGCTGGATAAAGACAACAACCCGCTGACCCACGTCAAGTACAACCGGGAGAAGGTGAGGGAGGCTGGAGAGCGAGAGAGACGCCCCCTAAGCCTGGAAGTCCCAGAGTACCTGGAGGAACACATTAGAGAGTACCTCGCACAGGTCAGTCTTCACCTCATGTGAGAAAGATGAAATTTAGAGTGTGTGTGTGTGTGTGTGTGTGTGTGTGTGTGCAGAGTTGTTAGATTCCAATACCAACATGTTTAATGGCAGAAGAAAACTGTNTATATATAATATATATATATAATATATTATATATAATATATATATACATATATACAGTATATATATATATATAAATAATGTTTGTGGACAGATGTAATTTTTGTCTGGGGTTCTTCAGCCCTGTGTTAAAACAATTCAAGTTAGCTGCGTTGGTGGGAGCGTGTTGCCTCAGGTATCTTTTAGACATGAAATACAATCAGGAAGTCCAGTTTGAGTAACAGATACATGAGTTTGAAACACTGCAAAAAGGTTTACGGTGCTATGAGACATGATAGTGCCTCTCTGAAAGTTAATACAGCAGCAAATATTTTATCTTTTATTGCCACAATCACGAGGCGAGGAAAGCCGTCCCACAGGTGTGGAGGTTGTTATTGTGGCGTATAAATGACCATGGTTTTGGCTTCAAATGTTCATCATTCACATATGGTTGTAATGTTGGAGTGTCCACATACTTTTGGCCATGTAGTGATGCATTAATGTCATAAATAATGCCTCATCTTTATGTCAGTACCCAGTGGCAACAGAAGTACAGAAGCTTTGGGAGGAGGAAGAGGCGAGAGGACAGCAGACAGTAAACCAGGAGGATGAGGAGGAAGAGGAGGACATGGTGACAGACGCCATCACAGGCCGGCCGTACAGGCCTCTGTCTAAACAGGAGGCCCACCAGCTCAACGCCCACCTGCAGGAGGAATGGGAGAGCGCGAACCCTGGGCTGAATGTGGAGCTCCCAGTCGATGCCCACCGCCAGCGTGTGGTCTCTGCAGTGCGGTCCTCCAGGGTGATCGTGCTCGCCGGTGAAACCGGATGTGGAAAAACAACACGGATCCCCCGCTTCCTGCTGGAGGAGTGCGTGAGAGGTGGCGAGGGGGCAGAGTGCAACATCCTGGTGACCCAGCCCCGTCGGATCAGCGCTGTGTCCGTGGCCCATCGTGTTGCTCATGAGATGGGCCCAGCTCTAAAACACCATGTGGGATATCAGGTAGATACAGGTTTCTATTATACTGTATTTGTTATAGCTATAGCCTCTAGAGGGAGCACCTGCTCTTCTCTACTGATTTGTGTAATAGTTGCATAGAAGTAGAAATATCAGGAAACTTTTTAGAGCAAAATTAATGGTACGCGAGTAAATTGGATTTCTTAAACTGTGAAATAACTTCAAAATTAAATAGCAATTGTTTTAAAATTCAATTTCAAAATGTTTTACACTTACTTTTGAATAAGCTGTACTGTATGCTATTTTGTTCAAACTACAAATACACATCTTAACTGTTTTACAATGGGGAAAAAGAGATGTTTTGTAATAAAAATTCATCTTTTAAAATCTTATTTTAAATTACAATTTAGAATAATATAATTAGCAACATTAAATTGATCAAGGTAATCATATTGAAAATGTTTCAAATCTACAAGTATCCAGTATTCTGTGAGTAATAGGCACATTTTTGTCTATGGCATTGGTATTGTGATGGTAAGCACTCACAAATTTTCTTCTCACATTTTTTTATTAAAAGAGAAAAAATTAAATTTATGAACCAAATTATCTGATATAAAAAGTGCAAGAAGACCGCTGGTAGCACCCTAAAGGATTTCAAGAGACGTAATATAAATGCGACTAGTGGAGCTCATTCCTTCCTTTTTCTTTATAGATATTCATATTAATGGATAAAATTAATAATATTATGACTATTTTGTTCAAGAAGTAAGTAATTATTTTCCGCGCATAGGTGAGACTTGAGAGCCGACCACCAGAGCAGAGTGGAGGTGCCTTGCTCTTCCTCACGGTGGGCGTCCTGCTGAGGAAGCTGCAGTCGAACCCGACCCTGAAGGGAATCAGCCATGTGGTGGTGGACGAGGTTCACGAGAGAGACATCAACACGGACCTGCTGCTGGCTCTGCTACGCTCCAGCTTGGACGAGAACCCCGACCTACGAGTGGTGCTCATGAGCGCCACCGGGGACAAGCAGAGGCTGGCCCAGTACTTTGGAGGCTGCCCGATTGTAAAAGTGCCTGGGTTCATGCACCCAGTGAGGGACCGATACCTGGAGGATGTGCTGAGAGAGATGGGACTGCCAGCCCAACAGAGAGTGGAGAAAGACAAGCAGGTGAGACTTGAGTCGTCACTTGATTTACTTTCAGATTCATCCCACTCTATTATGTTCTGTGAATGTCGTACGTTTCTTTTCTCTTATCCTGCGTCTCTTGAATTTATATTTTATCTTGTTTAAGGGAGGAAGACACGAAATTGCACCAAATGTAGATTTAGTAGCTGATGTAATCGAGCACATTGACAGACGTGGAGAGCCAGGTAACTAACAGACTACTGTATCTCTCACCTCTCCTTATTTTTTTAATGATTCTTTCATAGGAGTGTTTAAGATGATGGCCCTGATTCATGTTTTTTTTCCCCCTCATGTTTCAGGTGCAGTGTTGTGTTTCCTCCCTGGATGGCAGGACATCAGGGCTGTTCAAGAGAAACTGGAGGAGAGGCCCCATTTTTCCTCAGGCTCACAGATGATCTTGCCATGTACGATTTACAAAGACTTGTCTTTTGTCCTCCAAGTAAAAAGAGATAAGATTTCTCTCCACAGATAGAATGAATTTATAATTTCTTTCCTTTTAGTGCACTCTAGTTTATCAGTAGCAGACCAGCAGGCAGTGTTCCAGCACCCCCAAGTGGGCCAGAGGAAGATTGTCCTCACCACTAACATTGCAGAGACCTCAATCACCATAGATGACATCGTCCATGTGGTTGATACAGGAACTCACAAAGAGCAGAATTATGACCCACTGACTAAGGTTAGTGTCCAAGTGTCTGTTTCATTGGAAACCAGTTCAGATCTGCACAAACTAAGCTTGCAGTTTGTTGTATTTTCTGAATAATATAAAATGGGAACAAAACAGTTTCATTTTGGTTTTCCAGGTCTCCTGTCTGGACACGGTTTGGATATCTCGTTCTAATGTCACTCAAAGAAAAGGGAGAGCGGGGCGATGTCAGCCAGGACAGTCCTACCACCTGTTCAAACGGGAGCAGCTGGAATCCATGACTCCCTTCCCCATCCCTGAGATCCTGCGCACCCCGCTGGAGAGTTTAGTAGTGCAAGCCAAAATCCACAGTCCTAACTGCAAGGTACTGAAAGAGAGCAATAGCTTTTGTTTTGTTGTTTTTACCTGTTATTTTTCTGATGCATTGAATGATGGCCTTTGTCATTTTTTTTGCGTGTGTGGAGGCTGTAGATTTCTTATCCCAAGTGTTGGACAGTCCGGAGCAAGAAGCTGTGAGAGATGCTGTCCGAAATCTACAAGACATTGGTGAGTGACTAACAACTACTTAGTGTGTGTGTGTGTGTGTGTGTG
>NTHP01000129.1:190820-200867 GCA_003416845.1 Oplegnathus fasciatus
CGTGTGTGTGTGTGTGTGTTGCAGGATTAAGCTGTCAATGTTTACTTCTGTAGGAGTTCTGGACAAGACGGAAACCCTGACGCCTTTAGGAGAGCGCGTTGTTTGTATGTCATGTGACCCTCGTCTGGGCAAAGTGCTGGTCCTGAGTGCCATGTTCAGATGTGTCCTGCCCATGTTGTCTGTAGCTGCTTGTCTGACCAGAGACCCTTTTCACAACAGCCTGCAGAACAGAGCATTAGTCAACAAGGTGAGCTGTTTTAACGCCCGCCTGTTAAGTTTTAAAATAACAACACAGCACAAAGTGTAACCATGTACTAATTAATCAGTCATCTGTGTTCTGTTTGTCCAGGTGAAAGAGACTCTGAGCGGCTCCAGCTACAGTGATTATTTGGTGTTCATCAGAGCTGTGTTGGGCTGGAGGAGAGTCCAGCAGGAGGGGGACAGAGAGGACCGAGAACAATACCTGGACAAACACACTCTGTCGAAGGCAGGCCTTCGATTCATCAATGGTTCGTTGGAAGCACACACACACACTGTATTGTTTCAAAACATTGTTGGGACTTTAAATCACTTCTTCTTACCCATTTTTAAACTTTTCACAAAATGATTTCCGTTCTTGTGCCACCGTGCTGTAGGTCTCATCTCTCAGTTCAGCGACAACCTGCGCGAAGCCGAGCTGGTGTCTCGTGCCAACGAGTGCCAGCGTCACACTTCTCTCTACAATGAGCACAGCGACCAGGATGAGCTGCTTAAAGCTGTGCTGCTGGCTGGACTCTATCCCAACCTCATCCAGGTACATGGCAACAGAGGACTCTATTATAATACTACTTTTCTACAGTTTCCTGCTGAAGCCAGAACAGCGAGAGGGCTCTTGTGGTATTTGGGGTGATGTTGTTTCAAAGTTGCAAATATCATTTTATTCAAATTTTTGTTGTCTGTCTGAAACCTACTAGCAACTGCCTGGGTCAGTGCCCTCATTAGACATTCCAGCATAACAAAAACATACATTTAATTTTTTCTCAGGTGAAGAAAGGTGTTGTGACCAAAGGAGGACGCTTTCGACCCAACAGTGTATCTCTCCGCACATTCAGTGGGCCAGTACTGCTTCACCGCTCCTCAGTGAACAGGTCTGAATAAAATTCAGCAACAGCAGATATTTATTTTCATAGTGCGTATGTAAACTCATTGTCTGTCTTTGTGTTGCAGAGGAAGAGAAGAGTTCCCAAGTCGCTGGTTGACCTTCTTCAGCGCTGTCAAGTCAAACGGTAATGTTTTCATCAGAGACTCCTCTGCAGTCCATCCACTCGCCCTGCTGCTGCTCACAGACTGCGATATCACAGAGAGAGGTAAGACACGCACTGCCCTCCATAAAAAGGAGTTTCATAACAAAGGCTCTGGTGTTTGTAGGTCATTTAGAGAAGTCACAATCACCCTGATAATCAGACTGAATTGCAACTTTTTAATTTAGCTCAAAACAATAACTATACGAAATGTTATTATATAGAGGTGCTCCCCTCGAGCACTTGAATATTATCACCTTCTTAGATTTTCAGACTTGCAGTAAATCCTCCTCTTCATAAATAACTATCTGTCCTTTCTCTTGTGTCCCAGTGAGCGGAGACAGAGTGGAAGTATCGCTTCCTGGACGCTCTCTGGTGCGCTGTGAGTTGTCAGCAGAGACCTGGGAGCTGCTGTGGGAGCTACGCACGTCCATTCAGACTATGCTGTACCGCAACCTCGACAATCCCAGCAACGCAATCACCAACTCCTCTCAAGATGGGAAGCTCATCTCTTTACTCGTAGAGCTGCTCAACAATACAGACCCAAACCCTTCAGTCCAGAACCACAACAGCGACAGTGAGGTGGACTGACGACATCAAGCACGTTCTACATGTGTGAGTTGGATCTGCTGGCTGGTACAGAGGAACCAGAGAGGATGATGGTATCTCGTTTGAATGTTTTTGGGGGTTTTTTTGTTTTGTTTTTTTAAATTTTGAGTACTTGGGAGTACTTAATGCGCTGAACTATTCAGGACTCTCGAAGAGCAGAAACACAGCGGACTGTCGTCTGCTCTTCGTTATTGTTGTTTTTGAGGTAAATGATGAACTCCATGTGGTGTGAGGAAATCCATTGGTTTGGATTTTGGACTGTTATTTATCATTTATGGTTATTTGCTTTCTGAAAAGCAGAAGTTGAATGTTACTCTAACGAGTAAAGACGAAGAATCATTTAAAAAAAAGACTGCTTGCAGTACATAATGTCATATTTATTGCAATAAATATTTACATGCCAACATGAGGAAAATGATCGGATCCTTTTCACTGTTTGTAACGATTTATTGAACTACAGATAGATGGAAGTGAGAGAAGAAAATAACTCAGATTTTTGTTTAAGAAAAGTCCTTCATAAACTGTGTGTGAAAGCTGCTCAGGCGTCTCAGTAATTCTTCCATAATGACCTCAGGGGTCATGATGCAAAACCTGCAGAAAGAAAGGAAAGGTTAAAGATCTTGGGTGTACAGTCTTTCACTTTTCCTTATCAAACCATGGTTTGTTTACTAGAAAACATGCTTTTTGTGTAGCAAAGCCTGGCATTTAGCTATAGAATAGTATTAGAATACCAATGCTTGATTTATATGATGCATTATACCTGATGTGGTGGGTGCCCTCCTTTTGTCCGTACTCACAACCAGGACTGACAAACACACCGGCCTCCTCTAGTAGTCTGACACAGTAGAACGTCTCCGGTTGCATTCCCACTTCCTAAAATAAGCAAAAACATAACCAAGTCTAAAATATTTTATGACACACCAGACATGTGACATCTTTTCGCTCTGGCAGTGTATACTTGGTTCTATGAGAGTTTTAAAACCTCGGCTTTCTGAATGGCTTTAGGCGGAAGATGCAGTCTGGGGAACGCAAATGCTCCTCCTTCCACTGGTTGGCAGCAGAACCCTGGCAGACTGTTTACAACCTCAAGGGCTCTCTTCACATTATGAACCAAGGTGGTCCTGATGTTTTGTGTCTCCTGCAGGAGAGAGAGAGTTAAAGGGAAGAACAAAAAAATATCAAACTGGGGTGTAGAGTGATGCCATGTTTAAATCTCTTAAGAAAAGCAGGCTATTGCATATCTCTGGTCTCACCACATCATAAAGGGGATATGAGGGATCTCCTGGTTGTGGAGGGTGCATCATCAGATCCAGGGCAATCTGACCCAACACAGGTGCACAGCTGTCTGTCGAGAACAGTGTGTGGATGTACTTCATGACAGCGGGGTCCAGATTTACCAGCTCCACATATCCACCACGCAGACCACACCTGGTGAGAGAGAGAGAGAGAAACACAAAAAGTCCAATCAGTAGCCGCTCTCAAGCTTTTGGTCGAATCACGCGATCCTGATCAGCAGATTGAGTTTTCCCAGCTATCATGGAAACCATAGATGTTCAAATTTCCAATTTTTTTGGAGCACTTTCAGGACTTCTTGTCTCATCGATCTTGTGGTGAGATTGTCCAGCCAACTATTTGTCTAAATTACAACTTAGCCTTTGTCTTAAGTTGCATTTCTGCAATCACCAAGCACAAAGTAGTTGACGTACTTTAGATACTCATCAGGCCTGAAAACTTACTCTCCCATGAAGCCTTTGGACGCTGAGTGGAAAGATGCCAGCTCCACTGTGTCTGAAAGAGGAGGGCCCATCTCAGCCAGAGCCCTCTTGTAAGAGACAAACTCACTCTTTTCCCCATAAACATAGTCTTGATAGACCTGTGGAGGAGAACAGACCGAAAATCCAGTCGTTTATTTATGCGTTTGTCGTCTATCATAAACATGAACAATGCTTTAAGACATCCACCTCATCGGCCAGAAGGAAGAGCCTCTTCTCTGAGACAAACCGGATCACCTCTTGCATTGATTTTCTGCTTTGAACGTGACCTGTAGACAACATGGCACAAAAACAACTGTGTGATACATATTCTTTGATACAAAAGATATACTTAGATGAGCTCCACTCTGGTGAGATTTTACTACCTGAGGGATTTCCAGGGTTGATGACGTACAGAGCCACAGGGTTACAGACTCCCTTTGCAGATTCCAGCACTCGATGCAGCTCCTCTACCTGCAGCTCCCAGCCCTGCTCCTCGCTGAGGTAGTAGGGAACGATAACTGCTCCCAGACTCATTAAGGACAAAGTGGTGGTGCAGTGGCTTGGCACTGGAGTCAGCACACCTGTTCTGGTTGAACCCTCGCTGTTCACCAAGACGTTGAGAATGTTCTGATAAGTAAACACAGTAACAGATCGATGTTAACATGAAGATGAGCTACAGGAGGAAGAGACTTTGACAGTATGTCAGTGATATTGACTGATACCGTGAGTGACCACTGTGAGCCTGGGCTGATGAATATGTTTTCAGGGTAAGATGGAGCCCCTCCGTCTCGTCTCGTTATGAATTCAGAGACTCTGTGGACTATTTCTGATATACCCGGTGTAGCAGTGTAAGAACCTGAAGAGACAACACAGATTCTGATAAACTCTCACAAAACACACAGACTGACACCGTAAAGCAGCTTATTATTATTGTTGTATTTTTATTTTATCTCAATATGTTATGTTATATCATTGTGTTATATTCTATTTATATATTTCATAGCATTGTATTATTATTGTATAGTGTGTGAATATACTGCACATATACAGTACTTATATATATAACACTATATACTTCCATATATTTTTATGTATATTGTATGTATTATTCATACTTATATCTATATACACATATATTATGTATAGTACACACATCGCTGCCTGAGTTGCACAGTGGGATTTCTGGATTTGTTTCGCACAAACATTTGCAAAATTCATCTATACAGTCTTAGGTATTGTAATATGTACAGATGTTCTTTAATGTCCCATAGGGCTGCAACTAACTATTATTTTCTTAATCATTAATCTGTCAATTATTTTCTTGATCAGTCTTTTGGTCTATAAAAGTAAACAATGAAAAATGCAGATCACGATATTCTAGAGCAAAAGGTGACATCTTACAATACCTTGTTTCGTCTGACCAACGATGCAAAACCACAAAATATTCCATTTACAGTCATGTAAATATTGTCACATTTGAGAACCTGGAACACTCAAATTTTACTTAAATTAACATAACTTAATTGCAAACCAAACAGTAAAAAAATCCACAATTTTCATGACTTAAAAAAGGGTCCATTCACCCAAATTACAAAAAAACAATCTCACTTACGTCTAGTGGTATCTCATGCAGATGGTGCTGCCAATACTTGTCCAATACTTTTACTTTGCTGTCTTACAGTTTGTTTTCTTTATGAGCATTAAAGCCTCGTAGAGCCGTTAGCATGGCATGAGCCTTGTTTTTAAGCACTTCATGCAAAATTAATTTCACCTTTATTGTGCTGGGATGGTGGCAGAAATCGTGGAGACAGATATCTCAAAACCTGGGCAAATAAAAGCTAAACTATCTGCGTGGCGAGATACTAGTAAAAGTCAGTGGGAAAAGTAGAAATTCTTTTGTAATTTGAGTGAGTGACTCTTTAACATTTTCACCGTAGTACCACGTACACAGCCCTTACCTACACTCCCTCCAACACATTCCCCAAGCAGCCTCTGAGCCCTCTGCCTGACGTCCACCGGCAGTTTGTCGCTGTTCACAAGCTGAGGGTAAAGACACGCTGCAAGAACCTGTAAAATATGAAGACACACAGTAGAGTGGACGCTTTTAGTCAAAAGAAGATGCATTAACTTACTCAAGCAGTTTTAAAACAGCTTAAATACCAGCAGTCTTTGAAGGTGACAGCTTACCTGTCGGACAAACGACAGAGGCTTCACACCTGTCCTGTGCGGGTCGCCCCAGCACACGTCTATCACCTCATTGTAGGGCTTTCTCACTCCCTATGGACAGGTGGATTTAAAGCAGAGATATCAGATGTCACAACACAAGTTGAAAAACTTACTCTAGAATCCATATTGCAGATATGTCAATAACTTTTTTTTTATTTACCCGTCTGAGCTCTTCCTTGATCTGGCCTAATCGCTTGACCAAGACTGCATACTCTAACTGCTTGATGTTCCTCACATTTGCACTGATCTCCTGCAGGACAGACATGTCTGTAAATCCTCCTCACTTCTATCACACCAGCAGCTGTGTTGAGATGAGATGAGCTGAGTTGTGCCTGGCTGGCCAACTTGCTGCAAGTTCAGTTATTTGTACATGGAAATAGGATTTCTAGTTAAATATATACATGGAAGACAGGTGGTAATTAGTGCCTTATTAACAGACTGCTATTGGAAAGGTGTTTTATTTCTTCACTTGTGTCTAAAACACCAACTAAATAAAAATTTACTTCTTTGTTATATAGTAACTTTAAGTCCTGACTGTGCATGACACATGCTGAAATTACAAGTACCTACTCTCAGGCTATAACCTGTAAAATAATTCACTGACAAAGCAGAAAACACATATCCAAGCACACGAACATAAAAGACAGTCAGAGGTCATTTTGACCTGCACACACCAGAGTGTGTGTGTATGTGTTTGTTATTAACACAATTTCAGGGAGTTTCCTTTCCAATTTCATTTTAATGAAGAACTTGATACGGTAGCCTTGAGTAGGTGAGATAAATGTGGCAGATGTTTCAAGTACGTAATATAGCCACAACACATAGTTTACCAATTAGAAAACANCACCAGTGATTTCCGTATTTTGATTAAGTGGCTAATCAGAGGTGTCCCACGACATAACAGGTGGAGTAAATGTTCTCATATAAAAATTGATGCACATTGGAGCAACTTCAGTTGCTCCCGGGACCAGCTCGTTTTGTTGAACTCTATTTGATGGACTTTGTTCTTTTGTTCAATAAATCTACAATATACCCGACTTTGAAGACTTGTGTTAGAAGTGTGGTAGAAGATCCAAGCTCATCTGGCCCAAGCGAAGATTTTTCTCCCACACCTTGTTTAGATATAGTTTATAATCATGGAAATCCTAACAGAGATTTGAATTAATGAGCAGTTTAGTTTGATCTATATACTGTTCAGATTGAATCCATACAAAGAGACAAACATATTTATTAAGTACACACAAAAAGTCTAAATCAAGCAAATCTCGTTCATGTTCCAAAGCTTAAAGTTACAAAAGTAGAATGAATGTGCTGCACCGAACTTGTGATAAATAGCTCAACTCTCCTCACTACCACATAATGTCTTAGTACAATACATCACAGGCAAGACATGTGGGTGGATAAAACCGGTTCGGCATGCAGAGTAGTTCCGGCTTTCATCACAGTAGGCTCAACTACATCAATACATAAACAGTCTATAAATCAATTACAGCTCATACACATTTCTGCTGCTTCCAAGATTTTAAGTGGCACAAAGCAAGGGGAGGATACATTTTTTTTAAACAGTAAAACATAAGTTGGTTGATGGGGGTTACCAACTAACCTCTCATCTCAGCTCTCAACTCCTGTAACCTGTCTCTGTATATATCTTCTGTTAAATGTCTTATATTCCTTATCTATTATTTCTTCTTAAATAATGTTGTTTGGCCCCTACATTTGTAGAAAGTGTTTATTTGATTTATTTCTTTTATTCTTTCCTGATTGTTTTGCTTTTGTGCTGTTTTGTTGCTTTCTGTCTTCGGTGTGAACGTGCCACAGGGTCAGGCCACCAGCTGGTGCTGATTTTCATTATTTTGCTGTTTTTCTTGCTAATGAAATAAGGTAAAAAATAAAAATAGAAAATACATTTGTTGTATTGGTGTAACTGTATAGGTGCCTGTGTTGATGACTGATGCTCTTTCCAGTAAGGAGACAGTCTGTGCAGTAGATGACAGTCCAAAGTGAGTAGAACAGCATAATATGTGTTTTAGGGTGGCCTTCATAATAGATTAATGGTTTAATCGATTCATGTATTATTTTCTATCTCAGCTAAGAATAATTAGAACTATTCTGTTTTCAAATAAATGTTCATATCTTTAAATACTTTTTTAATTAAGTATTGCTTCTTAAATGATTTTATTCTGCCCCTATAACTGTTTTTTGTGCTCACTGTGAGGGACAGCAGCAAACATATTTTAATCCACAGCTGTTATTTTTCCGTTGCTCTGCTGTTAAAATCCTTTTGAGAAGTGCTTCAATGTGGCATTTAATGTGAGGCCGGATGTTTAACGGACATGTTTCTCTACGGACATAAATAAGAAACGTACCCCGGTACTTCCTGTTTTGTTTTTCTTTCGCTCCGTGTCTGCTCGGGTCGGGTCGATATGGAAGAATTTGCGAGGCGGGGAGACAACCACAGCCTGCCCGTGAAGAAACGCGGTGTCTTCAGACACTGGTGGACCTTATAAACCAAACAGAAGCGGCGGGCAGCAGCAACACCTGCCGCGGGGCTTCTGACACCCTCACCCCGCCTCTGGTGTCCGCGACATGGCACTCAGCTCGGGCGGCTGGGCTCCTCCAGCCCCGGTCTCTGCCTCGTCCCAACAGGCTTCATGCGGCGGGCCTGCGCTGACGGCTTGCTGCAGCACTGTTTTAATGTCAGTCCGGGTGTCGGTGTGCCATTCCGGGATCCGGCCCCTGTGCCTCCCCGGAGCAGGCAGCGAGGCTCTGCGCCTACAGCTCAGCATGGACCCGAGCCGGGCCGGAGAGTTCCGACTGGCGCTGCGAGACACGAGCGGAAACCGCAGTGTGGTGAGATTTCACTCATACACCTGTGTGTGTAGAGGGTCGTTACCCGCTTATATGTGTTCATGACGAACCGCCTTACTGAATCACATTTATATTTGTATACCAGCATAGGCCTGTACACGCCATTTTATGGCACAAAACATGCAGCTCCACAGATCCAGATTTGGGAGTAAAATCGCACCAAATTTCATTGAATGAAGGTGGAGATAGAGGCACGCAGCTGCAACACCGCCCAAGACTTTCCTGGAAGTGTTACGAGGATCTACTTTAACAGACATCCGACAAACATAGTGTGGTTCAGCAAAAATATAGCTTCTTGATTTGCTTCCTGACTGTCCTCATGTGGAAATAACTCCAGTTTAGAGCTAATAATTTAACAAACAGTACAGCTTATCTGATGTAATAAGGCTCAAACTGTTAGTAATACTGTAGTTAGGAGGGTTATTTTAGTTTCACTTTCATTTTCAGTCTTCCCATAACCACCACACATTCAGTTTTATTAGAACGCAACATCATCAGGGGAAATCCTTCAACTGGGTTTAGTGGTAAACAGCTGCAGAAAAACTCTCCTGGTCTTAATTGGAAGACAGGTGGGACTTTTCCCTCTCAGTTTACCAGTTATCAGCCTTGCATTTGTCTTAATATGTAGCGTGACAAGCTTATAATACGTGCACCATTATACTTGTCACTATTTTGGTCTCAGAAACTCTGATTATTCTCCTTACCAGATAATGGTGAGGCTGTGAAACCTGGAAAACCTTGAAAAGGGTGGATTTTGTAGTTACTTTTCAGCTGTGGCTTCTGCATTACATTTGTGGAGGTGAATAGAGGCTTTCTGTGAGATAAGGAGAAGTGTTGTCAAGTGTAATTGTGAATGTAGACAATAACACAGATATAAATAACAATGTGGAGCAGTAGTGGGCTTAACAGGAAGTGTTGGCAGCCCGCACACCCACTTTCAACACAGATCATGAGTGCATTTACCTACAGCAGATACTTCACCACCTCGGCTTACACTAAACGTTTGTTTGATGCAACAGTAAAACGCTCTTCAACCTGAGCAGGATAAATGAGTACCGCTGAGGCTGACAAAGCCGAGACTGACTGAGGAAGGTTGAGCAAAGTCTGACAATGTAGAGCTGAGCTTGAGGTGTCCTCATATGGTGCCCTGTACAGAGGAATAAAGCCATTCGAGTTAGCTAACATACCATTCCTCTGGCGACCCCCTTAGGTCAAACTTTACGTTTTTTTGCCCAGCCTGTGGTAAAGATCTGAGAATAGCAATGTTTTCTCTCCATTTTTCATTCGTCCAGCAGCTTTCTTTTTTTTTT
>NTHP01000129.1:213290-232622 GCA_003416845.1 Oplegnathus fasciatus
CTGAGCTGCAATCAGGGTCTACATACATGCTGTGTGTGATTCATTGGCTTTTCTCCATCTTATTTTTAGATTAAATCAAACAGAAAATAAAATAACTGTGAAAGGATACACGAAGCAGCAGGATGACGGTGAGGAGGCCGAAAGCTGGCATGTAGTAACCAATGGAGACGAAGTGAGAGAGGGACGGCATGAGGTAGAAGAAGTAGGACTGGTGTAGGCGCTCTAGGAGGTTATTCAGCTTACGATACATTCCTTCCAGGAGCCTAGAGGATATTCATGAGGACAAAAACGAAAACAAAACCAGTAATTAAGTGTCAGCGTATGAAGATGAGATCTACATTAAACTTAAATACAAAGAAAAGTCAGTATACACTTGCTCTGACCTGCCAATGGTGGTGGCGTCCGTCTTGTACTGACGGAAACTGTTGACGCCCTTGATGGTGGCAGCCTCGATGTGGTATCGCAGGAAAAGGCCGTGATCCCCCCAAGGCCGCCCACTGGCCTGCTTCATCACCATGAGCATCATGGTCTGGACTGAATGGCTGTAGCCTGACACGCTGTCCCAGTCATTCCTCTGCAGCTATAAAAACATCCACAAAAACAAAAGCTGAATAAAAACTATGCCAAGACAACCTCACATTATCTAACCATTCTGCTCACCAAACACATGAAGAGAAAACTGTGTCTACTACATCTCATCACAAGCCTTCACCTTGCCCTGGATGGTGCAAAGGACCCCGATCTTCTGACAGAAGGCATAGAAGAGGTTGGCTAAATCCAGGTTGGGGAGCTGGCCATTGAGGCCTTCCAGTACCAGGTCCAAACTGGTGATGACATCGCTGCTAAGCTCCAGGGACAGAGCTGCCTGGATTGAACCACCACGGCCTTGAAGGGGAGACCAGTCCATACCTGGATGCACCATTACAGAAGAAGAATCAATTTGTTGTTTTTTAGTGGTGTTGACTACCAACGTATGGGGAGAATTCAACACTTTCAGGGATATTTGTTAATGTGTGTTGTAACTGGGTGAATGCTGGCAATTACCCGTGGTGTTGGTGTGGTGGTAGCCCTCCAGCCAGGCCTGCATACCAATCAGATCATGCTCATTCACGAGGAAGATGATGTCCTTGGCCCAGTAAATCTGATCTGTTGAGGAACACAGCAGTCATTAAAACAAGAAAAGCCATTTCAACATCATTCAAGTGGTGGGGGGACCATGCGTTCTGTACTCACTCCTGAAGTACTGTGCCAAGCCGAGTAGCAGCCCCACTGCCTGGTTGTTGTTATCGCCCGGGGTGCAGGGGGCACTCAGCACCAGGGCTTCAGTCCGTGGAGCTCTGGGGGCCCGAAGGATCCCATATACATTTGTGCCTTTTACCATCTGAGAGGAGAGAGGATATAGAGTAAGATGAAGAAGAGCCATAGAATATGCATAGAAANAAAACGTGTCCTTAATACAAAAAGTGCATAAGTCTTCAATCACAAACTTACATATCTCTCTTTGTTTTCATCAGGGAAGGGCAGCGTGCGAGAGAATCTCTGGATAAACACCTCCAGCCCTCGAGCCTGCATGGTCTTCACCAGCCAATCCGCTGGCATCCCACTGGCGGAACAAGAGCAAATATTACTGGCCTTATATAGAGGCTTAAGTCAAAAAACACACTGGGAAACTTTTAAAATCCTATCAAACTGTGAAAATAGTCCTCATTAAACATATTACATATTATTCCAAAGTGTTTAATGGGAACGTGGCTAGTGTTGGTATTTGACGACCTGGGTTGGTGGCTCTACCCCAGTCGCTCTGTTTGTTTCCCGTTTACAGAGCCAGGGCTGTGGATGAACACCAGACTTTTTTTTTCAACGCACACAGAACGGAAAGCTAGCGAACTGTGAGGAGATATTCACTGAATTTGACAAAAACTGTTTTGGATTAGAATCTTAGACTACATCTTTAAGTGCAACCTCAACATGTCAAGATTAATAGTGTGCAAAATAGTGTGACAGCTCAGATTTGTCTAAAGCTGCAGAATAACCAGCACTGGCTGTTCATGATAACCAACCTATCTGGGACAGATCAGTGCAGACCCTCCACGCTCTTGAAAAGCATCATCATCATGAAGCTTTGTGTTGCTTACCCTGCTTTCTTCTTATGAGCTGAAAACTCTCTGCCCGTGGCCAGCGCCCTCTCCCCTGCTGGAAAGCGCTCCTCCACCATGGTAGACCCCATGGCATTCTCTGACATGTATGTCCGCAGAGTGAACGGCTCAAACGCCAGCCCCATGAACCAGGTCACACCCGCCATGTAGCAGACCACACTAAGATGGAGGAATTAAATGACAGAAACCACATCAGTTATGAGCACAGGTGCACGCTGGGTGTTGTAAAAGTCACAGGTGCATTTGAGATTTCATTGAGGCACATTAATCTTCCAGTGACTCACCAGATCGGTGCATTGAGGCGGGTTAGCAGGCTGATCAAAGCCCGTCTTCTGTTTGGGTCAGACAGCAGTCCCATGTTGTTGTCTGTTGTAACGTAACAAGGCCTGGATACACTGGACCCTGAATGCAGCACACACACTGTAACTGCACCCATCAACTAGGCTATACACTTGATTATAGATCAATTATTACTGAGGCAGACAACCGTAAAATCACGAGTTTTATTAATACATGACGATCCAATATTCATATGCAGGTCATTATATGAGTTTACATCCAGCTCGAGCTGAGAAATCGTTTTCTGACAGCCATTGTCATTTCATCACAGCTGTGGTTAGCTTGCTGCTAACTAGCTAGCTAGCTGGCTTCGCGAGATGTAAAATGTTTTAAACCGTTGTCCTCTGTGGAGCTGCTTATTATTATTAACCGTTATAACAGTCACATAGTTCATTTTATAGTATTTCACATTATATGTATGAAGACAAACCTCTTTCCAGTGTACAGCTGCTCACATCCACCTGCAGAGGTGGGGCTTGTTCACAGCAGCCGTTACTAAGTGTTTCCTTGTTCCTGCGGGAACATTAATGCGGCGGACAGACTTCCGGTCAAGCAACACGGAACAAAATAAAACAAAATAAAAGATTTAATCCCACAGAAAAATAAAAAATTAAATAAATTAAAAAAACAATTAAAAATAAAAATGAGGAAGAAAAATCCTTCTCACAACGGAGATATAAATTGCTTTAATATTTTTTTTTAATTTTAAGATTATTATACTGGCATTCCTCTGCTGTTAAAGTGTATTTTATACACAATTTCAGATTTTCAGTTACAGATGTAAAGTCAGCATTTTGTGTTCCCAAAATTATTTTTAAGTTATGTATATAGTAAAATAAAATAAAAAAGATTTAATCCCACAGAAAAATTAAAAATAGAATTTAAAAAAAGGAAGAAAAATAAGGAAGAAAATCCCTTCTCACAACTTTAAATTTTCCAAGAGATATAAATGAAGTGCTTTATTTACTTATTTTCCGTTATTATGTTGTCCTTCCTCCTATTAAAAATGGCCTTCGACCATTTGGTTTCTATGTGTATTAAAGGCTGAAAATCCGTGGTTTTTAAAATTATATAAATTATGTATTATACATACACCATTTAATTTTGTTTCAAAAACTTACTTTAACTTTTGCATATATCCGTTTCATTGCTGTTTACAAACAATGCTGATGTTCACAAACATTCAACAGCATCTAAAATTTCCATATCTTTTGTTGTTATTTCCATGGCACTACCCTTTTGTTTGCATTGAGATTAAGGATTGTACCTTTAAATACTTGAATTAAGTATTGATGAACAAGCAACACAAAAATGATGCAGGGTTGGCATATTTATTGTTGGCTTCACATGTACAAAAGTATAATTGCCATGAATACATAAAAAAAAAAAAAATATTCACTCTTCCATAACTCCTCTCTATTAAGTCCAATAACACTTTCTGGTCTGCAACCAAAACCACAGTCTAGATGTTCACCCTTCCTCTCTGCATCACTCTCCAGACAACACAGAAACTTCTTGAAGATGTTGTCGCACCACCTCATCCAGCACCTTGCTCACACCTTTACAAGCCGTCATGGCAGCTTCGATCAGAGTCTCTAAGTGGTCCTGATGCAGTCTGGCGTCCATCTGCAGCAGAGCGATCTGTCCGCCCCGGGGCAGCAGCGCTAAGGCCAGAGAGCTCACTCCTCCACTTTCCTCTGCATAGCAGAGGTCAGCGAGGGGCGTCTCGTCCACAAACCCGACCGTGCAGGCACACACGTAGTCCCGCATGGGGATGCCGGCGTCAATCACCGCCAGAGTGGCAGCGTTCACACACACGCTGTAGTTCCCTCCATCTGACTGCAGAATCTGTTTGGAAAGAAAAGTTTTTATGCGTTCAAGCACAAAAAACCCCATCAAATCCACCTCTCACTGTGCCACATTAACCTTGACGTAGATGTCTATTTGAGAGCGCGGGTACAACTGGGTCATCACGGCAGCTTCAAACGTCTGCTTGAGGTGGAGGCTCATCTCAGTAGACTTGCGGTCCCCGTGTGGTCTCCTCTTCCTCTCTGCGGTGCTGAATGTGGCCATGCTGTACTGGCAGTTGATGACAGCTCTATCGTAACGAGTCCGGCTGCGTGAGCCTCGCATCTACGGGCGACAAACAGGGGTAACTGTGACTTAAGGCCTAACATATCACTTAAGACTGTATTTGCAGCTCCTAAATAACATTACTGAGATATAAGTGGGGCTGGTTGTGAATTCAATATCATCATTTATCAGCTTTATGTGAATCACAGTATATCATGTTACCCAAATTAATGATGTCAAGCTAATTATAATTAAAAACTGGAACACGGTTCATTGCATTGAATATCAATTTGAGCATTTTAAATGTGACTTTGCGATAATGTGATATACACTGAGTGGCCACTTTATTAAGTACACCTGTAAGATCTAGTCCAATCCAACACAACAGCTCAACCATTAATTCTTACAGGTGTATAGGTGACTAATCTAGACATTACTTTGGGCTATAGTGACTTATGATGGGCATAATTTGACATTTTATAGATTAAATAAATACTTGATTGATCTGGTATTTCAGTATTCTTGATGAATGAAGTATTGATTGATTGTGAAACCTTAATCCAGTGTATCACTTACCAAAACACTTGCACTAGATTATGTCTTCATCCTGACTGACCTTTAATCTTAGATTCAGCATTATGGGAAGTGTTGTTCATGTTCAAAACATATACTGGACTCTCCAAGACCAACTGGTGTCGGAGGAAGTATTCACATCCTTTGCCTAAGTTAAAGTACTTATACCACACTGTGAAAATACTCTGTTACAAGTAAAAGTCCTGGATTAGAAGTAAAAGTATTTAAGTCTAATCAGGAAAATGTACTTAAAGTATTAAAAGTAAAAGTATTCAGTGCAGAAATGTCCCCTGTGACTGTTATATATTATATTATTGACTGTTATTACTCATGCAATAATACAAAGGATTTTACTGTTGTAGTTGGTTGAGGTGGAACTAATATTAAACTATTTTGTATCGGACTGCAACGAGGGATTATTTTCATTATGGATTCATCTGCTGATCATTTTCGCCATTAGTCAATTGATTGTTTGGTTTGTAAAAATGTTCTAAAAATGGTGAGAAAAGCCCAAAGTGACACTTTCACAAGGCTGGTTTTGTCCAACCAATGGTCCAAAATTCTAAGTTGTTAATATAACTAGTAAAGAAGTAAATCCTCATATTTGTGACGCTGGAACCATGAAATGTTTTGCATGACAAATGATTAGTTAGACAACAGTTCAATAGTATATAGTAATATCAACAGTAATGTCCATAGTTGCCAATTCATTTTCTGTAAATGATTAATCGACTAATCGTTTCAGCTGTGGGCTACTTGTATAAAAGGTTGGGTAGTTTAATTTATAACAAAACATCATATTTAATAAGCTCTTTGTACGTTTTGTGCAAAAATCTCAATTTGTAAAGTAACTAAAGTTGTCAGATAACTGTAGTGGAGTAAAAAGTAATATTTTCTTCCCTTGTAGTGAGGTAGAAAGTGGCATGAAAAGAAAAGACTCAAGTACAAATACGTCAAAATTGTACTTCAGTAAAAGTACTTAGTTACATCCCACCACTGACATTTACAGTATAATTACCTCCTTGGCGCTGATGAAGACTGCTGATGAAGACTTAATGGTTATTATAAATGCGTGTGCTCATGCTTGTTTTATCACCAGTCTCACCCTCCATCATCCACGCCACTAACCTCATGTGGCCCGTAAACCACAGCCAGAGCCTTCGTGTTTCCCTGCTCTAAATAGGCCGAGCCGTCCGCCTGAGCGAACACACCCATGCGGGCCTGAACCTTCCGCAGCTCGGTGGCTTTTCTTCCATCCAGTCGGTATCCCTGATCAGACAGCAGCTCCAGACCCGCCATGTTTCTGCAAACTTCGACTCAACAGCGACGCAACGACCCACGTGTCTTCCGCTGTACTACATTACCCATACACCCACTCACTGGGAGGACTACGGCAACTCAAAAGGGCCAAAAATACTAAGTTTGGCTTGTTGGTAATCATTCAGTGTAATAACTTTATTTATGTAAGACAATTGGGGGGAAAGTTTATAGATAAGCCTTCCTCATCAGCTGAAATCAACTCCAAATAAAAATTAATAAAAACAACAAATGTATAAAGTTGTTGGACTCGTGTAATTCTTTGTGTATAATTAAAGTTTTATTTGGTCCTCTGGTTTATCATTTTGAACGTCTTCTTTAATTTTAGTCACTTTCATGCTACTTGTATGTTTGTACATTTCCTCTGTTTCTGTTCTGCAATAAAGGGGAGGGGTCCACATAAAACTGGCAACTAAATTAAAAGAAAATACTGTACTGACCTACTTTTTGATTTTTGTTTTGTTTTGTTAATAAATTCTATGAATATGATTTAAAAAGTTACTCCACAAGTATTTCATGTGTATGTCACTTAAATGTTCCCAAGTACCTGCTCAAGGACCACTGGAAATATCCAAACAGGACAAAAATACCGATTTAATAACAGTTTTCACGTTGTCAAGATTTTTCCTCTATATTACAGAACTATGCACTGTGATGTGACTATATGTGCAGTGATAAAAGTGAAAAGTTGGTATTTTCTCTCATTTGCTGACTCAAAGTAAATGCTTGTTTTTCTGGGTGCCCCCTGGAAATCTGTCAAGAACCCCTTAGGATATAAAGATATACAACTGTGTCTTTATTTCATGTATCAAGTACTCTGGACTACTATGAGGTTAAATGTGGACCTGGTGAACAGAATGGCACAATAGTCAGTCTCACAATGCACGGAGAGTTAAACAACATCAACACTTTTAAAAATAAAATTTATTAGCATCTCTAATGTGTATAAATAAAAACATATATGAAACAATGTATATACGTATGATGTAATGAGTTTAACAATAACAGGGTTACATGTGATACAAAGGAGCAGTCTTTATTTTAGCCAGTGTATTGTGAGGAAAACTGTACCTTCAAATCAAGCTTTCAAATATGCATACCTATAAGTTGCAAATCTACATTCTTTGATAAGAATGAAACAAAGAAATCAGTTCGGGGTGGTACCAGGGAGAATATGGTAAATATGCAGTTTTGCGTTCCTGTTTCTTAAGATTTCATAACATCTTTGATTTAATACATTATAAATTCTGTACTTTTTTTTTTAAGGTTTCACTAACAATGTTGA
Source organism: Oplegnathus fasciatus (assembly GCA_003416845.1). Classification (NCBI taxonomy): domain Eukaryota; kingdom Metazoa; phylum Chordata; class Actinopteri; order Centrarchiformes; family Oplegnathidae; genus Oplegnathus; species Oplegnathus fasciatus. The sequence continues at coordinate 221,034 of NTHP01000129.1, forward strand.
GGCACAAAGCCGCAACACTATTCACACTGACCTTCTCAACTTTACATTACACTCAATAAAAATCCTAAAAAGGATTTCACCTCACTCTTTTCCATTTACTGAAGTCACATTGTTCCACAGACTCATAACAAAGGGTCTTTATAAGCAGACCTGAAATCTAGGGACAATATGACTATAATGTTAGACACAAAAAAATAGTAAGATACCAAATGACAAATTTTACATGTAACTAACAGATCCAAATGATCAAACAAACAACTTGATTTGCATTTTACTAATGTAACAAGGTTTGTCATTTTCTGCGATGGCTTGCTGTGCCTGGGTCAGAATACCAAGAAGACAGTGAATGGATGCTTTTGTGGGGGGGAGGGGGGGTCTGAGGACTTGGCTCTCTAGGCAAAAAGCAAAGAAAGGAAAGGACCTCTCTTCTTGTGTCACCCAATGTTTTTCTATTTGGTCATGCTTCCAACACTCAACGTGTTCAAATGTCTTACAAAACTGACAGATATGCACATAGGACGAATGCTACCTCTGAAAGCTGGCCAGAATTTTACAATAGCCAATGTGATGTGGACTTGTAACAGACCATTAAATATACACCGCTGATGACTAGAGGGAATAGCCTAGAACCCACAACTGTGTGTCAAACTGCCATAAACAAGCCAGTTACAATGTGTGGACTATTATTGGCCATCGTCATCTCAGTTTTTCCTCATAAATTGAAAAATATCACATTTTAAAAGGGGATAACAACATCCAAGACTAACTGCTTCAAAGTAAAAAAAAACGGTGGGTAGGTACAAAAAAAAAGAAAGAAAAAGAAAAAAGTGGTGTGTCTGCTTTAATACGCAGGTGTACGTGACAGTGAGAGGTTATCGGCACCCAAGGATCATGGCGACCTCATTCAGCCTTATGGAATGAAGGGACTATGTAGTAGATCTGAAAAACGATGGTCTCTGCTCCATCCAAAGTCTTTAGAAGAGTGCAAAGATCCCCTTATTTTCCCTGATATATCCATGTTCTCGCATCCTAAAACTCTGCAAACTCCTTTGCACATTTTTCCGTTAAAGAAACGCGGATTTCCTCCTCCTCGTAGTCGTCGAAGTTGCTGGTGTCCCCCGGGCCTCTGCACTTTGGTATGAACGGGGCTTCCACCTGCAACAACAAGAGCAATGCATATTTTAACAGGCAGGATTTATATTTATGTCTACACTGCCAATCACTAGAACACCCATGACAGAGGAAGGAAAGGCCTTTCAGCAATGTACCTTACACTGTCAAAAAGGCATCTAGAAACTGGCAAGAATGAATGATGCTAAAATACATCGAATCCTGACAGCTTAAGGGGGGTCAGTATGCTTTAAAGTGGGCGCTTGTCAGATCTGCGTGTGAAACCCTCTCCCTCCACACATTTCCGACTTCAGGAATGGGGAGCTGGGTCCAACAATTTTTTGTAACTTACCAAAACCGACAATCAAACCCACTTCACGCAGCGATTTCACAGGTAACACAGGACGCAGGATTTGAACTTCATCACTTTTCGTGCAAACAAACAAGTCTAACACCATGAATTTCTTTGAGACTGCCCAAAAACTGTGCGCCTTAATCCCCATTTCAACAATTATCGTGTCTTCACCCTCACTTTTTGACAGCAGGCTTTTCATTCCACTTTAAGTGTTGCCAGTAGAAACTGCTATAAACACTTGGGCCTTTAGACATGGTCGGACGACACTTTGTACAAACTAGTTCATTTTAAGAGTACCCGAGCCTTAAACAGAACGTCAACCTGATGTCATGGACTTTGTTTTGCATATGCCCGTGAACCTTGACTTAAAGGAGCATCTTTGTTGGCTTCACACTTTCATGACTGAGATTAACCATCACAAGTAGAATATAACCACCCTTTTTTTTTACCAGCTGTTTAGCCACATTGTAAAGCTGCATTTTTTGCAGATAGTTCCTAATAACATATTTCTACATTCACTCAAACCTATTCCTTGTTAATATGTTGTGACTGCTTGACATTTAACTGATTAAAAACCTGTGACTGGCAGAGTATATGAAACATGGGAATCACTGAAAGACTATTACACACCATTTACTGAGCAAATTCCTGAGCCTTTTCTCTGGTTAAACACAGTCTATTACCAATAAATGTCAATGTTGTTCCTTTGTGCATTACAGCTGCCATGTTTTCAAGGAAGCACTTTATTCTTTAAGGCTAAAGGCTAAAGCTCCACATGACACAAACGCAAGTCTTCGGTGTACGGTTTCCTCAGAGTCGTCAGTCCACCGCCCTCAACTCTGTATTTACTAAACATGTCGTGTGTTCAGCTGTCAGAGGAAAGACAATGAAGGTGGAAAGTTACAGAAAGATACGGCTTTAGCCGGGATTCAAAAACATACAGGGATGTGTTTGTGTGCGGGCCGAGCCACCTGAGCCACAAGTCCTTTGTAAAGTTCAGGACTAACTCGGAGTGTGCCATCATTAAGCCTGGAAATTCATTGTAGAGATGCCCATTATTATTATTATTATTATTTGCTAAATCTACAGTTGACTAAATATAATCTCTGTACTCATTAAGTGATCAGATTAATACAAATCATTCTTTCATTAAGAAAGAAGAAAAATCTAGAGTCTATAGTCTTATATAAAAGTACATTCAATCCCTCGAACAAAACAAGAGAGGTCCTCACATTTTTCACTATTATCTAACATCTTATAGACTAAACAGTTATTGATAATGAAAATAATCGTTGCAAAGACAAAAGAAAATGTAAAGACAAAAGAAAATGTGAGTGAAAATCGGTCTAAAATGGCCTATTGCAATAAAACTGCAGTCTAACATTGTCATACAGCAGTATTCAAGGAGCTGAATCAACTTTTTTCACTGACAAAAGATGTGAAAAGACAAGGTAAACAAAACAGGCTTCCTGATTTATGCATGAAATCCAGCTTAATAGCTCTGTTTTTTTATACTGTTTCTACAACACTGTATCCCACTACAGTTTGTCATGTGGAGGGAGTTATTTTGCAACCAGTAACCTCTGTAAAGCACGGGTGCAACACTAAATTGGGGGCGAACATAAATAGTAAATGAAAATGGTCTGAAATAAAATGGATTACATCCTGTAATAAACCCAAGCAGGTGGGGTCAGATTTACGGATGCATTTGTCAAGAGTCTTGAGTTTATAAAAGCATTGTATGATTGTATAATAATAAGGTTAAACAGGAACAACAGATCAATGAGATTCAAGCCCGAGCTAAATATCTACTTTGATTAATCGAAGAACGCCATTATCATTGTCATCCTGCAAAATGGCATGTGGCACTGATATCTCACAGCCAGCAGTGGAGCTGGGTGATTTCCAAGTGAAAAAAAAACAACAACAAAACTCTCTGACTGGCTGGCTGTTAACAACCAAGCAAAAAACACAGCAGCAAATAATGAGCATCACACAGGCGCATAAAACAGAATTGATGAACAGTCCTCAAATAACTTTCTAGAAATAAAACAATATAAAAGAATACTGTTGGAGCATCATAGCTGGGAATTTTACAACTAGCAAAACAAAATCAATATCAACAAATCAATATCTAATTAACTTGGTTTTTATAGGGGTAACAGTGTTTGGTGTCACTACAAAATGTGTTAGGCGTCTTGCCTTTCTCTCATAGATTGCGATCCAGTCTGTTGTGGCAAACCATTTGTGGCCCTTGATGTCGTTGACTCCGTTCTTCAGGTTGCCGTAACGTTTGGTCAGATCCACCTGCAGCAGGTTTCTCAACAGGTCCTTCAAGTCGGAGCTGAAGTGGGAGGGGAATCGCACCTAGAAAGAAGAAGAAATACGTTTTAACTTATTCTCAAACTGCAGGTAGGAAGCACATTCCAAATTAAAAAGGACGCTGTAGAAATGTAGAAATATCCTAGAACAAACACCCGCTTACCTTCCCAGACACGATCTTCTCGTAGATCTGAATAGGCTGATCTGCAAAGAATGGAGGGTAGCCAGCTGCCATTTCATAGATGAGGACTCCGAGGGCCCACCAGTCCACAGCTTTGTTATAGCCCTAACAAGGTTCAAGACACATGATACGGCTATTACTGGGTGGACAAAAAAGAAAACTTCTGCTACTCACAGAATTCAAAAGTCACTGGTCAGCATATTTGCAATTAAGATTTCCTCTTACTTCTGATGTGTGGCTGGACCAACTGGACCAAATGCTAACATTGAGCAAGGGAACTATTCTTTGTTTCAGCAAACATGCTCTTTGTATTAAAATGCTTATCACCAGTAATGTTCCTACAATGTACAGTATGAAAAAACACACACTTGCAAGTGACATTTCAACCCAAATGTCTTCATACGAGCCATGTACTAAAAAATCTACCCTTCCACAGTCTGAGATTTAATACCTTCATGATACATGGGTCTGTTCTAATTTACTTTTTTGTAATACACTTTTCCTCAACCTGACTTGTCCACTTTGGCTAGTGATTTCCTATATTTTCCAGGATCCAGCTGCAGGTTTTACTCGTCATTAGAGAGAGCTGTTGCCAATAGTGTCCAGTGAGTTTTTCCAGTTGATAAAAAGTGAGATTTGTACCCCTTATTAAAAAAATGCAATGCGTCCTTTTGCTGCATTACATTTACAGTTTACTGAGGCAACTGTCAGTGCAAAAATTTTCCTCTTGTAGAGTGGATTTTGTCCTGTATGATTGTTCAGCAGGCATAGAAACAAGTCTAGAAAAAAGCCTGAAGGACAGTTGAATTAGCTTGACATATTTTCTGCTTTAAAACTCCTTTGCAGCTGCGCTGGAAAACCTCAACACGACTAAACATGGTCCAACCAGTTATCCATGGTTTAAGCAGTTATCTACTAAAGGAAGAAAAATTACACAACCACACAACAATCTATTCCCAAAAAGCATGTTACAAGAGTTGTTTCAGTACAGAGAAAAGAAAGCTAACATTATGACATTTGTGCATTGAAAGTATCTGTCAATCCATCTGTCCATACAAAAAAAGGGAACTCCGTACTTTGCTGAGAATGATTTCTGGTGCCAGGTACTCCGGTGTCCCACACAACGTCCAGGTCCTGCCTTTTACCCGCTTGGCAAATCCAAAGTCTGTCACCTAGAAGACAGCAGCATATACATATAGCATACATGGGCAAAGTGTGGACTAAGACAGAGCAGCATTACGTATTTATTTGTTGCGTTCTCACTCACCTGAATGTAGCCGTGGTGGTCAATGAGAAGGTTCTCGGGTTTCAGATCTCTGTATATGAGATCTAGTGAATGGAGGTACTCAAATGTCAGCACTATCTGGGCGGCATAAAACCGCGCATGTGGTTCACTGTAGGGGAAGAGGAAGGAAGTGTGTTGAAAGCAATCTCAAGAACTAATCAATGTATGTTGTAACGCACAGCAGAAAACACAAGATGGAATCAAGGGTGAATTGAATAGTGAGGCACTGTGTATTCACATGTAGGATAAAACTCACCTGAACCTTCCGATTCGTCTTAGGTGTGAGAACATCTCTCCTCCTGGAACATACTCCATCACCATGTACAAATTGGAGTTGTCCTAAGAAAAGTAAAAAGACACTTATACCACGCTCAAAACTGAATAAAGGAATTTCAGTTACAAGATTAAAAAAGCACGCTGTACCTTAAACGCATACTCAAGTTTGACGAGAAAGGGGAAGCTCACGGCCTGTAATATCCTCTTCTCATTTAATGTGTGTTCTATTTGCTTGAGTTTCACCACCTGACAGATAAAAAGAGATAAGATGACCTTGTCGGGCAAATCTCACTTACACCAGCAACAGAGATAGCCAACACAGGAAAGGCAGCTTTGAGTTATTTATTTATTTGACTTGTGTCAACCTAGTGACAAGAACAAGTTTTAATATAATTTTTCAGGGAGATAAGAAGCTATTTGCTTTATGTGTTACTGCACATGTCAACACGATTATTTGATACGTGCTTCACACTGACCTTCTGCTTGTCCAGTATTTTCATGGCAAAGTATTGCTCTGTTCCTTTGTGTTTCACCAGCATGACTCTTCCAAACGAGCCGGTACCCAGGGTCTTTAATCTGTCAAAATCATCTAGGCACGTTGTGCTCTGTGAAAAAATAGCAACGCGTTAGCCTATTCTACGGACGCAGCTACCAAAGATGTTGAGTTCAAGTTTACACCATTCTTACCTGTGGTGGGCATTCCCATTTCCGTAAGAAATCTTCTTTGGCTTTGGCTAGAAACTCTTTCACTAAAAAATAGAGCAAAGACAGAAACAGTTAGCATACAGCTCTTTCCTGTTGACACTGACTGGATTATTAGCATAAAAACACAGTTGGGTCTTAGATTAAACTGGCAAAAAGGTCAAACACTATCGTACTGGAAGGGGAAAGGAGAAAACGTGGGGAATGGAAATTAAACTGTAAATCAATGGAGAAGAATATGGGCAAAGTCAACTCTCATCTGGATAGAAATTAAACGGGATACTAAAAATATCACATACTTTGTTCTAAAGAACAAAGCACACAAACACAAGACAACAACATCCAAGACAGGCAGACTAGTGATGCATGCCAAGACACTCAGTATATTTGTTTCTGTTATTTAGTAGCCTTATTCAAAGGGGGGGGGGAGACACAACACTCAGAATTACAGGAGAGGTTTCTCTGAGCATCTTGTGCATCACTTAATACGGTTTGGGGGAAGGCTATTAAACACAGCATAAAAAAAGACAAACCAATGTATGGGAAATCCAGATTGAGAGAATGTGGATAACAAAAACACTGACTCATTATCAAAGCACACAATTAAAAGCAAGCACATCTAGCAAGTAGTCACAATGAGACCAATGCCGTTCTGCCATTCTGGTCATCTTTTGGAGGAATGAGCATACCAAAAGTCTCTATTGATCACCAAGGTTTTGCAGGAACAATCACCCACATGGATGGTGATGATACGGAAGAGAAGACAGAGAGAAATATAGAGTTCATGTACATAACAACAAGTATAACACATCAACAAACATGAAGCATATGTCGTGAATAAAAGCAACAGGTATGAAAACAAGAGTTGACGTTCACCTGAGGAATTTAAACTGAGACTGACTGTCTGCTGTGGTATTCAAAGAACAGGTGTGCCAAAATGCCATGTAGCAGAAATTCAGTCGTGCATATTAGGTCAGATTGACAAGATAGTACTTTAAACTGGAGAACAAAACATTCAAAATCTACTGTACAAAAGGTTTAGACTTATAATGAGGGTTCTTTTCCTGCAACTTAGTCTGACAACTTATCTCCCTGTAACAGCTTTGAAATGATGATGATTGCTTTGAGAAAAATAGAGCTGAAACAATTAGTAGTCGACAGAAAAAGAATCCGTAACTATTTTGATAATCGATTAATTGTAGGTAATGTTTTTGAGCAAAAATGCCAAACATTTCCCAGTTTCAGCCTCACAGCTGTGAGAATTTGCTGCTTTTCCTTGTCTTATGTAGGACTGCAACTAACAATTATTATAACAGTTATTGATTAGCCTAACATTTATTTTATCAATTATTCGTTTGGCCTACACAACGTCAGAAAATAGTTTTTAAAAAAAAGCCCAAGATGACGTATAGAGCCCAACACGATAATGTTCAGCCAACCATCCAAAACCCAACGATATTCAATTTATAATGATTTAAATCAGAGAGAAGCAGCAAATAATCACATTTGAGACGCTGGAACCATCAAATGTTTTGCATTTTTGCTTGAAAAATGACTTAAACAAGTAATCAATTATACAACAGTTGTTGATTCATTTTCTGACGACCAACTAATCGACAAACATTACTAGACCTGGTAGCTCTAGTCTGACTTTTTAAAAACCAAATGATTAATCAAGAAAATACCCTGCAGATTAATTCATACAGATAACAATTAAGTTGCAGCTGTACAACAACATAACATCCACAATGACTAAATATCCCCCAGCTACTTGCAGCAATTCTAAACTGTTAAATGATATGACGTCTTTTTGTACGCACAAACTTCTCTCCAACATTTTGTACCTAGAGGGGCAAATCAAATGGTCCGGAGCCAGCACAGTTGGCCAGCTCTTCCTGACAGCAATGCCAAAATCCAGACAAGCATGACATGGTTCAGTTGTGTCGGCCTGTCCTGTTACACCACCACAGTGTGAAACACAATACATGGGCACAGTGAAATAAAATAGGTGTCATGATGGCAGCTGTTTAATCTCCCTGTGCAAGTGTGACTGCGCTGGTGCTGTTCCAACTGTTTCAGCTAATAGCAGCTATATACAGTAAACACAGGTACTCCAGTGTATATATACAGCATTGTAGGTAACCAGGTCGTCTCGTCAGAGCGGCTACACTCCGGGCAAATCTGCAGCTCAGGGCACAGTGTCAGCTTAAACAGGTTTAACAGAAAGCCACGGCACAGGATCTAGGGATCATTGTTACACTCAAAAGAAATGCTTGGCAGTATGGGAACTATTGCTGATCTGATCATCTCTGTCTGTCTGAGCGTCTCTGGTTGGCACTGTTCACCGTGCCTGCCTGGTCTATCTCAGCAGGTCAATAAATCTCGGAGGAACGTATTAACTGCATCATGAAGTGACTCTACTTTAAACAAACGAAGTGCGTAACTGGACGCAGATGATTCTCTGCATGTTTTTAAGATTATAAAAATGCATGAAAGCAGTTGACAATTTCAGTGCAGAAGTGACTGATTTTAGGCCATCAAATGCAATTAATCCTGCAAAAAAACAAAAAAAACAACGCAGCTTTTATGTTTACAACCAGGCATAGGGAAACATGTATGATTTATCACACAGGATGCTCAATGATGACAAGCTGCACACATCAAAGTATATGAGCGCAAAGTAACACTGGCCTAGGCCTAGTTACGTCAAACCTTTCAAAGCTTGTAATACCCCTTATCCTCTGACGAAGGTCTGATGACAAGCTGCTCCAGTCAATGACGAGCTGAGTGTGAGAAGTGAGCCTTGATGGACCTTTACCACGGCAAGATTAGAAAAGGGGGCTCTAAATAAACACAAGGGACACAATTCAAGTGGGTTTGCGCGAGCGTGCGTGCATATGCCGGGAAGACAGTAGTAGGTCCCAGTTTTATGAATGGAAAGAGGGCATTTGTCATTTCTTCACCATATTTGGTCACGGTGCTGTACAGAGGGAAAGCTTTGTTTATGTAGCCAAGAATAAAATGTGGCAGTGAAGCCCGAGGCAGAAACAGTCCCACACTGCCTGCAACTAAAATTTATTGGCTATTTATAACAATTACTCTTGGGTTTGTGGTTTATTGCTGCAGATTTAGGATCTCCAAAGTTTCTGTCTTGATGCAGCTAGTTGTGCTGACTGATGCTGCAGCTAAACACACATCCTGATTGTTATGCAGCTAAGTTAAGGATGACACCACAGGAGGAGGAGGAGGAGATGAAGAGGTGATGCCAGCCTGGAGATCTTTTAGCCATTATCTAAGGCTTTAAGATGGGAAGCGACTGCACGGCCACGGCTAGCCGTGTGTGTGTGTGTGCACAGGCCTGAACAGCTACCACCATCAAGAGGCAATGAAATGACAGGGGCCTTGTGAGGGCTAATCCCCCCCTCATAGCTAAAGTTAGCAGGCTAGCTGGTCATCAAGCTTGATCCTCCCGGTGCTCCAGTTGGCGTGCAAACAGCCTTTTAACGTGTGAAATTATCAATATTGGAGGGAGGGAGGGCGGGGGGGATTTATCGATAAGCATTGCTTTCACGGCTCTGTAATAGGCTTTTAATAGCCTGGTAACACTGCCAGTAGCTCCCCTTCCCCACCCCCTTGCAGCCAAGAAAACCACAACAGCCACGGGGTCTTCTTGCTGCTAGCTAACTTAGCACGGCCTTTTATTAATTTTATGTGCAAAACAAATCACACAAACAATCCCCCCTGCATGGTAATTTCAACTAAAGGGGCGAGTGTGTGCAGCGCTGGTGGGATAACTGTGCGGGGGATGACGGACGGCCCTCCCCTGCTTTACTGTAGCTACCAGTTAGGACAGCTTAAGTGTTACAACAGGCTAGCTATCTACATTAAAGCAGGCTCTGATTCGTGTCAAACACCTGAATACTACACAAAACACCGTCAAGACCAAACAACAGCCCGGACTCACCGCTCTCCAGCTCGTTGCCCTTCTTGGCGGTGGCAGCGTTCCCCATGGTGTGGAAGACACGGCGGTCGCTCCGACTGAGAAGAGATGGCGGTGGCTAGCTAACCTTCCTACAGCTGATGTTCCCGAGCTCCTTGAATTAGGTAAAACCGCAAATAAATATGAGTATTCAGTCGGTTCAGACGTAAGGAAATAAAGTCCAGTATCCCTTCCAGCGGGCCCCCTCTCTCTCCCTCTGTCTCTCCCTCTCCTTCTTCCCTGTGAAAGGTTTCCGCTCCCGCTAGCTCAGTAACGTCTGCGCGGCTGACATGAAGCTAGCGGTCACTTGTGCTTCGGACTCGGCTGCTCCCCCTTCAACCCTCAACACCCAGCTGCGTTCACGGCATGGTGAGTGAGGATCTGGATTGGCCAGAGATGTCTGTGCCGAGATACAGGACTTCACTTGGCTTCCGCGTTTTTAAAGCATCACGATTGCTTTCACAGATACGGGGTGACATTTGAATACTCGTTTGCTGACTTTCCTCGAGGTTAAATATAACTTATACGGGCCGCTTTGTTTGGTTTGTACTTTGTTACTAATCCAGATGTTAATGGGCACAGCTGCACCTTCAAAGACTAATAAGACTGTTGACATTATGATCTAATTTTATACATTTTAGCAGAGGTGGAAGAAGTATTCAGTGTACTTCTTGTACTTAAGTAAAAGTACAAAAGTATTAGCATCAAAACATACTTAAAGTACCAAAAGTAAAAGTAAAAGCAGATAATGCAATATTATATTATTGAATTATGGTCACCACTTTCATGTTGCAGCTGGTAAAGATGGACCTAATTTCAACTACTTTATACACTTTATCTGCTGGGTAGCTTTTCCCCCAGGGATCAATAAAGTTTTATCTTAATCTATACTATTGCATCATAATTTATTTGTTGATTATATTTTGTATTATTAATCTGCAAAGTAACTATAGTAACTAAAGTTATCAAATAAATGTAGTGGAGTAAAAAGTACAATATTTGCCTCTGAAATGTAGTTGAGTAGAAGTATGAAGTAGTAGAAAAGGGAAATACTCAAGTAAAGTACAAGTACCTCAAAATTGTACTTAAGTACAGTACTTGAGTAAACATTAATTAGTTACTTTCCACCACTGCTAATCCAGCTGTTAATGGGTACAACTGCAATTCTAACTATGTCTATGGTTCAAAGACAAATACATACTAACATTTTAGTATTGAAGTGATCCTCTAAACTTTGATCCCATGACAGTTACACTTTTTATTAGCTGCAGGTATTCTTTGATTCTGTGCATTGCAGAATTGCAAGTTTATGTGTTTATACGTGACAATATGTAAATAGAACTTAATAAAAATACATAAATAATAAATCCCAAGACAAA
>NTHP01000129.1:232787-268619 GCA_003416845.1 Oplegnathus fasciatus
TGAAATATTGGGCCAGAAGCAGTGGTGGAGGAAGTCAGATCAATTTTATTTATATAGCTCAGAAAATACAAATCACAAATCCTCAGATTAGTTAAGTAAAAGTAATGATAATAATAAAACTTTTAAAAAAAATTACTCAAGTAAAGTAGGAATACCTCAAAATTGCACTTAAGTACAGTACTCGAGTAAATGTACGTAGTTATTTCCCACAATCCAGCTGTTAATGGGCACAACTGCACCTTAATGTGTGTTTATATGGTCCATGTTGCCATTATGATCTAACATTTTAGCATTTAAGTGATCCTGTAAACTTTAATCCCATGGGAGTTACACTTTTTATTAGCTGCACATACTGTATGCTTTGATTCTGTGCATTACAGAATTGCAACTTTATGTTTATATGTGACAATATGTCAATAGAACAAAGACAAACTGAAATATTGTAATATCAGTGTTATTTAAATTGCCCAAAATTACAAATCACAAGTCCTCAGATTACTTAAATAAATGTAATAATAAAATAATGTAAAAAAAAATAAAAAAAAAACAAGTAAAAAACCTGCATTCAAAAATGTTACTTAATGATGGACAAAGTTTAAGTGGAATTTAATTGTATAATAATGAATCAAAGGAATTATGATTTTAAAAAAAGGAATAATAAATCTGAAGACAAAATGAAATACTGGGCCAGAAACAGTGGTGGAAGAAGTCAGATCAATTACATCAAAATTACAAATCAAGTCCTCAGATTACTTAAGTAAAAGTAATAATAAAGCAATGTAAAAATATGCCATTACAAGTAAAGGTCCTGCATTCACAAATGCTACTTAAGCCTCTGAACTGACAAAAGACAAATATTAGGCCAGAATCAGTGGAGAATCAAGTCAATTAATTTTATTGTATCCCAAAATCACAAATCACACATTTGCTTCAAAAGACAAAAAAGAAATAAAAAGAAAATTCATATCCTTTATTTAAGTAAAGATAATAATACCACAATGTAAAAACACTAAGTCCTGCATAAAATAGAAGTATTATCAGCAAAATGTAGTCCTTACATTACACAAAGTATCAAAAATAAAAGTATTTTCCACGCAACTGAATGGCGAGCTGGTGAGTTGTTATATGTTGTTCAAATGTCATATATTAAGTTTTCATTTTCAAGGTAAAATGCAAGAATCTTAGCAAACATGACCAAAATGTATCCAGCTGAGGGAATTATGAGTTGTGCCTAAAAGTTTGATAGAGTCTTGTCTATTTATAGACACAGTCTCACTCTAACTACCATTCACTTTCTCAAATTTTGACCACATTTAGTTGCATGCAGTCAAAATTACATAATTGCACACATTAGCAACATGATGTAATAATAGGGCCCTGCAGCTCTCTGAATCACTGTTGTAACCACAATGAGCCCTAAAGGTACAGCTTTTTTGGTTTTGTTTATGCTCGATGTTAACTGTTACGGTAGTAATTAGATGCAGTTTTGAGGTGTTGGTACTTTACTTGAATATCATGCTACTTCTTCTGCCCTTATTATGCATGTAGGATCACAGCTATGCTGCGAGCTAAACACATTTCCAATAAAGGTTGAAGGCAGCAGTTGGCCTATGAAGTCTATGAATTGTGAAACTCTCAGACAAAACACAACAAATTCAGTGATAGTTATTACAACTCAGAAAAAAGGGGAGATACAATAAACAAGAGTTAGACCAAGGTAATGTTAAAATGAATTAATGCTAGTACAGTAGCAAGTAACAAATGTAGAGCATAACTAATTAATTAATTAATAATTACGTCACATTACATTCTCGCTCAAGTAAACAGTCCACAACAGTAAGTAAAAAGAGTAAAATATATAATGTGATCATGCCCAACAGTAAATTAACTGTAGAAAGTTGAAGCTAGCAGTACTGGAAGAAGTACCTGCATTTAGGAATTCAGTGGTAAGTATTAACAGCAAAATGTACTTAAAATATTAAAGTAAAAGTACTTGTTGGGCAGAATGGTCCCTTTCAGATTTTTTTCATATTTCTGTATAACCTATATCATATTATTGGAATATTATTAACACCTAAGCAGTATTTCTGTCATAGCTGGTGTAGGTAGAGCACATTTTAATTACTTTATATACTGTTGGATAGTTTAATCTATAGCACAGTATCATATTTTATAAATTGATCACGCTTTGTTTGTAAAATCTTAATCTGTAAAGTAACTCCAGCTGTCAGATAAATAAATACAGTAATGGAGTAAAAAGTACAATATTTCACTCTGAAAGGTAGTGGATTAGACGTATAAAGTAGCATAACACTGAAATACTTAAGTAAAGTAAAAGTACCTAAAAATTGTACTTACTGTAAGTACAGCACTAGCTTAAATGTATTTAACTACAGTTAGCTACTTTCCACCACTTGCTATTAGCAACACATTAGCCTCACAGCTAACAGCTAACGATAGCGTGATGGCTAACATTAGCTTGCTTAGCAGTCATCTGATTACACAAAAACTAAATTAACATCTCAAACTATAAACAACGGTCACAAACAGGCCGGGACCGTAGCCGGTGTTTGCCTCGGCGTTTCCCTCCATGTTGAGGCGAATGCATAGATGGATGCAGAGATGATCTTGCTTGTCTATGTGGTCGGGGTCATAGCTGATGTTTGTCCCCTCCACCCTGTCCTCGATGTTTACTCTGATGTTTACATTTGAAAACCTTGACCGGCCAGGCAGCAGAGTCGGCAGGAGGAGAGTCCACAGAGCCGTAAATTGACCACTTCCTCATCTTGATGAGTGACTTGCAGTTATATGCCATCATTGTCCTGCACCACTCACAAAAAGCACAATCTGCCTGTATTTTCTTATTTTGCTGTGTTCGGGACGTTTCTGGGCGTCAACCTTTGGGCAGCGGTGTGTAGCGCCCAGCCAATAACAGTGCGCAGGGTGTGAGGTGCAGGATTCTATAAAAACGTAGCAACCAGATCATAAGAGCATGGGACCACCAGAAGCCTGTGCGCTTTGAGCCAGGGAGGAGGGACCAACTTTGAATGTTGCGTTTACAAACAGCAACCAATAAATCCTACTCGCTGTACCTTTAAACTACCCAACAGTGTGAAAAATAGTTTACATCAGGATTTTCTTTTAAACTGCTTCTGATACCCCTATTTAAATTGGCATATGTATGTCTGTAATACATATGTTACTGTACTTAAGTACAATTTTGAGGTACTTTACCTGAGTATTTCAATTTTATGCTACTCTATACTCCACTATGTTTCAGACTGAAATATTGTACTTTTTACAACATTTATCTGAGAGCTGGAGTTACTTAACAGATTAAGATTTTACAAACAAAATATATGATCAATTTATAGAATATGATACTGTGCTATAGATTAAGCTATCCAACAGTATATAAAGGAGTTAAAATGTGTTCCACCTCCACCAGCTGCAACATTAAAATACTGCTTACATGTTAAAGCATCAGTAATAATATCCCAATAATATGATACGTTTAGTAATGTAACTCTCTGAAAGGGACCATTCTCCCAAGTACTTTTACCTTCATATTTTAAGTACATTTTGCTGACTTATACTTGCAACAGTATTTTTATAGTATTGCTATTGTTACTTAAGTAAAAGATATGAGTACTTCTTCCACCACTGCATGTATGTAAGTATGAACTGATCAAACTTTTTACGGTTTGCTTTTCTCATGTATGACTTTAAACGTGTATTTCTTCTTCTTTTTTTCCCTGTAAAGCACTTTGTAACCTCAGGTTTTTAATAAATGTTTTCTAAACGAATATTATTATAAAAGTAACTCCACTTCCACCAGCTGCAAAATTAAATTAAAATACTACTTGTATTACTACATGTTATTGCATAAGTAATAATAAATATCCAGTAATATGTAATAATAAAACACTCTGAACGGGGTCATTCTGCCTAGTGAATAGTTTTACGTTTGAAAGTACATTTTGATGATGATATTTATGTACTGTAACTTATTTAAATGCAGGACTTGTTACATTGTGGTACTGCATTTTTACTTTTACTTAAGCAAAGAATCTGAATACTTCTACTGAGTACCGCAGTTTTGCTGTTTCAAGTCCGGATGGTCAGATGTCCCATCAGCCCAGTGTCGTGAAGACCAACAGCCAATTTAGAAATGATTAGATTACGAAGGATAAGCCTCAGCGTTCAGAAGACACAGCGTAAAGTAGAGAACTATAGCTGTGGTGGAACTCACTGCTCAGCCCTCTGCAGATATCACGGGTCTAATTATCGTCAACATGTGGGATGGGAGGTTCCCTCCGTCACTGACACACTCAGCCAGCTGTCATATTTTGATAAGGTGTCTGATGATTGGTGTTTCCTGTTTGAATGCACTGCATAGCCTCATCTCCTCTGTGGGTTAGTCATTACACTGTTCCTCAGATAGGCTTGTTTATGGGAGTGTTAAATACACTNNNNTATTATTGATTGATCTGCCAATTGTTTTCCTAACTAATCGATTCGTCTTTGGTCTCTAAAGTGTCTGGCCGTAGTGAAAATGTCCATCGCAAGTTCCCAGAGTCCAAGGTGACATCTTCAAATGTCTTGTTTCGTCCAACCAACAATCGAAAAACAATGAAGATGTTCAGTTTATAATTATATAAAACAGAGAAAAGCAGAAAATCCTCATATTTGAGAAACTCAAACCAGAGAAAGTTTGGTATTTTTACTTAAAAAATGACTTAAGTGATTCATTGATTATCAAAATAGTTGCAGATTAATTTTGTGTCGATCAACTAATGTATTAAGTGACTTAAGTGTTTCAGCTCTACAGTTTGTTATAGGTTTAATCTTTGAAAATGTTGCTCCACAAAACAAACTGACTGTGATATCTGTCCTTTAACTGCACTTTCTCTAAGAAATATATTTTTTTTTATTCTAAACTCTCCAACTACTTCTCTGTTTGTCGTCAACACTTTTCAAACTATTCCTGTACTATTAAGATCATCATCTTCAGAACATTTCAGCAAAGTTCATGCTAATTTACATGGTTGTGTAATTCACTCATTTACATTCAGAGAAGAAAATTTTAGCCTTTCATCATTTAATCTGCCAGTTAAGGAAACTCTTGAATGCCACTTTTCCTGTCAGATAAGATAATGCATGTGATATAAACACTGAGGGAATGTAGAAGAACTTTACTGTCCTTTTTATGCAACTTTATACTTCTACTCCACTACAACTGAGAGGGAAATATTGTACTTTTGACTCCACTACATTTATTTGACTAGTTACTTTTCAAGATTTTACACGCAAAACATATGATCTATGAAATATCATGCATCGTTACAGATTATACTAATATTACATAAAATTGTTCAAATTAGCTCCACCTCAACCAGCACATTAATGCATCAATAGTGTAGTAATGATCCAATAATATGATATTTAATACTATAGCACAGGTGGAAATTTTCAGCATTTTTACTTTTGATACTTTAGGTACATTTTTCTGATAAATCTTACGTACTTTTATATAAGTGACATTTTCAATGCAGGACCTTTACCTGTGATGGAGTACTTTTACAGCGTGGTATTTTTACTTTTACCCAAGTAAAAGAATACTTTATACTGAATACTGAATACTTCCTCCTCCACTGGATATAAAATTTTGTCATCTCTTAATGTTACTGTGTGCTCTCTTCAGGTTGTCAACCATCAAGCTGTGTTGAAATTACACTTTACTACACAAGAGGGCAGCAGATCTCTGTTACATAATCTGTGACGGAAAGCTGTGTTAGTCCTGTGTGCAGGGATGCTTTTGCCTTGACCGCAGTCACAGGGACTTGATTTAATTTCTTTATTTTAAGTTAATCATGTTTCACTCTCTGTTTAGTATTCCTAATTACATTGCATCTGGCTGCTGCAGGTTTGCTGGTTGTCTACTGTGTGAATTTTAGATTTACAAACAGGGCTGTCGCTTGTTAGGAAGTTGCACAACATGTGATGGCGCAGTGTGTCCTGTTAGAGCTGTGGTATGTCTGATGGTTTAAAAAAAGAACTATTTTGTGTCTCCATAGTTGTCCAAGAGTTTTTCACTCCTCAAAGAAAGTACAGCGCTTCATGTTGTTTTTCACAGAAACTGCGTGCTAGCCTGTGAGGAGATATTGCAGTTATTGAATGCGACGCTCATCTGTTTTCACTCTTTTATCTCCTCATTTCTCCTTTCTTTCTGTTTTCTTCCCAACAAACAGCATGTCATGTTCATCCCAGCTGACCAGCTGCTCTCCATATTGGCTTTCTTGTGTTCCTTGCAAACAGGCTCGGCTGCTCTTCAAAGGGAATGATTTATGCCCTTAAATGAATGAATGAAAAGCCATATCTTTCCTGTTTTCAGATTTGGTCTATTTAGATCCGTAACTATAGACGGTGCTGCATTATTTCAGCCCATGACATGACACATTCATGTAGTTTTAACAACACAAATGATAATGATGATTATGATTTCTTTGCTGTAACCAAGCATCTAGGTTCACTTGTTCACAAAGATGGCCAGTGTAAAACATATAGCTTTAACACTATTTTAAGCCTTTATTTGTCCAGGCAATTGAAATATTGGGTAGAGTGGCTGTGTTTCAGACACACCCTGCTACACATTCACACAGGAGCTGCCTAGTACAACCACAGATTTCCTCTGTTGGCTACCGACCAACTCCACTCCAGTGGTTGGGGCTTGAGTGCCTTCCTCCACAGCACATCAACTGAATTTATAGGGAGTGGGGTGTGTGATATTTGCAGCTCTCCAGCTTCTGGTTGTCACTAGATCCCTAAATTTCCTTCCTCTTGCAAAACAACATTGCAATGCCAAGCTTACTTCTATCATTTTAAGATTACTGAGACCTGGAGAGTACAATTATTTGACCCATTCTGCTTAAAAATCTTAATCTTAAGTCTTTTTCTGTTGTTATTTGTCGGTGTTGCATGCATGGTGGGGTTGGCGCTGAAGACCTTTACTGCTAAACATGATTTATTACAGCTTTGCCGATTAAAAAGAGAGCAAACTCTGTCTGAATGTGTTCAAATCAGCACTACTTCAAGGTCGTGAGCTTGTTAAAGAAAGAAAGAAAAGGTTACAGGTGGCAGACAGACAGAGATGATGTGGTTATCTCCTCCTTATCAGTCACCAGCTCCTATTAGGATGTTCCATGTGGTTCCAGGACATTACCCATTTCCTCCTCTGTATATCAAAGCCTCTAGGTCCCCCTCCCTCACTCAACCTAATTCACTCCAGATGAGCACAATGGGACATTTGATTTAGTGTGCAAAGACACATGTATACAGCTGTGTCAGCCTGCCTCAAACAGCTGGCGTAGAGCTTCAGTACAACTTTTAATCATGCATTTGTTTATGTAATTAAGGCTAAAAAAGCAGCACAGAGGACTGTGTTGTATTGTCCTCATCTGCGGACCGATCAGATGTTTCAGCGTGATGTAGGTCCTGTCTTTGTTGTAGCTCACACTGTTAGCAAATGCTCATGGTGTAATGACATGCAGGTGATACAAATCATGTGCAAACTGCAGAAGGTCTTCCAATTGTGTGTCAACACGCGTGACAGCTCTCCCGGTGAATATATTTCTGTTGAATATGTACTTTGGACCCCGCACAAGAGGCTCAAGTGACCTGTTGCAAAGGTCTGATTTTGTAACTAAAGCGTAGTAACTATTTTTATCGGCTTTAATAAGACGTTCAACACTTGAGACAGAGAAGGGGAGAAAAAATGGAGGAAACATGAGCTCTAAGTATGCAGAACACGCCTTATCTTCACTTCCCATTTTTCCTTTGTAGCCATCCAATATTGATGCTTGTATTTGCAACTTGGTGCCCTCTTCCTGTGGTAGCTCTAAGCAGGGTGAGCTCCGGGCATCAAGGGGTATCATATATATACAGTACATCTGTCTGGGAATGTTGATCTGAAAACCATAAGGGCTTGTCTCTATTCAGTCCCTATTCACTGCACCAGGTCTCCTTTGTGGCTTCATGCGGGGCATATCCAAGTTTTTTGTCCTTTGGCAGGCTCAGTTGTGCACTACAACATAAATGTCTGTAATTTCACAACCACAAGATAATGTATTCTTACCAACAGAGGATGGTCTCAGAGTGCTCAGACAGTTGCACAGGCAGCTAATTTGGGATAGATGCACAATATCCCTTTGAAGTTGTGCTTTAGTGCTAGTGCTCAGAAATTCCCCCTCCCTTGAAAACAGCACATAACAGCTTCTCTGTAGTGCACTGTTTTAGTTGCTGAAGGGAAGGTAATGTTGCATTTGATTAAGTGGAAGGTTGAGTCATTAACAAAACAGGGCATGCATGAGGAAGTCTAAGTGTATGGCAAGAAAGTGGTCCAGGTCACCTTGGCAGAGTCATACATACATTCAAAGAATTGTATTATTTTCTTCCTCGACAGAAACATGTGTTGTTGGGGGTTTTTTTTTTTGGGATGTATTCAGTGTTTCCTCAGAAGATTTTTCTCCAGTTTTTATTCACAGATAAGGTGATTCATGCTTACCACAAGGGGTGAAAATATTGGTCAAAGCAGTGCAGAGACGCAGGAACCCAGTCAGTGTCTTTTCCACTGCAGCGTTTCAGAGATGGCAGAGATTATGGGAGGATAACACTGCACAACATGGCCGCCCCAAACCAGATCAAAGCAAAGACAATCAAAGCCAGAGTGAAAGCTACAGCAGTAAGCTCTTTTAAATGTCTGCCTCCCCCGCCCCAACTGAGCAAGAGTGTTACCCTCAACTCAACTGTTTCCATCCCCAATCTTTCCACTTCTGGGGCCGACATAAGCCCCTTTTGCATGAATACTGGACAGTGAGTAGGAAGGACATAAATCCTTCAAAGCAATGTAAACAGAGCAGTAAATGACCTACGATAATATTAAACCTGAGCCGCCGTGCTGTAAAGCCTATGTAATGCCAGCACTGATAAGACATGACACTGGTCATAATCATTTATGGTGCTGGGTTTAGGCTGTATAAGACCGCCATGACAAACGACTTGCCATGACTCATGTATGGTTATACATGAAAGGGCGTAACCACAGGGCTCGCACGGTGCGCGGTCATAGCAGAGTCGAAGTTTTGACCCACTTTCTCACAGAAGTTATAATGCAGGCTGGAGAAATCCAGTGACACCTCGCCATACATCTCAGAAGTCAAGCCTCCGTGGCTTTTCAGCCTTTGACCTTTGACCCCCCTTGACTTGCCCATATGTTTTTTGATTGATGAATGCATTTTGTCTACCTCCCAGACAGCTACTGGTTTCAGTTCATTTCAGTATGGTATGAAAATCAACAGCAGAGACGTGCTTCAAAAAGGGTAATCCATCATAATGGACATTTAGTCATCATTGTTCTTAGTCAAGGTTATGTTAATGGTTGCATGGTAATGCACTTGAAAGGCTTGGATTGGTTTTTGAAAATGCTTTCGAGTGCTGATAGGAAGCTCCTCCTCGGATGTCAGCTGCTTAACAGCAACTGTTATAATGCAGGAAGCTACTAAATTCACATTTTCATCAAGTGGAGTGAATTAAAATCACGTTAAACCTGTAACTCTTCTTATATTGAATTTTTAGGAATGATATCTTTGCAGCTCATAGTTTATAGATGTTTTTAGTTAATTGTTTTGGTTTTCCAGTCCACAGCAGTGCTATATGGTTAAGTCTCACTGCTCATCTGTATAAACTCATAAACAGCTATTTACAGCAAGTACAGACAAAATGAGAGATGAGAAATTCAAGCTAAAAAAAAATACTGATATTTTTCACAGTAGTTTGTGGACAAAAGCAGAGCTGAAAGGTGAATGAATACTCACAATCGTCAGGTCTCCAGAAACAAAAGTTGGATGCCCATGTTGCTCTTGATTTGTAAGTAGGAAATTGTTTGCTAACATGTTAGCATAACAACACTGATAAGTAGATATTATCCCAGGGCTGTATTTGTGCTGGAGTCCTTCTGCCGCCTGGTGGCCATAAATCGCTTCATGCAGCTTTAAACACAAGGCAGTTTTGCTCAGTCTTTTAACAGAGTCACTATATTTTAGCTAGGCATGCTGAATATTGATACTTTCAGGATACTCTTCAGGAATGCATCAATTTGCATATGAATTGTATTACACACTTTTAGACAGTTTTTTTTAACCCAAAAAAAGTTGTTTGCCTGTATGTCCACAGGTTTTTGACACATTGAAAATATCTGTATATGAATGAGGTAGGGTGTCAGTGTTCCAGTGATCAGTGGTGGAAGGAGTACTCAGATCCTTTACTTAAGTAAAAGCAGAAACACCCTGGTCTAAAACTACTCCATTACAAGTAAAAGTCCTGCATTCAAAATGTTATTTAAGTAAAAGTACAGAAGTATGATCAGCAAAATGTTCTTTAAGTATCAAAATTAAAAGCACTCATTATGCAGAATGGCTACTTTCAGTGCTATATTATTACAGAATATTATATTATTCTGCTTTTATCACTAACAAATACATGTAAGAGCATTTTAATGTTGTAGTTCATCAATGTGGAGCCAATTTTAGATACTTTGGTTAGATAAGCAGTACAGTACTGCATCATATCATTATGCAAAAAGTAACTGTAAGTGTCAAATAAATGTAGTGGAAAGTACAATATTTCCCTCTGAAATGTAGTGGAGTAGAAGTATAAAGTAGCATAGAATGGAAATACTCAAATAATGTACAAGTATGTCAAAATTGTACTTAAGAACAGTACTTGAGTAAATGTACTTAGTTACATTCCACCTCTGCCAGTGATACAAGTGTTGACAGGACATGCTTATGTTTGCAAAATATTTGTCTTCCAGGTGTGAATCAGAAATTCCCGCCAGCATATGAATGCGCCACCTGGAATACTCTTCAAAACAGTCCATAGTTTCAGTTGTATTGCCGCACCATGTTACTATTGATGCAATAATTCATAAATAATGTCTAAAAATATTTGCTGTAATAGACTAAACTACCTGAGTCAAGTTTCAAATCTCTGCAATTCCATTTTCAAATTGAACTGACAGTAAACAGTTGCTCCCTTGAAGGCAGGAAAAAACACATTGATCAATCTGAAACACTGTGGTATTCTTTGGGAAATGTTTGGTAGTAGCATAGAATATACACAGTTTATAGTGAATGGGCAATGTGCAAGAACACAGGTACGGTCCTCTGACTCTGCAGTCTTGGATGTTTGCTTTCGCCTCAGAGACAGGAGGTGACAGGTAGACAGAAGCACCTCCCAGGGACAGGTTTACTTCAGGGAGCAAGGATCAAATGTTTCACCTGGACCTGCAGCAGTAGGGGACAAACCTGTATCAATTAAGAGCATCGCAATGATTACGACGGAGATCAAACACCCGAGCTGGCACTGCTTGTCAATTCCACAGACAGCAGCTTCTGGAGTGCCTATAATGTCTGTGAGAGCAGGGATGAGTACGCTGAGGGGGGAACTCTCATTTTGATGATGTTTCATCAATCTGTTTGAAGTTCCCTTTTTTCTTTTTGGCCGCGCTCTTGCTTGGTTTGCAGAAGCTTTCAGTCTTGGTGACTCATAGCAATATTTTGCTGTCCTGGGCGGCTGTGGCTCAGGAGGTAGAGCGGGTTGTCCATTAATCCCCAGGTTGGCGGTACTCCTCCTGTCCATGTGTCGAAGTCCTTGAGCAAGACACTGAACCCTGTGTTGCTCAGATGGGCCTTGCATGCCTTGCATGGCAGCTCTGCCGCCATCGGTGTGTGAGTGTGTGTGTGTGAATGGGTGAATGAGAGGCAACATTGTAAAGCATTTTGTCCGATAAGGTAGAAAAGCACTATAGAAATTCCATTTACCATTTAAGTGTCCTTGAATCTGGATAAAAGCTCGCTGACAGTTCTTCGTGGTGTTACCAGAAATCCTATAGTATCTAAATGTGCAATTAAATTAAACTGAGCTACAGGTTAAGTGATTTGTTGGCTGGTTTGCGCATAAGTTACCAGAGAAAAAATGAAAATGACTGCATAGATGATAGTAGTCTTATCAGGTTCATCTTGGGAAGGTTTTTGACTTAACTCTGTTTTTATTCTTAGTAGTGCATGAGTTACCCTGTCAGCCAGCTGCTACTTATTTTTATCTTGTATTATTTTTACTATTTGTCTTATCAATGGAGTCTGTGACAGTTCAGTTTATAACCTTTGTATTGTTCAGCTTTCCCACCGCTTACTTTTCTGAGACTTTTTGGCATCAGCACAGCAGACTGCGGTTGTGTGTTTCGAGCAAATAAAACGACTGTTGCCTCCGCTCTAAATATTTAGCCATTGCAAACCTGCAGTTCATGCGCTGTGTCTGCTTTAATAAGATGTGACTATGTCTGGATTTAAACTCCTTTCACGTTATTACAGTTTTCAAATAGCTCTAAATTTCACCTTGGACATGAGAGACAGTTTTGGCCTAAGGTACCAGTGTTCAGCAGGGAACGGGGTTGTTAAATAGCTTAAAATCAGAGTTGAGAAGTCTGCACAGGCTGCCGATTCCAGGAGTACTTTCTGATCTTTCAGTATTCATCTTGACTCCAACTTTCCCTTTATAGATCTAGAATGTGGGAGTGGTATTCTCCATTCATCTCAGTCTTTTTAAACTCTCCCGATAGCTCTGCTTCCTATGTTCGACATCTTTTTGTAGTCCAGGTCTCTCTGCTACCGCTGTAATTAAGACCAAGAATTATCAGGCCAGAGTCATATGAAAGGCTCATAAAGCACAGCTGAATTTAGAATTCAGTATGCCAGGGGCCAGCTCAGTTACAGACTTAATTCATATTCCCTTTGTTCGTCCTCAATCTCACAGAGGGCTTGAGGCAGCTGAAGGACTGGTGGGTCTAGTGACAATATAACAGGTATTAAATGGACCATTTCCTGTGTCACCATGTGGTAACTGAAGGCTTCAAAGAGCCAACAATTTGCTATGAAATTAAACCAGGGATCAGTCTGGCCCACGCGATACTGTATATCTTCGGCACTGCAACGTGAAATGTTATGATGCAGACGTTAAGCATGCCCACAACAGAGACCCCTAAACAACATTATTTTCTTGAAGATATTAGTCCACTGTGGCAATCATGTGAGAGAGTTATGTTCACTCATACTGTACATAAATCATCATGTGTTTTCCAAGCATGTGGCGTGGGCTGGAGTGTGCTACATCATCCGTTTTGCTTGCTTTCTTCGCCTCAAACCCTCTAATAGGCCGTTTCAAGTCTATTTCTGTAAACATGGCAGGAATTATGCTACCGAACCTTGCAAGTGAAATGATTCTGTTTGTAAAGCCTGCTTGGTATTCCAGTCATTCCCAACTGAACCATCTGGTGGCGGTCTTTGCACTCTCCCAGTGGAACATTACTCTTAGTGATCTTGTTGTCCCATCACTTGCTACCTCATTAAAATGAGTGATGATAATAAATCCCACCGGCCACGTGCAATGAAATCATATTGATCTGCAAACGCACTCGCATGCATATGCCCGACATTATATGCATACATATCAACCCACAAACAAGCCCCTGCACAAGCAGTATGAACCACTCTACTATTAAAATATTTCATTTCAAATTCCTTTTCACAGTCCAGCACCTTTGTAGGTGCTCCGTACGTGCACACTGTAGACACGTACTGAAAGGCTGGGTTTTCAGAATACAAACCAAAGAGGAATGTTTAATCAGCCAAGGTCATTGTGTGTTGCCATGCACATTTGTTAAAGGAGGCGGTGGGAGAACAGCGGGAACATCTCTCATCTGTATTCTCTTCAGATGGCTTGCGTTAGTAGGATCATGCAGATATGGGATTTTCCTCCCAGAATTAAAACCCAGATGTCATGCTAACAGACACATACACATCCTCACCACAGTGAAATATTATTTATAGCCCTGCAGTCAGCATAACTAATGCCTCACACTCAGCAATCACTCACTGTGAACAATGCAAAAATAGTCTTCAATTTGAACTTGTTGGCAATAATCCACTTCCACCCATGTACCAGAATTTATCTGCCTCCCTGCGTCTGCTCACACACACACACACACACACACACACACACACACACACACACACACACTCACTCTTGAATGTTAAACATTAAATGATTTCACAGAAAGCAAAAAGTGCTGTTTCCTTGATTTTAATCTCGCCATGGCCTCTGTTATTTCTGGATGTTAGTGTGAATGTCAAAAACACTGCATCAAGGCACTTTTACTGCGCGCTGCATAAATACAGTAAGGTTAAGCTATTTCTTTGTAAATCCTTCACTTTAAAAATCATATTATCCTTAATGTTGAATACACAGAGTACGCACTGCCTGTTGCACTTGAATGTTTCATGAAAGGTGAAAAGCGTGAATAGTAAATGCAGTTAATTAATCAATTCATACCAAGATGGAAAATGAAATCCTGTATTCACATTATATATGCAATATCAAATTACCCCTCCACTATTCATAAACGCACACAGAGAGATAAGATGACAGCTTCCATGTCGGAAGATTTTCTCAAAGAGAGATTCTTTAATGCATTTCTCTTCATTTAATGATAAATTCATGTTTGCAAAGCATCACTGCATCTGTAGATAAATTTGACAATGTGACATGTTCATACATTTTGTTGGGTTTCAGAAATCCCAGATCCATCCTGAAGTGGCAATTGACTGAGCTACAGATACGAAGCAGCCGAGAGCCTTTTCCGCTGTTTTACATAGAGAACAGAGGCTTTGATGTCCCCCAATGAATTGTGCTGCAATAACTGTGTCTCAACAAAAGAAATAACATCAACACATCGCAGGTACAAGCAATGCAACAGTATGACAACTGTGTTTCATGCGATATTTGATTATGCTAATGCCACCAAACAAATAAGGCCAAGGCATGAGTATAGACAGCAAAGAGCAGTTTAATATGTCTGTTCTTTCTCTTTGAGACCGTCTAGGAGCTACAGTAGGTATTCTTGTGATTTTTACTTTACAAAAGAGAACAAATATTGTGACTTTTCACACGATAATACCTCCACTTCTTTTAAAACCAACGATGGGGTAGTACAAGCTTGGCAAACGGGTATAGAAAGGTTGTAATGGCTTCATTTTATGTCTTCTTTGGCTGATTACCTAATAAATGATTGCCATACGACCTACATAACAATTAAAAAATGCAGATACTGCATTTGAATAAGTATAGGTGGTAATCACAACAAACAAGCTTCAAACAAAATGTGTTCTTTAACTTTTCTTGTCCATTTTAAGTAGTTTGTCTCACATTAATTAAATGTATCACTATTTTGCTAGGTGTCCGTCAGTCCAACTACTATTAAAGCTAGGGTTGGCAACATTGGAGAAACCAGCAAGAGTAAGCTAGATTTTGAAAGTATCCTACCGCCCCCCCAACCTTCAGGCCTTCCTCCAAAGCCGCTCCCCCAAAACACACGAACGCGCACCATCTGACTACTGCTGGAGGACGAGTCCACAAGAGAGCGTTGGGTAGAGGAGCGCAGCGCATCGCTGTCATCATTAACCCGCGTCCAACTACCTCATGTCTCATTCACATGTTTGAAAACACCTAACATCACCATAACGAACGTAAACAACCAACATGGCTGTTGTTAGTACTCACAACTCCCTCAGCTCTCGCCCTTGTTGCAAAGCCAGACCGATGTTGACTCTGGTTTGACCTCTTGCTTTATCCGACCTTTTTTTGGTCGTAGCCTTTTCTACTTCTGTCTTTGTTTTCTTTCTCTGCCATTCTTGTGAAAGTAGTTCGCTAGCTTTAGCCGCCTAGCCTTGTGGAAGACTCCGGTTGTGCGCAGTGAGTGCGTGCAAGTAGGCAGGTAGGTAGGTAGACAGGCAGGTAGGCCGCCCAATCATTCCATTCAGTCCAAATGAAATGATTAAACGGGCTTATTAGAGGCCTGCGACAGCCACAAATGCCTGATTTTTTTTTTTTGTCAGAGCATTTGATTTATTGATTGCTGTCGGGATGTAAACAGAATTTCAACAAACATAACAAAAAGTGCTTTTAAAATACACTGCCTACCCAAGCTTTAATATGTATAATTAATTCAATGTAATCAAGTAATTTACAGTTTAATACATCTACTGTAAGTAAGTAATTTAATGGTAGCCAGAACAAATGAGTTCAACTATAATCACTGAGAGTCAATGACATCTGCTAAGCTAGTTATGTTAGCTTTAGCAAGAGTTTAGCTAGGTTTGTTTTTCTCCATAATAACTGGATTTAGCTACTGTCTCATTTAGTGAAGTGGAATAACTAAACAAGTTAATAAAAATAGATATTTTTCAATTACAGATAAGAGCTATGAGTAAATTCAGCTTACGCTAGCTGTGGCTGCCTCACCAGACTCACCAGCTTTAGCTGTGGTTTGGTTTTTAGCTGTTTGTAGCTGTTTTCAAATAAATTACACATTTCTATATAGTATGTTTTTTTTAACACAGTAAAATAGAGAAGGGTTCACTGAAACCTTTTTATTAAAATTGTAGATACTGCATTTTGCCTTTGTAGGTCAGTGTTGATGTATGTTGGATTAAAGTACTAATGCAAAAGGGATGAGGGTCTTTATCATTTTAATGTTTGTCCTGACATTTTTTGGCAAAACACGCAGTTCTTTTGGGTAACCTGTGAGCGAAACCTTTTTGAGCCTGTGCCCATATCATTGCTTTCTCTGTCCTGTCATTTTAATTCCACACAACGGAAAAGCACTCTGAGCCCGTGCCAGCCACCTATACTTAGAGCGGAAGACATTAAATGGAGACATACCTGAAGTGACACAAACTTGGCAGGGCCGAAATAGTTTCCAGATAGTTAATTAACCTTAGTGACTGGTACAGCAGTCATGCGTGGCTGGTCAGTCGCAACCTGTGCCGGGATAAATACAACCAGTCATGTTGACATGTCACAGTACATACATGTCATGTGTGTGCTGCCAGCCTTTACACTTTGTTTAGAGCTGAGCTCACGGGGTATTTTCATCAAGGAGGGGGAAATGGTGCACAGCCGTAATGTTATGCAAACATACCAGAAGTCTCTCTGCCCATGATTAACTCAAGTAGTTTGTAAAATGGTATTTATGTAGACTGGTGATACAACCCAAGTTTTCTGCTCATTTTTGATAATCATAACAAATACTATACTTACAGGGCCAAGTGACAAAAAAACATACATGTCACTTCCCTGGTACGGAGCCCGAGTGGTCACATCATTTTTTCCCCCTAATTTGTGCTCTCCTTTTAGTAAATCATGAGCTCGTTTTACTAAATCGTGCATATGTTTTACTCATTATGTGTGCTCATTTGGTAAAACGTGTGCATGAAATACTTCAGTCACACCCACAAGTTCACTGCCCACCTATTTGTTTGTTATTTTTTCACGTCATTATGGATAGGGATTCAATAATAAAGTTTTATTTCAGTTTGGGGATGGCAATATGGAGACATATTGTCAACCCTTGCGAGTCAAGGCATTGTTAGTCAGCGCACCTTAATGCGAACATCCCTTGTTTTGAGTACGTTGTGTACAGGATTTAAGTATTTCGTGTGCACATTTTACAATTTTGTTCGCCCATTTACTATATCGTGCACATGATTTAGTAAAACGAGCTCACGAACTAGAAAAAAAAATATGATAATGACCACTCAGGGGCTGTGCTATAGTTGTATCTAGCCATGGAGTTAGTTTTGGTTTTACTTTCCCAGGTTTTGCGATTTCTGCCTCCACATCAATATAATGGAGGTGAAGGGAATTTGTTTGTGTTGCTAAAAGCATTAAACAAATTACATTTAAATATTCAAAAGCAACACATCTTTTTCCAGAAACAGTGTCCCATTACTCTAGATAACCCACAGACCTCACTGTGGAAACGTTCAATTGTTAACCAAAAAATATCTGCATATCTAGATACCACAACAGGTACTGTACAACTTGCTGTCTTGAACTCGATTATTTGATCAGTCAGTCTACAGAAAATTGATCAGCAACAACTTCGATAATCATTTAATCATTCTAGTCATTCTTGAGCAAAAAAGCCAAATGTTGTCTTTTTCCACCTCCTTAAATGTGCTCCTTAAATTACTGGTTTTATGAGTCTTCTATGACAGTAAACCTCAATAACTTTTGGACAAAACATTTTACTTGGTCAACCTGGGTTCTGGGAAATTGTGATGGACACATTTTTCGCTATTTTCTGACATTTTATAGACCAAATAATTAATCACTTGATTAAATAAAGAATTGGCAAATGCTAATGAAAATAACTGTTAATTGCAGTCTTACTTGAGATACTTAATTTCTAGGATGGCAAGTGAGTGAACACCTTATTGCTTTACGACAGGTAATGAAAACCACCCTGACATTTGAAGTATTACAGTGGTTTGCTGCATGAAGTCCAGATGTCACTCTGCTGTGATTTTATGGAGAGAAAATGTCAAGCTAGGAGGTGGCAGCCCAAAGTAACTATTAACTCCACGGTGCGACAGATATTCATGTGGATCGCTCTCCCGGTTTTGAACATTTCCATGTTTCTCACAACCATCACACACGGAGCTACATTTCGACAACATCTTTAAAGGCTATGTCTCCAACTCGTCTCCACGAGTGGACCGAGAGTGAAACATCTGGTGGGTAACACCTCACAGCTCCTGGGGAAAGAGATTGCATGTGTCAGAATAATGGATATAAAGTTGGTGGAATGAACCTCGAACTGAAATGAGGGAATGATGACACTTGCATGGCTGCGATTACACAAATAAATAGAAAACAGGTGGAATCGGCATGCGCCCCACCAGAGACACTCAATTTTGCCCGTGTTAATTTTTTGCAGGCTGTTTTTCAACCAACTTTTTGTGAGGAGAATCCATCTCTTTTGGTTGTGCACAAAGAATTCACACATGTTTTCTTGGCTGCAGAGCCTCCGTGTAGCTTTCCCACTGTATGCATGGCAGTTTCTCATAACAGGCTCATCCTCTTAGTTCAAAAGCTGAGGATTGAGACCTTTTCTGTCTAGACCTGGAATAAGGCCAGTTGTATCAGTGGAAAAGTTCAGCACACGACTCCATTCAATTCCTCAAATAGATGCCTAAAGACTTTTGTCCAGACAAACAAAATGACAGCAATATTTTGTAGCAATTTGTTGAGCAAACCTAGTCAGTTTGAAAAGGTATATTATTGATGCCAAAAACAATCACAGCTGACACGCTGGATATCCCTAACTTCTTTCCTATATGAGCTCCACAAATGTCATACCCCCACGTCCATTGCCTGACGTGTCCCTGTCAAATTGCGCCCTGATATTTTGTTTTAACATAGCTGAGGTGATTTAAGAAACCCTAACAGAAGAAGACATGCGGTTTGTATTCTCATGGCTGTCTCAGCTTAAATGTCTCCAGATTCTTTATGGAAGGGATTGTAGGGGGTGATTTGCTGACGTTATTTACATGGAGAAGGTTTTGTAGCCTCCCAGTTGGCCAGAACATCAGGATTTTGGAATTTTTTGGCAGTGACCTACATCTGGATTTCTGCACTAGAGGGTGCCCCACCCCCTGACAGCCTCTCGCAGAGCCACAAGCCTGATTTTTCTCTCTCTCTCTCTCTCTCTCTCTCTCTCTGTCTCTGAGTTACAATGCGAGCCACGGCGTTGTGAATGTAACCCCTCAATGTTCCCTGTCACACCTATCAGAGCAGAGTCCAGTTAAGTCCTAAATCAACGCTTCCTCACTGTGTCTCTGTTACAAATGTGAGGCAAAGGAGAAAGAGACAGAAAGTGTCCTTCGGGCCTTATTCTTCATGCTGTATGTGGAACAGTATGTGGAGCACCCAATCTGGTTTTCATCCTCAGTGCCCCACCCTGGCTGAAATACAATGGATTGGGAGCAGGCCTGTGACTTTTAACTCACTCTGCAGATTCTATGCTCTGCCGCCAGTCTGGCCAATCTGCAGCCCAGAAAATTCCCTTGATGTGTCGGCCAAAGCAGCTTTGAATCCAATCATAAGGCCATAGGTTCCCTTGTAATAGTACATCCATGTTCTTTCACTTAGACACAGGGGAATTGCGTTTATGGTCAGCAATGTGGAAAAAGACAGATTGATTTTAGCCATGAATCTCACTCCCAAAGTGATGTATTGCAAGACACAGTTAGTTTAGTAAACCTTTTCAATAGTTAATCAGCGAACTCCCCGGCGTCCTCTGGCTGGAAAACAGTTAAAATCTAATTTTTTTTCTTGTCAGTTGTTGAAATTTCATCATAATTTTAATATACAGTCAAATATACCGATTGGCATACCGCCCAGGGTGTGTAATCAAATCTATATTTGTCTTTGTTACTTCCAGTCTGTTATTGAGGCACAGTTTTCCATAATAGAACAAGAAAGGAAGCTTTAATTAAAGAAAGCTGGGATGAATGAGTGAATGACTGTGTCAGTTTTTGAAAGCCCAGTTATTCATCCGTCAAACTTTGAACCGCTGTTCCACAGACTTAAGTGTCACCGCAGTGGGTTTTGAATGATTTTCTTGTTGTAGCCACCGTACAAACAAAGGCACCCCTGTAGATTTATGCCTCATCCCTCTCTCTCATATTGGACTCTGAGGGCTTTAAGGCTGTAATTAAATTCCAATCCCCACTCTCACTTCTCCACTGACTGTCCCTGTCTCTGTGGGAGGCTGAGAAGCTGGGTTTACCGCCTGTTGTGGTTTGTTTGAAAGATCCAGAGTTCTCTGGAAACCCCATGCCATTACGATAGAATTCACACATGTGGTGCAGAGAGAGAAAGAAAGGGTCTGTGCTCATGCACAGACGCAGGACTGGTGCGACATCCGGTCTGGTCGAGCAGTTGAGACATGTGTGCGTGCTTCACCCACATCGCCGTCTCTCCCTGTGAACTGCAGGATTTGAGCATTCTCACGTCAAAGTCAGGGATTGCCATTCCAACACACTGCTATTTCATGCATATGATACCGCTCGTGTGGTGTTAAGATGCCCATATGAATAACTCCATCATTGTACCTTTCAAAGCTTTTCCTTACCAGACGGCCACCCACTGCCAAAGCACAGATTGCCGGCATCGGCCCATAGCAGGGCCAACAAACTGGAATCAGCTGCAGCAGCAGGCTGTCAGTTGGGACTCCTGACAGCGATATGAGGGGCTAGACTGAGCAAGTCCAGTCCAGCGGGGACCAGCGGGAGAGGAAGGATGAGTTCTGCACCACTGATCCAGAGTGACAGTGATGGACAGGTTCAGAGAGGAGAGCTGATGGCCAAGGTTTTTCTCCTGTCTGGACAGTGTTTGAAAAGATGGACATGACGGTCGCAAGGCTTCAAAGTCCAACAGGGCATGTGTGCCTGAGTGCATGTGAGTGTGTGTGTGTGTGTGTGCATGTGTATGAGTGCCGGTTCCAGAGTGTTGATGTGGGCATGCATGCATGTCAAACGGTCAAGCAGAGCAATAAATGTGAAAAGTGACACTGAAATGTGAGATCAAAAACTTGTTTATGTTCAATTCTAGGTCAATTTTAGAGAGAGTCGTGTATCAAATACACAGCATGCAACGTAAAAATACAGTAGAGCTGCAGCTTATCTATGCGCCAATTATTTTTTGGATTAATTGATTAATCATTTGGGCCTATAAAATACTATAAAATAGTGAAAAAAGCACATCACAAATTACCAAAAACCAACATCCTCAGATCCAACAGTTTAAAACTGAAAGATGTTCAATTCAGTATCACATGAAATAAAGAAAAGCAGATAATCCTCACAAATGGGAAACAGCAACTAGAGACATTTTTGCTCAAAAAATGATTGAAACCATTAATTGATTATCAAAATAGCTGCTGACTATTTTGCTGTTGTAACCGATTAATCCACTAATTGTTTCAGCTCTAAAATGCAGACATTTATGAAACAACATTAATATTAAATATGTTTTTTTGGGGTGGGGGGGCTTAGCTTGTGCTGGAGCTGCAATTACTGTACAAGCACCAGTATCAGAGGGACACATTTGCTCTTTATAGCATTGGGTATCAGCTCTGTCTTGTTAAAAACCTGAATTATATGTCACAAAGCATGCTCCTCCGCAGCTCATGCTTCATCGAGACTCAGGGTTCCCTCTGACAAGTAATTACGTCAAGAACAAATGTTCCCAAAGGCAGCAATTAATGCTGAACTCATAACACACAATGATGCCCCAGGGCCTGGGATCTAATATGAACGTTGGCACCCCTTGTTGTGCCGTTTACCCAGTTGTCTGCTTTGATGACTCACATACTTACACAGTTTTTCTTATTAAGTTGCATGCATGTGTGCGCATGTTTCCTTCACTCGCTCTCAATATTCCCTCTGTATCCTTTATTCTATGCACCGATGTCCTAGAGACAGATTATATACGCTATCATACCCAAGGACGAGTAATAGAACTCATTTTTTTCCAAGGAAACTGATTTTTTCAGACACATACATTATCGAATGGTACAACTTCCAGACGCAGCCTGGCTGTATATCCTCTTGATGATGAAATGAATCTTTTTTGACTATGACTTCTGCTTCAAGATTTGCTGTTCCTCCAGGAAATATATGCCCAGTACGTTCCAGGACAGATGCCTCTTTCCCCCCTCTGGAAATAAGCTACAACACAAGCCCTGTCCTCCCCATTTCTCCTGGATGCCTTCAAGGTCTCCCCTATATCTCACACACCTCATGTCCAAATTTGAATTATGTTTATTACAATTCAGCTGAGGTCAGGAGATGCTTTCAAAATCAATACTTGATAGGCCATCGCATCTGCCCGACGTGGAAGATTGACATGCAGCATTTGGAGTCTGCGGTTTGAGGGACTGCTTCCTCTTTTGCGTGAGGTGGTCAGAGGCAGCTCTGGGTTTAGGCTTTAGGGGCTTTGTGAGGTTGTTAAAAATGTTCCTGTTCACTTTTCCAGCTGCAGCCTTTTAACGGTGCATTAAACGACAGTTCCCCCCTGAAAAGTCACCAGGGAGAACAAGAAATGCCGTTTGAAAATCAAGGGAGGGTCAAGAACAATCCTTTTGCACTATTAAATCTTTTCTTTTTTTTTTGGAGTTGTTTGGATGTGCAAAGACAAAAAACAGACATATTTTTTATGGCCCTCTTAGATAGGAAAAATATCATTTAAACCCCCCACGTTATCAAGAAAAAAACATGCATCAGTTACACATTTTTAACTGTTTATCAATGTACAGTATTTGTCAGCAATTATAACATCTCCTATATGAAGACATGTTTTATATTATTACAACTACACTATATTTATTTTTTCTTACTGTATTTATTATCTGTTTATACACCAGCCTTCACTTATGATGCCCACAGGAGGAGGTACAGTTGTTGACAAATGTGTTAATTAATATAGTTACAATTACATGATAGTGTGTTATAAACCACTGATTATATATTTATATACTGCTTATAAATGCTAAATCGGAGGCATCTTTTGATATAACATGGTTTAATGTTAATGTTGAACATTTACACCCTTAAAATAATACAGTAAGCAAACATGTTAGGAAAATTGTACACTAACAAGACTAACAGTAGTGCCATGCCAACAGCTCTGCGATGCTATACTTAGCTAAATGCTAACATCAACATGCTAAAATGTGCTCAGTGACAATGTTAACATGCTGATGTTTAGCAGATATAATGTTTACCAGCGTGTTAGCATGCTAACATTTGCTAATAAGCACTCAACACATAGTACAGCTAAGAGTGTTAGCACGCTAACATTTACTAATAAGCACTGTACACAAAATACAGCTAAGAGTGTTAGCATGCTAACATTTGCTGACTAGCACTAAACTCAAAGTACAGCTAAGAGTGTTAGCACGCTAACATTTGCTAATAAGTACGGGCACAAAATACAGCTAAGAGTGTTAGCATGCTAACATTTGCTAATTAGCACTAAACTCAAAGTACAGCTGAGTGTTAGCACACTAACATAACTAATAAACGCCAAACACAAAATACAGCTAAGAGTGTTAGCATGCTAAGATTTGCTAATTAGCACTGAACACAAAGTACAGCTGAGGCTGATGGGAATGACATTGGTTTTGCAGGTATTGCAAACTAAAGTATTGGATTAATTAAACCCAATATCCAATAATTGTCCAGACATTTTACTCAAAAACCACAAAGTAAACCTCATGGTGGCACCAAAGTCAGTAGAATTCATCGTCTGAGAATCGTGAATGTACAAAACTTTGTGCCAATCCACGTATAGTAATGTCTTTACTAAAATTCACAGCATTTCATCTGATAGTCTAAATATTTTAGTCTTTATCAAAGCGGTTACTCCATTTTGCATTATATGTGATATTTCCTATATTTTGCTGTATTAAGCACAAAGCCATATTTTGATTTGGAACTGTTAGAAGAGGTTAATTTCTTCTTTGACCTCAGAGGAAACAATTCACACTCAAGGTCACATACTGTACATTTATCTTTAAGTTTATAAACTCAAAGACACATACTGCTGCCAGTGCTGTGCACTTCTATTTCTTCCACAATGTTTCATTCAGTTAGCCTCACAATATGGAGCATTCACATTCTCAGCGCTCTGAAAGCAGTCGTGAGTCAAGACCTTGCTCGACGTAGAGAAAGCAAAGTGATATGGAAAGGAGCAGAGGAGACAACACAGGCCCTGAGTGTAGTGGAGGATTTTCTTTTGTACATTTAATCAAAAGACCGTGCTTGCCCTTTTTGCTCTGCTGAAGTTGAAGATATGAGCTTCTAAAATACACCTCCACAAGTACAGTAGTTTATTTCTGGGAGAAAAAAGTGCCATCTGACCAAATATAAAAGAAAGCTAATTTTCTCTCCTCGTTATTCAGTGTTAAATCGACTCCAAAATACTGTGGATGTTCACTGAACTCCTCCAGCTTCATGTTTGTGCACATGTCAACGAGCAGCAGTGAACACAA
This sequence comes from Oplegnathus fasciatus, assembly GCA_003416845.1. Taxonomy (NCBI): domain Eukaryota; kingdom Metazoa; phylum Chordata; class Actinopteri; order Centrarchiformes; family Oplegnathidae; genus Oplegnathus; species Oplegnathus fasciatus. Next base: position 257,800 of record NTHP01000129.1, read on the forward strand.
CAGCTGTGCACTCGGCTTTTTGGCCGTTCTGTATCCTCCGCGCGCCATGCACAGCTGATCACTCACAGGTCTGCTACACAGGTAAAACACAGGCTGTTTAAATCGCAGCATCCCTGATGCACACGTTAAATATAACCCAGTGTGTTACTGCTGCTGTTAAACACATCGGGCCGGGTGTTTGTCAGCGTAACAGTCTGGAGGATGCTCCCAGTTTCACGCTGTCACTTAAACTGGGTCTCTACACTGACCAGGTTATCACTGTGTTGTTGGTCAAAACTCTGTGTCTTGTGTGTGTTTTACTGAACATCCAACATGCAGCTACTGGTTAGAGAGTTAATGGATTAAAGGATTGTAAATAATTTAAATACATAAATGAATATCTATCTATGTATGCATGTATATATATATATGCTAGTTTCTTTCCACGTACTCTCCCAACCCGGTTGGTCCCCTCTAATGTCTGACTGAAGCTTTTGGCCCTGGATGTGACCAGGGGGGCAGGAAGATGTGTTCTCCACAGACTGAAATGTGAACGACATACTATGGAGGTGTGGGGGAGATTTCTCTGGCTGCCTCGAGCTTTTTCAGTCTGATCTCTCACAGAACAGAGAACACAGAGCTGCAGCTCAGAGTGACTATACATAAAATATATTTTTTCCTGCTGTTGACGTCTGAATGGTTCTTCTTTCTTCTTACACACAAAAAAAAGGAAAAAGGGATAGCCTCTGCTCAATACAGAAGCAGATATTTGTCCTTGTATCTTTTATTTAATTTGCATCATTTTGCGAAGCCTTTTCCATCCTGGACAACTCTCTGCCTGTGATTCGCACTCTGTCATTCACAACCAGGAAAAACTATTGGAGCAGTTGGAGGAAAGATCAAGAGGGTCCAACTGTGAACCTCATGTCTGGGGACCTGCAGGTCTGTCAGCCAATGAGAGGAGAGTTAGGTCCGCAGAAAGCAGTCTCTTTTTTTAAAAATGTTTTTTTTATTTTATTTTACTAGACTTGAAAACGGTCACATTTCTCTGCTCAAGACTTTAAGTAACATTAACTAAATGTTTTGTCAGGAAAAAAAACTAGCCAATCTTTCCTGTAGTGTGTTTAAAAATATTTATAACCATGTGATAATAATATAATAATATATATGTATATATAATATAGAAATAAAAAAAAACATTTCTCCAGATTTTTGAACTCCTTCCTGCTCAGGATAAAAAGGTAATGGTACAGTTACTTCATTAAGAAACACAAAATCATCACATAAAACAAGCTCATCTTTAACAGCACAGCAGCTGACTAACAGCACAAGTTGGATCCTGCTTTATGTTTTTATTCATATATTTTATTGTATTCTAATTTAAATATGTGTATATATGTTCTATGTATCTGTAGCCTTGTGTTGACCTTGATAAAAGACTGAAGTTATATCTGATAATAATACTTGATTCTTGGATTTTTATTTCACTTAAAGCAGATTTTTAACACACAAGATCCCACTGCCCTCTTGTTCTGAGTAAAAAGGAGTTTAATTAACCGTAAAAGTAGCAACATATTTGCTTTGATACTTTTCTGGCAGAAAAGGAAGTGGAGCATCTTACTCCTGGGGACCCGACTCTCTTCCCATTGGCTCACAGATCCGAGGTCCCCAGATCTCAGGTCCCCAGTCGGGCCCTTCTTGGAAAGATGCCTTGCTTCAGCACGCTGATAGTAGGAAGTTGAAATGAGGGGCTTCTTTCTGAAACTTGATCTCCACCTCCGTAGAAGTGCCGGGAATTTTTCCAGAGCATCAAAGTAAATCATGTTCTGTGTAGTTATGAGTCAGGAGAAAACAAACTAAACTTCTAATAAATTTTAACGTTGTTTAGAAAGCAAAACGTTTCCAAAACAAATGTCACAATGAAACATTTTAGCCGTTTTGTTTTGGTGTGTTTGTGGGTGGTTTGGAGCATGTGTGTCTCTTAACTCCTAAACCAAATATTTTGATGGAATATGACCCTTTGTTGATGTAGTCTGTACTAAAGGTCGTTTAGAGACTACAAGAAAGCAATAATACAACATGTCACCATGTATAGTAGCTCTGTTCAAACCTTTATTCAACTTTCTCTCTTTTTTTTTTCCAAACACGTCACTTTGATTTTCAAACCAATGGCCCAAGAAAACATTGCTCTGGGCATCTTTTGAATGCGACTTCAAGCATGACATTGATTATCTTAGCTTCATAATTATCTCCACATGCTACTGTACCACTGTATTTCACATTCAGACGAGGCTCGGCACATCCTGGGTGAGTGATTATAACAACTGTAAGTAAATTAGCTGTGAATAAAAGCTTTTCAAATGAAGCATTAGTCAAAGATGCCCTGCAGTTTAATGCTATAAATTTTCTCAGCGATCCAACAGCGAAGACGGTGGCAACACAAGAAAAAAAAGCACAAACAGCCACGCTGTCAGCAAGAAAGTGACTTATGCGCCACAGCAAAACTGTTACAACAGTCATTTCACATTTGAAGCAGCATTTTACAAAAAATAATCAGTTCCTCATTTTGTTGTTTTCTGTCTCTTTTCTGTCCTTTTTTTTTGGTGATGAATTGGAAATGCAAAATAGCTACAGATGTGTTTGTATAATGGTGGGGTTTTCATGTAAATAACGGCTATACAGTTTCAGAGATAATATGGAAAACATTTGCGAGAATGATCCGTAATTATCACTCTGAAACACCACTGAATAAAACAAAAACGAGCCCTCTTTTTTGTTGAAACATTTGTATTCTATACACAAATCTTACTTATTTATCAAAGATTTTTTTTCTGCCCGAGCTGTTTTTGACAATACTGTGTCTGTGAGTTGACATATCAAAAGGCACTTTGAAGTGAAAAATGACCATATATTATATTCAAGTGTGTTTTTCACATGTTTGAAGTCTTTTCAAATATGACTGACTGGAATTTATTCACTTTTTTCCTCCCTGTTCTGCATCTTTAAAATTGCAATCATTACATTCATTCTCAAATGGCCAGAAACTGTGGGACCAATTGCTCAAATATGGGAAAATGTCTCTCTTGAGCTTTTGACTAATAGCACTCGTATGTTATGTTTGTGTCTCAGGGGAAGGCATTGCTATTATTTTAACAGAGACAACCCAACAAAAACACGGCCCTCTGTTGAGTGTTTACTGTATAATGGGCGTGACAGGCTACCTTAGCCCAATTCTGAGGTCACTGCTGGTGTTTCCTACGAGGTATGACAGTTTTACAACTGCAGGGCTCAGACTCGGATTGTTTCTGACATCTTAGACTGCTGCTGCTGCTCTCCGTCCGTCTCACAATCTCCCCCTTTCTGTCTCTCTCACTTTCCCCTCCTCTCTGACTTTCTATCTGACACACTCTCTTTTTCTCTCTTTCATTTCCTCTCTCTCTCTCTCTCTCTCACACACACACACACACAGGCAAGAAATTATATCAAGCCTTTCTCAGCCGGACTCAAAGAGGACTCTTGAGCATATTTTGAGCCTAAAGTCTTAATCTCTCATAATAGGCTTCTTTGTGGAAGTCGAGGAGGAAGCCCATATTTCTTTTTAAACAGCCCCTCTGTTGGAGGGAGCTACTCGTGGTGATATCCTAACAAGCGTTAAAACAACAAACTAGAAATGCCATGAGGCTGAAATTAAACATTTTGCAGCACAGTTAAATTGCAATAATTGCATCAGGAGATAATGCAAGAAAAACACAAAAGCTTGGACTGCACAGCAGCATTTTGCGGTTTCTGTATTGGCATGCGCAGCTTTCCCTCGACACACATTTACATCCACACATAACTCAGCCTATACGTGCCATATGCAATACATATATAAAAATGTGAGGGAACCTGATTTCACCTTGTTTTGCTGTTCCTGCAGGCAGGGATTCTCGGGCCTCTACGAGAGCTTTAAATGCACACAAGGAAGCCGAGTCAGCCAAGGCGGTGCAGTGTTGTTCAGAGGGACGATGGCAGCAGAGCAGGAGCGATTCAGATGCTCTTTATCTTCCCGCTGCAGAGTGAAATGTAGAGGAATGTAAGCTGTACGTTTACAGAGGCCCCGAGGAAATATAATACTCCTTCTGGATTGTGGCTGTGCTAATGTAATTATGCATAGTTCCTGTGCTAGCTAAAGAAAAGATTTCTATCCAAGAATATAAACATTGTCTGCAAGAACGCCTTTCCATTTTAATAATAATAATGTTATTATTATGGATTTTTTTTTTTAAAGTGAGACCTTGGTGGAGCTGATTCTGTAAACATAATATTCATCCCAGTTTGGAGAAAAGTTTAGGATAGGCTAATTCATGAGGAAAAAATATACCTCAAAAGAAACACACACATAGAAGTGTATATATAGGCTACATGCAGTCAGCACACACACACGCCACGTTTTTGGCCCAGGCTCTGTGATCTGATTTTGAATTCAGCATCTTGTTTGATGTCTTTTTGATGATGGACATGAAATAATGTCCAAATCACCAGAGGCTGGAACTTCAAACAGATTCAAATGAAAACACGGTAATGTCTTCTCGGACTGAGCCTTATTGCGCCTTCATTTGCCACTGCCCCACGGAAGCCGGGGCTTTGACTGCGCGCAGATAAAAGATGAGTCGATAAATGAAGCACTTTCATCTCCAACAAACTTTGACAACTTTTTCATTTGCAAACGCAAACACTGCATGGCTAATGTGCTACATCACAATACGATCAGATAATCACAGATGGTAATGTCAGCGACTCAATGAGAAGCCAAAGGTGAAGGGAGTGTCTTTGAAGAGGATGAATGGCCGGAAATCATCACAGCAGGACAAGGATAGCCTGGGATATGCTGATCTTTGCATCAAGAACCCCCCACCCAAGTCTTGCTGGGGAAAAGACGTGATCATCTATATATTGTTCAATTTCAGAATCCAATGTTCTTTAAGATAATAGGGTGAGAGAGCTAATACAGAGCACAGGTGACTTAGTGATAATGAACCAATATATATGCATCATGCAAAACCGATCCTTGTGCTTGGCAAAGGGATCTCAGCACATTCATTCATCACGATTTTGCCTGTTACGAAGACTTCCCCTCCTCGAAGTGACATCACACGTGCTCTGAAGGGGTTTGTCTCGCGTGATTGTGAGCCGCCGTGTTTATGATATAAAGAAGCTTTCGAAGACAGTCGTGAAACGCGAGCGGGCCATCAGCTTTGCATTTCATTTAAATTTATAACTGAACGGAGGCCAAGTTTCCGTACAATTTACAGACCGGTTTTGGGTGTCTCTCCTGCCTTTTTGGACAGCTCTGTGTAAACCGAGAGGCTGATGTTCAAACAACAAGGCACACAGCCATAGTGGACTCAGAGCTTTGCCTTGGCCTCCGTGTCAGTCTCCTGACAGCAACCTGGCACCCGGCTCCATCTAATAAAAGTGCACCACCCAGATCCTACAGCGACTGCATGTGCTGTGCTGAGTGTGTGTGTGGTCAGCTGGAGCGGGATACTCCTGGAAAGCCACGGATGAAAGACACTGAACGCCAAATCTGCTGAAACTATAATGTGTCTCCTCTTCGGGTGATGTGCCACAATTCAGCACATGGAATGATTTAGAAACCGATCAGAGATGATTATGGCTCATCTTGTTAAACTTGCATAATTACTGTCACAGTGTATTCTTACAGTGGCAGTTAAAGTATAAAGCTGGCGATATTCTATCTTTTTGAATTGATCCTACTAACAAGTGTGGCCAAAGCCTGATGTAGCTTATTTCTCTGTGCCACACACCTCCAAACTATTTATAGTTTTTCTCAGTTGTTTTGGCACAAACGTTTAATGTCAATCATGATTCTCAAAACACAAATCTATAGTTCATTTTCTCACAACAGTTCATACATTTCTTGTCGCTTTCATGCAGAAGTCAAATGTATAAGGACAAGTATCTTCAAATAATCCGGTGATGCACTGCGTTAGGATCTGTGGTCAAAATGGATTAAACTGCTTTTCTATTTATCTGTATAATTCTCAGACGTGTTCATCAACATACTCAAAATATTTGAGCCATAACTTCTCAAACATAAATGTTTCATAGGTTTAATTAATTAGGTATTGACATAAAAATAACTGATAACAGATGAATCTGAATTAGACACAAGTTTCGTTCACAGGTGCAACTCCTCGGCTGTCACCTCTCAAAACACATTTACACCACAGGCGGTGAAACTGAGTTTTACAAACTGTAGGTTTAACCGTTGTTACTGGACGTGGAGCAGACAGACATCAGAGAGGGACGACACACCTTTAATGTAGAAGAGAAGATGTAAAAGCAGACTGTGTGTTGGCTTGGTGGACACAGAGGGAGGAAAGAGACAACATGTTATCCATTTTTGTGTGTCGTTAGGCCAAATATCAGATATAAGAATATTTAAGTGGCCAAAAAGGTGTTGGAGGGAATTTGCATTGTTTTTCTAAATAGTTACTTATTTATTTTATTTTATTTATTTCTGCTCAGTATAAAAAAGTGCGGTAATCGCTATGAGTGTTTTGAGAACTGCGACAGTGTTTCAGAAAATGTGCTTAAGCAACTGAAAAACTGTAAAACACATTACACTGTTGCACTGGGTGACTTGTTCCTTCATTATGATGGACATGGGCACTTATTTTGAGTCCCACATCCACTGTCCTGAATGTGTATTGATCCAACCCTGAAAATAGTCCCCCCAAAAAACACAATTTATTCCTGTTTACAGTGCCCTACTTTTTAAGGAAATGATTTTGCTTTTTTTTAAAAACAGAAAGTATATTTTGGTGATCAGTTATTAAAGATAAACATCCTAATAGGAACAGATGGGTTTGTGGGGCTGAATGTCCCAGACAGGCTTGGAAAGTCAGGACGGACCAACACGTAGTTAGTTTTGGTCTTGTGGGGTTTGTTCACAATAAAAAAAAATTGGATTATCTCAGTCTTGTCCTTTGTCAGAGTTTTTATGCACAACATGAATAAGCAGCCAGACATCTGCGAACAAGAAAAAATTTCACATTTATTTGATATCAAACAGGAGAATTAAATATCAGCTGATGATGGGCTCTTACAAAAGAAATAAAATGAACCTAATCAGTGCTGCAACAACTTTTCACACTTTCCAACCATGGTCTTTTTTTTGTCCTTTTTCTTCTGAATAGTTCAGTTAATAAATTAATTAGTGTCAAAGGATGAAGCATGTCCGCAAAAAACTGCACCGAATCGCATTGACACGAACATAAGTCTTTAAACCTGACAATTTCTTTCAAGTAAAATAAATTACACGTTTCCAATTCACTCCAAATCTGTGCATGGCCTGGTGTTAACAAATATACTACTGGCAAAAACTCATCATTCATGAAAGCAAAAGCACTTCACAAGCAGAGACGTGAGCATGGTTTCATATGGATTGATATCTCTCGAAACTTTTTTTTTTCATATTCAAACATACTACAACGAGTCAAGTGTGAGAGGAAAAAGCACATTTCCACCATTTTGATTAACCTTGTCTGAAGAATCTTATTAACATTGAAAGGGCATAACTACTGAATGGTTGCCGTTTCTTTTTTTTTTTTTGTTCTTTCTTTTTTTGACTTTTTACACTAGTGGTACAGCAAAATATATTTTCTTTAGCTGTTACTTTGACAACAGTTAAATGTGCAATAGAGAAAATATAAGGCCTGAGTCTGAATTAGTGGTTTCTTAACTTTACAGTCCTGACTGTGTAGTGGAGCCACACTAGTTCTAGTTCTGTACTTCATGACTAAAAAGACCCTGGTTCTGCAAAGTCCCCCAGGAATATGTCAGGAGTTTCATAGTTCTTTGCTTGGAGTATTTTTTTATCCCTTATTCTTCGACAGTACAGAACAACAGAAACGCCAGTCTTCTCTCTGACACAGCGGCCTGTGTGTTATTCTCCGCACCTCTTTAGTCCAACAGCAGAGCTTTCACAGTCCACATTTGTCTGGCCTCGGATGGACGTGTTTTGTGTGTTAATGAGATCTGTGTGCAAAAGTCATTTCTTCATTCCTTTTCCCACCCAACAACATTTCACTTCCTGTCTTAACAGGAAGGGCATGTGGAGTGCGGAGCCAGACTTGGAGCCAGGCTCTCTTGACATCAACCGAAAGGACCCATCTGTTAAAACCTGTGCAAACAAAGACGGCCGGCTCAGAGGCTGGTAATGAGCTGCATTTGTCCGTTGCTGGGCGCCTCTCCCTCCTGCGCGCAGTCTTCATTGTTGGGTGGGATGATGCAACCGTCGCTGGTGCCTCGGTTTATGTGGTAGTAGGACATGGGCTGCGGCGCATCACCCAGTTCAGGCATGCTTTTATGATACGCATCCTCGCTCTCACTTTGAGGTGAGGGGGAGAGCTCCTCCTCCTCCTCCGGGGGGTACGGCGAAGCTGAGGGCGAGGGTGAGTCTCTCAAGTTTGGCATGCTGGTGTAAAGGGAGTCTCTATTATTGTTGGGTGAATGGGAGCCCATGTCCTCCACGGCAGTAACAGTCTCAGAGCCATGGCCGCCCTGCCCCTCCAGGCGCCTGGGGGCCTTCTGGGCGCTGTAGAGCAGGGAGTGAGTCCTCTGGGGCAAGAGGGGGGCCTCCAGCGCCTCCTTGTGGTGGGGGTGCAGGAGCAGCTCCAGGGTGGTGTGGCCCCCTCTTCCACTTCCTCTCTGGGGGGATGAGGCCTCGGCGTGATCCGCCACGATGGCGTCATCCTCGCTGCCGCTCCCACCCCCGCCTCGGTCCACTGTCACTCTGGCCTGAGGAGGCAAAGCTCTGTCCCGCTCCCTCTGGGCGTCGCGACCTTTGGGGGCCCCGCGGGGCCTCAGGTTGTTGTGGACAATTTCAGATATGATCATCTTCTCAAAGGCGGCATCGTCCAGGTTGAGGCCCCCCAGGTCTCCCGGGGCTCGAACGCCCACGGCCTCATAGTCGTCGTCTCGCAGGGAGTAGCTGTTGTTGAAATTGCCATTGAGGGGAAGGGTGTCCATGGCACTGATGTCCCTGCTGTTGCTCAGAGAGTGCTGTCCTGCAAGGAAAGGCAAAAAGAGTGCGTGAGGTATAATTTTTTGCCTTTTGATAGAACAATACAGTCTCCACTACACCATCCACATACAACTTGATACTGCTCAGGACACTTTACTCTTGTGCTCTTTGAGCTCTGGGTTAATTTCAGTTTTATGCAAATACTAAAAGTTTGAAAATTCAAAGGAAGAACCCAATTAGCTCCCCACCATGTCCATCCTCATCATGGCTGAATGTCATTATAGCCAATCTAAGAGATTATCCTGAACAATATTGGAGAAATGAGAACAAAGGATGACTTAAAACATAGAAAATATAGCACGGCAACACGCTATAAAGCAGCTGATGACCAGGTAACAACACAGCAGCACACAAACAGCGACAGGATAGGATGAGGAGTTAAATAAATAATAAATAAATAAATACAAGCCGATGAGGAAGTGCTGTGACATTAACAATGAATAAAACATTCCACCTGTTAAAAAAGAAGGCAAGACAAAAGAGTAATGTCGAACACAGATGGCTAGCCACCTCTCTGCGCCGGGGCCCCACAAGCACAGCAACAACCCACACACACACACACACACACACACACATACACACCACGACAGACAGGCACGGTGCAATGACTCACTTTGCCACCACTCACATCAAGTGTGTCTGCTCAGGCTATCTGGCCTAAGAACAGCTGATGTGCAAAAAAAGTAAAACAGATGCTTTTTTTCAATTGCAGCAGAAACAACAAAATCACTGAAATAAGACAAAAGTGGAAGCTCATAACATTCAGCCCGGATTCAGTCAGTCCAGCTCGGATTGTGTCCTTGCAATTAACTGTAATTTAGCCCATGTGATGCTTTGCTCAAATTGTCGTAGGTGGATGGAGAATGGCAGCGAAATTATGTGTTTCACAGTTTGAGAGAGCTAAAGGACAAACCAAGGACAACTGAATCCTCGACTCAGCAGGTGAAAGGGTTCAGCAGCAAGCACAGTCTGTTTTGTAGAAAGTCTACAGTAAAAGAAGGAACATTTCCTGATGAAATTATTTCTTTCTGAATGACACATTATTTTCTTTCCTTTTAGAAGTGCACATCTATCACTTTTATGTGAACAAAACACACACACACACACACACACACACACACTACTCTAATTTCGCGCAGCCCTATGACTAAGCTCAAATAGCAGGATGAAAGTGAAGGGGGCCAGTTTGATTTGATATGAGGATTTTGTTTACTGGGTACACTGTGAGCCTGTAAGTGAAAGGCTGACATTTTGTAGGGCGAGGGGGATGTCGTCACACAGGCAGTCTTTGCACGCAAAAAAACCTGTAGTCTCCAAACGAACGTGTCAGAAAATGCATGATAGCAAAAAAAAAGGTCTAAAAACAACATCAAAGACATTTCTAAAAAGAGTGAAAGGAGCACGGAGAGCAAAAGGGCAAAAAAAGGAAAGATTATTAGACACTTCTCTGAATACACCCTACTTCCAAATTTGCATTTGTTTATGCGCAGGCAGTGATTTTATTGCAGACAGGTATTGTCTACCGGGAGCGAGGGAAATGATGTGAACAGAATTCAACTGGACACGACGACAGCTGCACTCTGGGAACCGTTCCAGCGGAGATTCATCCAAGATGTTCCCCCTTACCGATTTTACTGCATCGGGAGGAACATCTGCAGAGTATTACTTAGTATTAATACACTTATATTAGAAGACACGCTCATCCTTTTTGCAGGAGCTGAATGTAATGACTATAGCAGGCGAAATT
>NTHP01000129.1:279474-294524 GCA_003416845.1 Oplegnathus fasciatus
CCCCACACACCACCACCATCACCCTTGTTTTCCCACTGAGCAAATGACCTTCATGCCTGAGACGATTTCTCCTCCTGATTGCAGGAGGGGAGTATTCTCTAGATGTACAGCAAGGACCAAACAGCTTTAAGTTGTTACTGCTCACCAATTCTGATTTCAGAGGATTTCATAGCTGAGTGGACACTGATGTCCTCGTGTCAGCTATAATGGGACCACTTTCCTTTCATGCAAATTGATCGGAGAAAGCAGAGCTAAGAGGCTGCCGGCACCGAAAGAGAAAAAATCTATAAACAGTTTTCAAAGCTTTTCTTTGAAAGAAAAAAAAGAAAAGTTATCACACGCATGTGCAAAATTACAACTTACCACAATTATGAAGGTTACAGGTCCGATGAAGCTCCAGATGAAATGGTTATCAACTCTCAGCCAGCATCTGCAGGGTGCAAAGGGTGATATTCAGTTCATTAAATCATCTCATTGCCAAAACAAAGTTGTGTCCCATCGATCAGGGCCCAGCAGAGCTGGCTGGATGATCGGCCACAGCAACGGAATAGAGACTCGTCTGACCACAGAGAAGAAAACCCGACCTTGAGGGAGAGTTGGCCTCGTGCCATGAGAAGCTGCAGTCTAAAAGCCAGCGGTTATTGGACTCATGACTTCACAGTCTGCAAATGTCTACAAATGTGGGATGTCGGACTGTGTACCTAAGACTCTGAACAGTAAACAATGTATTGTAGACAGTTCAAGAATGAATTGCACCTCGGCCCGTGTTTATCACCAGGAAACAGAGCTGAAGTGAAGACTACAGCAATAAAATGGAGTTTGAAAAAGGCAGTTTACTTAAATCCCATAAATTAGAGGAGTGCAGTCTTACAAATCATAAAGCTTGCTGCTTGGATGAAGACCAGCGGAGAAGTGCATAAACTTTTAACTGACAAGGGCGGCAATTATCCACATGCAAAGAATAAAAACCCAGCGAGCCAGTGCAGCTAGCCAGCGCATTCATTAATGTGGGTCTTTGCTCACAGCCTCTTCTTTTAGCAGTGACAGGGTGTAAATTTGCCGGGGGGCAGAGGTGGACGACTCTTTGTGATATTACTATCATTAGCACATACAGGCACGCTGTGTGGATCGGTCTTGACTGGGAGAAGGGAGGACTTTTCTGGATTTTTATCCCACAAAAGAAGAATCTCTGCTAAAGATAAGCCACACTTACGCCCGCTGTGTGCCGTAGCTTCTGTAGTCAATGGCTGCTGAGATGCCCACCACCACAGCCGGTATGAGGTACCCAGAGACGTAGTAGTACTTCCTGCGCGAGAACTCGCTCTCAAACACCTCAACCAGCATGAGGTACAGCTGCACACCCTCCAGACACATCCAGGCGAACGCAGCCAGGAAGCAGAAGTGGAGAACGCCGGCGATGATGGAGCACACCAGCTGAGAGAAGACACGTTACACACAAAGGTAAGAGGTTGTTCAGAGGGACAGTTTGGAGTTTAATCTGACGTTTCCCAGTTACTACTACTACTACTTACCCAAACTTTTTTATGCTTTTGTTTAGCTTTTGTTTTGGTGACATTAGCCCAGCTTAGCTAGATTACAATGTCTATGGGACCAAGTAATGTCTGTGCTTAAAGCTGCTCTAATCAATATTTTTGATTGGATCAAATGACTACATGTAACATGAAAGGGGTCACTTTTTAGCATCTTTCAGCTCAATATTTTGGTTTTACAGCCCACAACTTTATTCTTCTGGTTTCCAGCCGCATCAGGCAGCTGTTTTACAGCAAAAACCCTTTGACAGACCTGCTGTTAACTACCTGCCCAGAACAGACAAACTTAGTTATTAGCTGGTGAACATAGTTGAGCATTTAGCTGCTTAAGTGCCAGATATTTCCCTCAGGAGTTTGTGGAGACAAAATCAGACCTAGAAGGAGAGTAAATATTGGCCTTACATTCATGAGGTGGACAAAAACACAACTCCAAATGAATGGTAATGTTGCTCCGTGTTTGCTGGATGTGTAAAAAGACAACTGTTTGCGAACATGTTTGCCATTAACACCTGTATAAGGTGATAAAATGTCAATTTTGTGTTACAGCGGCCAAAGTGGCCAAAAATCTTATGTTTAAAGCTAACAATAGAGACGTTTAAACATCAAAGATGGATGTCTGGTCAACTTAAGTTAACTCCGGTTAACTTATTTATTACATCACTGATCTCCCCAGCAACTCAGGAATGAGATTACAGTATTTGTGAAAATGTGTATTACGTAAAAATGTTAATGCTAGACCCAAACACTCATTTTACAGTTATGGATCCCATAACTATTCAATAAATGAGCTAAGCTAATATCACTAGCCAACAAAGAGCATACAATATTATACATACAAAGACATCCATCTCATTCTAGGTAAATAGAACTGTAGTAAAAATCCAGTGGTCCATCGTTAAAATGCACATTGTGAAACGAAGCTTTGTTCAAAGCCATTGAGCTTCATTTTCAGTTTTAGTGAAGATCCCAAAGTTTCCAAAGATAGAAATAATGTAGGAGAACTGTGTATAAAATCATGCATAGAATATTTCCATTTGATAAAATGGTGCAGCCATTAAATAGAAAACATCATCCTGAGTTTGAATATTTCGCTCAGAATCAGCATCATAGATCTTCCAAGTGTTGGAACAAGCAGATACAGAGTAGATATGCAGTATTTTATTCTAACGTGGATTTTTTTGCTGACTTTAAAGCCACTTAAAGGAAAGTTGAAGGAGAAATTCAAGTGTTTAAAGGTTAATCACAGCAGATGAGCCCATTCGTCAGTAGTTTGAAAGCTAAAACCCTCTGCGGTATAATTTCCACAGTACCTTTGGTTCCGTCATGTTGATCCCCACGAGGTAGACGAGCTCGCCGATGAAGAGGTTGAGGCAGAGGTTTTTGTGGATGGTGTTGCGGTCACTTTGCAGGCCTCTGAAGAAGCAGAAGGTGAAGAGGCTGATGGCAAGGCAGACGAGAGACACGGCGATACCCATCCGCGTGATGACGGTCAGAAGAAGCTCATGGACGCTCCCCTCCCCCTACAGACCAACAGACAGGACAGACCTTCAACTCCACACTTTTCATAATGATTGGTGGCATTTGTTTAAGTGCAATCTTGATGTATATACAATGTTATAATGAAAACTGATATTTCTAAGAGTCCAGTCCTTAAAGGATAGGTTCACAATTTTCCAAGTCTGTCTTAAAACAATAATAATGTGCTCATATGAACATTAAAATAGGTTTTGGTGTAATCATTCCTTCTGTTCATACTGACCATTAAAAAGTCTTCCTAATGCACCTTCAGTGGGAGAGATGGGGGACATAATTCACAGTAAAAAAGTTTATTTGAAGCTAATATGCTTAAACAGCCTGAGTCAGACAAATGAAGTAGATAATTTCCAAAGCCACAGTCTTTTTAATACAAAATCTCTCTTTGTGTTTCCACAGAGAGTGTTTCCCCTCTGATCTGCTGTGGAGGGAGAGGAACAAAAAGAAAGAATTTTGTTCTAACAAGGCGGTAACCTTGGAAGGTATCTACTTGATTTGATTTAATTTGATTTACACCGATTGTTGAAGCCTCATCTTAGCTTCAGATAAACTCTGGAATGCATTTTTGCTGTGGGACTGTGGATTTTGTCCTCCATCACTTACATTAAAAGCGCATTAGGAAGGAATTTTTGAATGGCCGGTATGAACAGGAGGAATGATACTAGCAGACGAAACCTTTAAGGACTGGACCGCTTAGAAATGTCTTGTATATACATCAAGGTTTCCATCATGTCAGTGTTTGCACTTCAACAAATACAACTAGATACAGTACATATCCTTTAAACCTGCTCATACCTGATGACATTTGGCACTCAGACTGAACATGCTTAGATCACATTATGGGGCCCATGTTGCAGAAAGTGACATCAGATGAAAAACCACCACATAGATGCCGCGACCGTGTGATGCGACGTCCACATGTGGGTTCTCTTTTTTTTTTAGGTCAGATCACGCCGTGTTTCAGAAAATCTAAAACTGAGCAAGTTTCAAGATGGGCACCAGGCAAATGTGAAAATAGCAGACTTGGCCATACAAAATATCACTCAAGGATATGGTGGCCTGAAAGTGAGGCAATTCCTCCAGTGATATTTGTAATTTTATTGAGGGCAGGAGTTGAGGTGATGTGTAGGGAATCGGTGTGAGGCTAAGCCTGGCCCCGGGGCTCTGGTTTCAAGCTGTGGTTAAGGTTGAGGTTAAGATAGATGACAGGGACAGAGTTCATGAGTTGGGACGTATTATTAAACGAACCACAAACTTATCCTCCACATTTATTACTGGCTAGGTCCTTGCTACACATGCTATTTATCATGTAATTGGATTGTAATTGCATTTCGCGACCAAATGGATCCTACACCACTTCAAGAGGGGTGGAAACATAAGTTAAAGCTGAGGTTATACCGTTTCCCATGATTCTCAGGGACATATGCATGATGGAATATTAGACACGGACCATAGGTAAAATATAATTACTTCTGATAATGGTATGGCACTTCCTATCCTGATTCACAATCTCGCTCTTTTAAAGTGACAGCCCGCTTCCTTTCCTCCACCTCTCCCCTCCTCCCCCCACCCCTTACCTCCTCCTGCAGCAATAATCTAATTATCTCCACTGAAATGCCATTCTTGTTCTTGCCGTGTGTGCACAAATCTATCAGCGAGACGGAAGAACAACTAACCGAGACAGAAAAATAGCCTGTGCAAACCACGAGAACAGGGCCACTTACCACATTTCCCCGATGAGCCATGAGGATGGCGAAGTTGGTCAAGTGACTGCAGGAGCAAGTGGTGTGGCTCTTGTTGGTTTCCAGCAGTTTACAGCCCTGAGTGGACCAGTATCCCATCATGCTCCGCTCTGAGTAATTCCAGAAGGAGCAGTTGGGATTGTAGTAGTGCTCCTTCTGCAAAACACAAACGCAGAGAGGAAAGAAAAAGATTAAACATATATGAACATGCGCTGCAATATGCATGATTGTACACAAACACATCCTGTATATTTCATATCTGTAACTGTAAGAGACAGGAGGACAGTGTACTTGAGGTGTAGACTGTGTTTATGTGTGCTTGTTTGACCAATTAGCATCTGCCCAATTAAAATTCTTTGAATGTAAGGGATTGTTGGAAGAAAAGAGATGAAGGAGATCCTAATAAAGAAAAAAATCAGACTCTGCATATGTTGAGATGTGAGAAGGGTTACTATGACAATTACCAAGTACAAGGCAAAACACGACACAGAAGAAACTCGACTTGTTTCTCTAACTCTACTAGTCTCTGATTAGCGCTAATCACCATCCATGACACAACAGCATAATATAGATGCTTTCTCTTCACTCCAACAGTTTCTCTACAACAATAATACATCAAAGCGCTGCATTTGCCCTTCACTGCAAAAGGCTGCGCAGCCGTTTCTGTATTTAACAGCCCGGCTCTATAGTGTGGTCTGGGGGAGTCTCAGGAGGAGGCTTACATCCAGGTGCTCCAGTGTGAAGATCACGGGGTCGGCCACAAACACGCGGCTGGACTCCTTGGTTATAGAAGCTGACAGGATGTGGGAGTTGACAGTGAGGGAAAGGTTGCGTTTGTTCAGGTCCCCCGCTCCCTTCAGTGTGGCGTTCTCGGTGCTGAGGAACTGACCCAGGTGTTTGTAGAGCACAAATACCAGCTTGGCCACACCTGCAACCAGCAATAATGAAATCATCAGACAAACAGAGGGAGCATAAACAAGCAAAGCACAGTAATAGGTGTTTTTCTACCAAAGGACATGGGCAGCATTGAGCCCATTATGAATTCGCACATGAATTAATTGAGAGAGATGCATTTGGTGTGTCAAACTCTGCCTAGCTGTTGTTTCATGTCCCATATGGTCTAGCGGTTAGGATTCCTGGTTTTCACCCAGGCGGCCTGGGTTCGACTTCCGGTATGGGAATGTCTCTTTTATCATCTTTAAAAATGGAATAGTAAGTGGCCTATTGAGGTACTGCAACAAAACAACTGTAAAAGACACATATCTGCTTGCTTGGCTTTGAAATTTTAGTTTCATTTTAGTGATGCATTAAAACAAAAGTTTTGGACAAATTCTAATGACATGCACCAGAATCGTGTGAAAATTGAGTGAAAATTGTCATCTTAAAAACACAAAAAACTGTTGTTCCCAATTAATCCAGGATCATGTAGCTCTCAGAAAACCACAACCTGTTGTTTTACATTTCTTTTTGTGGACAAGTTCAGCAAAACAAAACAAAAATCATGTTCATTAGTGAGTTTTAGAGCTGCTGGCAGGCGTATATTTGAACTTTGGACAGAGCCAGGCTAGCTGATAAGCTAAGCTAATCACCTCACGCCTTTAGCTCTATAGTTCACATACAGATATGAGAGTGGTATCAATCTTCTCATCTAACTCTCCATAACAAAGCAAATAAGCGTAGTTGAACGAAGGACAACTAACATGTCCACCAGGAGGAGATTTTACATCACATCACCAATTGCTGAAACACCCCAAAAAAAGGCAAAGAAAAGCTCAAATTTAACCATGATTAAACGTTTCTGCAGCAGTTGTATTTTTCCTCACCATTTTTGCTGTTAACTTTGACCGTGTTGGAGGAAAGCTGGAGAGACGCTCCACCCTTGTTTGTCTGAGGAAACCTGAAGTCTTGCACCTGACCATCGGTGCTCAACACGTACACATCCAACACTGAGAGATGGTAGGAGGTGAGGGGAAAGAGAAAGAGAGAGATGTATTACTCATAGGCAACATTTCAAAAGCAGTACATGATGTTTCATACAGGTCTACAGTTAAGGCCCAGCAGGGTATGTGTTAAGATTCGAGGTTCACTGTACCAGTAACAGAACCCAATCTTATTGGCAAGACCCGTAGAGTGTCATTTACTTAAAAAAACATGTCACTAAGCTGTTGGTTGGCATTGTGAAAGCCTCTGAGGCAAGAGCAAAAGAAAAAATAACAACAAGGGCGGCGATGGAGGATGAGCAAATGCAAGCACACAGCCTACTGCAGCATGAATGTCAAATATTCATAGGATCAAAAATATCATTGAGCTTTTACTTTTACTTTTTCTTTCCCCTGTGGGTTCAGATAACTCTGGGCTCGACGAGCAAATCTCTGAAAATCCTCCAAATTCCTGCAGCCCCTCTCTCCGGTATGCCAGCTGCCGGGTGGTGCTCCCTTTGATGTGTGAAATTACTGAAGGGTCAGGAGGACACACGTATCAGCACACTCCCTCCCATCAGAAACGGCCTCACTTCCTCAGATAGATGGCTTCTGACAGACGGAGATGAGGAATTGTTCTGTGGTTGCTCTCCCCCTCTGTCTAGTTCTTAGCTCTCTCTTTGCTCTCCCTCCCTTTTCCCTCGTCTTGCCCTTGATGCTCGCCTGGAGGTGCCATTCTGGGCTTCGACAAACTGCTAATTAGGAGCAACAATCATTTTCACATTTTTTTCCCCAACTCTTCAAGGGAGGTCAGGTAAACCCGCTCTCTGAGGTTGTGTGTTTCTTCGTATGGCTGCTGTTTATGTTTCTCCGCTGAAATATTATCTCTGTTGCACAGATAAACCAGAGCTTGACAAGCTCATAAAAACTGCCTGAATGCAGTGATTAAGTAGCCAATATACAGCATATTACACAATGTATTAATCAGTGCTTTTGGTAGAGACAGAGCCACTAGTCCTTATCAGCTTAGCTAACTACCACTTAATGGGAAAGGCTTGGAGAGAACAGATAGAGTGCTGTGTGAATGGAACAATGCCATTCAATTGGTTTCTTTGTTTTCCCCCAGAGGTCTGGACAGTTCATTTTGCAGCACACATTCAATGAGGTGACTCTACTATGCGAGAAAAAGATGAAAAATCTGTGAAGTGTAAGACAAAAGGATGGAGTCGGAGACCATAACCATAGCAACAAAGAGCTATGAGTAGAAATATGACAGTTCACTGCACAAAGGTGACTTTAATGAATGAGATCATGTTGCTAATAAACTGCCAAGTTTTTTTTTAGCCAAATCTTTTAACTGTGACGTCAGCAAGACGCGGCAATTTTTAAAATTATATTTTCCTTGAGGAAATTGCTCTCCAGGTACAAAAACAATCACCCTGAAGACAATTTTACCGCACAGTTTGAAACAATTTTACTGAGAGGTGGTGCACACACAAAAGGAATCATAACTTGTGACTGACAGGTGTGTACGTGCAGTTTCATCTGTTTCATAGTTATCAGAGAGGAACTTACTGATATTCTCTGCAGGCACTTTTACGATCGCCGGCTCGATCAGGTTTTCTGCAAGGACAAACGCCCCTTCCTCCAGGGTATCCAGTAGCATTGTGGCGGCGTGACTTTGTTCTGTGGAATTCATGTCTTTCCAGGATTTCAGAGCTTCCGGCCTCAGAAGGTTGTCAACAGTGTCCACAATTGCCTGTATCCATGGAGACAAGTGAAATGTCAGCATGCTGTTTCCCCCCATCATAACTTTAGTTTAATAACTATGAGCGGGGACTGGGCAGCAAATGGTAAAAAGGGCATGCATGGCCAACAGTGACAGCAGCAACAGCGACTGAAACTGAAATATCAAGATCACTCCGACTGAAGACACAAGGGTTCAACGAAGTCAAGGGTAACTAAAATAATAATGATGATAAAAAATGCATGTATTATTTAATATTCTGTTTAGGAAAAATAGGCCTAATCTGAGGAACCCTCTTTTGGTCCAATTTCTTTATTGAATAATGTAAAAATGCTGGAGGGGAAAAAGAAATACAAACCAAATGTTTTTTCCCTTCACTGGATGAAGCTGTTTACAATGCTGCATTCTCAATTCCTGGTTTTAAGCAGCTATTTTCCAAAAGAACCATTATCAGCATGAACAATAGTCTTATTTCCCTAACAGGATCCGCTCATAATGGTCTTGAATACCATTTTCCTGGAGGAAAGGGGGCATTATCATGAAATCCATGTCCAGAGTGGCAGTCTGAGTCAAGATGGGGGAAAATTTCTGCTTGTTTTCAATGGCAATCCTTTCATTTCCTGCTTTCTGATAAGCAGTAAGTAAGCAAAACATTCCACAAAACCCACACAAGTATCATATGTTGATAAAACAAGAGGCTCCTTTGACCCTGGCACGGTGAGTTCATGACTCCTGCCTGACACGATCAACCACAACGCCGCAGACAGTTGTACAATGATCCAGAATCTAGAGCAACCCTTGGTGTGATAAATCAGAGTGACAAATTAACCATAGGTGCCATTAACAACAGCAAGGCCCACCACAATAACGGTAATTAACCACAACAAGCCCTTGCTCACTGTACCAATTAGTCACAGCTGTGATTATCCAAAACACTAATTGACCACAGACAGGATTATCCGTTTGCCTGGAATAACAAGAAAGGGGATCAACCAAAGTCTGCACCAATATATGATTAACCGCAACATTTAACCACTGAGCTCATATTAACCGCAGTGATGATGACTGTATCCAGATACAGGGCTCTCAGCGTGTCTTTATATCTCGGGCCGGAGCACAGAAATCAATCTCTGTGGCCCTGACCTTGCAGGCAACCAGAAGCTTGCGAGCTGTGACTATGATGGGAGTTAAGTGTGTGTGTGTGTGCGTGTGTGCCACAGCAGTGGCTATTACAGTGTCGGAGCCATTACAACCAGACAGACACTAAATGGTCCCCCTCCCCCCTGGTGAGCCATCCTCAAAGGAGCCATGAAATCCAAAAGGGGAAGGAAAAAAAAGTCGGCTGTCTCTAATTTGTGTAGCACAGGAAGAATGTGTGTTCTGACTGAATCCTCGTTAATTCGCGCTTGGGTGGAGGTCACTTTACAAATCACAGGAGTGCTACCAGGGGAGCCCCCGTGGCTCGCTATAGCTAGAGAAAGTATAGCTTGGCGAACAGGCCAGCAAACACTCGAACAGCGCTGACTTCAAGAGCAACAGCGGGTGATGAACAGTGCCAAGCTAGCAGCTCTGCGAGGGTGTACTTACTGTAGGCACAGCAGTGCTTTGAGCTGCATGCTAACGTGACAATGACAATGCTAACTTGCTGATTTTTAGCAGGTGTAACGTTTACCATGTTCACCATCTTAGTGTAGCGTGTTAGCATGCTAACATTTGCTAATTACCACTAAACACAAAGTATGTCATTAGTTTTGCAGTTTGGAACAATTAAAATTTTGACCTGATGATGGCACTGGATGAAAAGTTAAGGGATCACCAGAGTTATTACAATTCATCCTGAGGGGGACATGAATGTCTGCACCAAATTTTATGGAAATCCATCCAATAGTTGTTAAGATACGGGTATTTTACTTAATGAGGAACTCCACTGATTTCATACATCAAAGTCTGTTTACAGGTCTTGGGGAGTACTAGTGTATATGTGAAATACAGCTGTAAAAAGCCTGAAGTGGTGTCACTTGAGTCCTCGTCGGTTGGGGCTGAAGACTACAAGTTTGAAAATGAAAGAAATCTCGGAGTGTGGAGTTAGAAAGAAGTGAGGTTACCAGACCTCTATAGCTCCTCATCTCTGTTTGAGGCTACATTAGCCACTACAGTAACTAGCATAATACACACCGAATCTATGTCTGATCGAGTTGCATTGTGGGTAATGTAGGCACCAGGCTTTGACAACAAAGAAGAATGCATGAAATGCCCTGGTGCTGCATTGATTTTGATGCTTTTTAAAAGCTGTCCATCTTGAGTCCAACAATATTATAGGAGTGCAATGCTACATCTGAGCAGCACTCTTTTAAAACCACAAATGTCAGCCTCATGGTGGCCCTCAAGGAGAAGTCAGGGGATCACTAAAGCGATTAGGATTCATCCTCTGGGCACCATGAATGTCTGTACAAAATATCATGGCAATCCATCCAGCGGTTGTTGAGATATTTCAGTGTGGACCAAAGTGGTGTACTGGCAGACCGGCCGACATCGACATCCATAGAGTCATGCCACCATCATGGCTAAAAAAGACATTTTCTAAGTCAGTTGAGGGAAATGCATCGCCCTTTTCTCTCAGTAAAATAAGACCTCAAGTAAAAACAACCCAAACTTATAGGAAGCTCCCATGAGCCACTGGGAAATACAAAACCTGATGTTTTATGCCATGCAAGGCATCTCCTCCCGAGTGTTTACACCATGCCCTTGTCTTTCAGCACAACCTACCCGAGGAAATAAACTCTGCCACAGCACAGGAAAAGCAAAATGTCTGGGGGAGAGACTGAAGAATCAGAATGGAACACAAACATATTAAGGGGCTCAGAAATTAATCTCACAGATAAAACACAACTGCAACGGGAGAGGAGATTTTTTTTTTTTTCGCTAAGGGGACAAGGGAGACTAGAAATTGTACAATGTAAGCAAGTGAAAATTGAGCACACTGCCACTTTGATCACACTTCTGGCTGACAGGGAGGTGCAATTACGACCGTGGGAAGGCAATTATTCACACAACGTATGAAAAGCCGACAAGAGAGATGGAGAGAGAGAAAGAGTGGGGGAGGAAGAAAAGGAGGAGAGAGAAAAATGAAAGATGCACGAGTGATAGCACACAGAGGAGGGAAAACAGGACAAAGACGGAGTGATATTGACGATGGCATCCTCAGATGGACAGATTGACAGGAGAACAGACAGCAGAGCCAGACGAGGAAGCAGTCATGTTTTGCACAAGCAGGTCACCAGGCACATACTGTAACGCGACAACCAAGGACACAGAGACAGACAGTGCTACATGCTGCTGGTCAGGCGTTAGGGATCGGGGGGGGGGAAAAGCAACATGGAAAGCCTACAGTAGTAGTTATACCTTCATATATGCCCTGCATGTCTTCTCTCTTTTTTGAAGCTTTTCCACACAACAAGAGGATCAAGCACAAGAGACAGATCGTAGAAAGAGGTGGTAAGAAAACAGGAAGCATTAAATCATGCCACTTACCATAAATTACAGATTTAATGAAAAGAAGAAAAGGCACAGGTCTATGAACCACAACCTCAAAATGATGCAACAGCTCCAAATGCTTTTCAAGGGGAACAGCGTTTGAATTCTAAATATGAATATGGATCACATAATAGTGAGAAGATGATGAGAAATGCACAGCAGTGTAGAGGAAAAAATGCTGAGACTAGATTCTGACGCTCCCCATTAGTGATGCTTTAAAATACATTGAGAAGATAAACAATGTAGGATAAGGTCATTTGTATTTCATGGCATGGAGAGAATAATAAAGTACCAGCTCTTTTTAAAAACCCCTTTGTTGGTCTCTTGGCATTAAATAAGTCACTTCGTCCTCCTAATGGAGCCAAACTGGAGAAAATCACATACTGTAGCTCTCGCACAGAATTGGAAAACAAAGAGATGAAATGCTCTTTGTATCCAGATTACAACCTCCTCACCATAAATACTTCTTGCAAACACACACAGGAAACCAAAATGTTCGCTCCCATAGACACCGCCATTTACGTGTTGATTTGTGGAAAAAGGGCTGCACGAAACTTTAAGGATCATACCAGTGTTTTTGTAAGGCTTAGCTTCTTTAATGCAAATCATGCATGTGTGCTGTGTAGTTTTAGATTTTCAGACGTATTTTCCTCTCATTGCAAGCACCAATTGGCTTCAATCTATTTCTGTATGGCATGAAAATCCTTTTGACTCATGAAACTTGCTCGAGTTGTCTTATATGTTCGGCTTATACGTTTACATGCATATCAGGTTGCAGCCGGCTTTCTGCTGATTCCTAACCTGATTCCTTAAATGTCCCATAAACAAGAAAAATTCCATAATCAGGGCGGGCGATTAGAGAAAGCTGATTTCCTGATTTGGAATAAGCTGATTTCTTGGCCATGTATACAGGTAACAACAGTTGACTGTTTCTAAAACTCAGAAAGAAATGTGTGCTTTAAGGACAAACTGCACTCTGCCTGTCTGTTTCAATAAGTAAGCCCTGGTTCCAAAATAAGGTCAGGGGTAGGGGAGTAGTAATAATGTCATTTTGACGAGAATTAATACAGACTTTATGCTCACTATAAAGGATTGCACAGCTCAAGCAAGTCTGCTAATAGATTTTCATATCATAGAGAAATTAATGGAAACCAATGGCTTTAAAATTAATCATATAATCGAAAACACAGCAGCATGGTTTGCAGAGCATTAAGCTGTGGAGTAAAGTGGATGTGATTTCTAGTAAAGACAATAACACTTGCAAAACGACTGCTTTGCTCCTTTAACTTCCGTCATTGTTGCTTGTAATCAGCCAATCGCGTGGTGTTGTTGTTGTTGTGATGTAGAACTCACTGCAACACTATCGGCGCTGCAGTGAGAAACCTGTTAGCTCTTATCTTCAGATGCGTAATAACAATGTGGCTGTCTGAACATGAGGGCACAAACGGCGGGCGTCATTCTGGTGCAAATCACCTTGTTTACGGAGCAACTGCTGTCTAGAAAGTCTGAATAACAATGTAATTTTTCAAACTGTCACTCATCTCTCCATGGGACTGCCAGCAGCTGAGAGATGTAGGTACGTCTTAGGCCTACTCTTTTCTCGCCGAGTTCTTGCAGGAGCTCCAGGGGAGAGCACTTCCACACTTGTCAGCAATGAAGAGTTATTCTTTGTGTTGGTGGGGGGCTCATAGCCATTAGCTCCTTTAAGGTAGAACTGCCAGGTGAGCCGGTGTTTCCAAAGCCGGTAATTACCAGGGAGCTGTAGAGGAATGAGCTTCCCCTCAGGGCTAGACCTGCCTCCCTAGCCCCCTCACTTGAGACTGTGTTTCATGAATGTGTGTGTGTGCGTGCATGTAAGCGAGTAGTGATGTTTGTGTTTGTGTGTATTGGTATGTGTCCTGCTAATGAATATCCTGAGTCATGCTGACACAGAGTTGGGCCAAAAGGGGGACAAACTTTAGGCCAGACGGGAATTTCACAGTACCTTGTTGAAGCTGCGTCCAGCTGAGTCCTTCTCGCTGGGCCTGAGCTCCTGCAGCTGAGCGTCCAGGATATCCACGAGCTGCTCCATCAGGCGCACCGAGGAGCTGACGTCTCCGGCAAACACCGGGCCCTGTGTGTGGCGTGCCAGCTCATTGGCCAAATTAGCGGCATTTTCGCCACTCCGAATCTAAAAACAGCAGTGAGTGAAACAGGGGGGTGTCAGTGAAGCGTCAGTGAAGCAGGCCTGAGATGGTTCTGCTGTGTGAAGCTGAAATAATGTATTCCGCATACACCTCAGAGTCATAATCCATCGCAACAGTGCTTACTCAGAAGGAAAGGAAAGTCATTGTGTGCAGAGTGAATGTAAACACAGGGACTGCATGTTTAGCAGGGAACATAATAGCATAATTGTGACAAACAAGCTGAAGAAAAGAAAAGAAAAACAACACCAGCACTCTGCAATAACGATAAAGTGTTCTACTTTTGTGGTGCACCCACCCCGCCCAACCTGCCACGACTGAGCGGTGACCCAATTTCATACTACATACTAATTTTACACAATACATACTATAAACTAATCTTCATGGTGTGATGCTTTTGCAGGAAATCAATGTACTTTTCCATTTTGTACTAAGAAGAAATGAAGCAACACATGCACAGACATCAATCAAAATGCAACTTTGGAATTCCGCTTCCAATTAAAGTTGACAAAGAGAAAGCTAATGCAGCGTTCATGTCTTATCATACAGACCATAATTACGAGTGGCCGAATGGGAAAAACATTCATACCGTTCAGCCTCCAAGGTGTAATTCCGTCTCAGAGATACCAGAAATTCACGACAGCTGCAATATCTCTACCACTTGTCCAAAACAACTACACAAGTGTCAACAAACCGGTGGCATAACGGCCGCAAAAACACCATCGTTGGCGATTATATTGGAATAAAATTCAATATCAATGCTAATACAATCAATTCAGCCAATTATAATTGTGTGTTTGCATCTGGTTTCACTTGTTAATGAGCAAATATGTAAAAAAAAA
>NTHP01000129.1:294722-310259 GCA_003416845.1 Oplegnathus fasciatus
AAAAAAAAAAAGCCAGCTACAGCTCCTATTTCTGCTGTGTCACTGCAAGGCTAGTAGTGGGTGTAACCATCTTGGAATAACATTCCTAAATTGGAATAACATGAGGTTTTCCCATTCTTCCCATAGCGCCAACAATGGCGTGGACGCAGCATAAATGTGTTTCCAAAGATTATTTTTGTTTTCCAAGATCACTCTGAAGCTCTCACCACCATCCGCAATTGATTTGAATGTTTTTCATCTGTGAGCGCCTTCATTTTGGGGAAAATAGTGTCAACCACACACTCAAACATCAATCTGATTTACCGCGGATACTACCTGCTTCGTTAGTATACTCAAGAGTTTTCCAAAACCTGCATATAATTAGCAATATAGTGTGAAATTGGGGCACAGTTCTTCCCAAAATGCCCACTGCCAACACTGAGAAACACTGTCTGAACCTGCTGCACATTGAAGGTGTTTTTCAGGTCAAGAGAAAAAAAAGCATCTCTTCTTCAGAATGCAATATGTTGTGTGTTTGTGTTGCATTACGGTCCGTTCAGGATACTGAGACTGTTATCTGTGCGTCTACATTAGATTTCTACCTGCATGACTGTTGAACATCAAAGCAGCAGAGTCAGTGAAGAAAGAAGCTCTGGCTCTTTGATTCTCAGTAACTGACTGCAGAACTTGGCATTTACGTCTGATGTTTCAGATAGCTCATTTCTTTCTGCTAGCACACAGTATTTTAGCTACACTTGGGGAAAAAAGTATTTTCATGATATTTACCCTTGACCAGGTCTCTGTTAGTATAAGAAAAATAAACCAAGCAAGCAAAAAAGGGTCAAATACTGCAACTAGATGTTCGATTTTAGTCGTGTAACATGTTTGTTTGCTGCTATATTTTGTAATTGACACATTCCAGTTTTACCTTTTGTGCCACTTGAGTCACCCAGTGGGAGGTGCAGTTGCTGAGGTCTGGGCCTTTGGAGCACCAGGTCCCTGCCACAGTGCAGAGGAAGGAGGCGATGCCTGCAGGACCACAGAATAAACACAACAGTTGGAGAGAAGCCAAAAACCTTGCTCAGATGTAGTTTCTCCTGCTGATCCTTCGTTCATACACACTCTCCAGTGCAGGAAACTAACTGTTCAGCAGGAACAACCATTTCCAAGCAATTTGAAAGCCTGCGAGCTTTGTGCAGTCAACACGAACTGGGAAAGAAAAAACTGTATAAGGGATACTAAAACACTATCAGGTTCCTACATAGTTTGGACAAAACTGACAGGGAACAACAATTGACTCTGGTTTGTTTTTACCTGTAAACATTTCAGAATTTTAAACATTTTATGCTCCTATACTATACATGTCTACATAAAATACAAGACTCCTCCTAATGAATGCCTCTTCACTGACAACCGCGACAACATATGTAATCCACGACTCATTCCCTTTTCACCCCCACAGTCAAAACATTGTCTCTTTGTTGCTTTCATCCTCCAATAGCCCTGCTTGATATTTTGACAGTTCTGCCAGTCTCTGTGATGGGGTGTTAAGGTAACCTGTGAGAGATTCCTGTTTGAGTATCATTGTCAACTGAACTGGTGTAAGGAACATCAGCACTTATTGCTGAGTTCCTACACTTCCAGAAGTGTTTTTAAATGTGAGGAATAACTGTGAATATACTGTCTAAATATAATTAAAACAATTGATAGACATTGGACTTTGGTAGAGCTTTGTATTTTCTAACTTTCCGAGTATTGTCCATCATTTCATTGGTTTCTGTGCTTTGTTAGCAGGTGAAAATGGGCAACAGCATTTTTTCCTCCCCATGCACTCTCATTGCAAGAAGAGATGGGTTTTAAAATTACTAACACAAACAGGAACAATGTGCATTATGCCATTATATTGAAAAAGAGTCGTGTTACCTATTTTTGAGGAAGTGAAAGGCTCTAATCATGCTAGATTATAGTTTCAAATATGACATGCCCCCTAGCTGAAATGTCACAGACTCGGCACAGAGAAGCAAAGATGGAAATAGCACATTAACACCTAAATAAGAACAAATAAAGTGCCATAAACAGTGCCATTTTAACATATTTTGTCAGGAAGCTTCGGTCTTGATCATTTGTATGCTGAAAGTGTGACTCCCTTTGAAATACTTGATTGTTAATGGAAAAAGAAAAAAAACACCCTATCTCTGTTTACCCCCTACTGAGTTCAGTGTTGCATAATCAAGATGATTAAAAATAGCTGGACTTACACAAGATGAAAAAAATATCACATGCTAATGCGAAGATAATCGAATTCTATTGACCTTATGTCAATGCTCAAGGAAGTGCTCCAACTCCATTATTTTGTCTTTTAACGTCCTGTCCACACCAGAAGAGGGAATGTGCTGTGTTGTGCATTTTATGAAATATCTGACCAGTTTTAAAATATAACATAAAGCGTGAAGGACTGACACAGCTGGAAGAAAATGAAAGACTTTCTTCTTCAACAGTCTGACAAACATCAACCGCTATTTGCGTTAACAGCACTAATTAGCTCTGGAATCAGCCGGCCATCTTACTGTTATAATATTCATGGTCAGTGTGTTGGTATTTGTGTTTCATTTTAAACAGATTTCATTTTCATTTTCATAACAGTTCTCTGAGCATGGCCTTTCAAAACATGTGCTAATTCAATATTTCTTCATCCGAAACAGAGTCACAGTGGAGACTCAGCTGGTTAGTTATACACAGTCCAGTTTTCCGTGGCATGGGCTTATTATTATGTAACAAGCTGATTGTTCAAAATTATGTTATTAATAAGATATATGATATATTACATAGTTGGGTGAAAAGATGTATTTTAATTTGTGTTGATAAAACAGATTTGAGGCCAACAAAGTGAAAAGCATCAATGGCAATAACATAAACGGTACTTTTGAGAAGCTAATTAAATGTGTAGTCTCTGCTGAGAGTTAGTCAGATAATTGTTAAATCAACACTATGGCAATTTGTAAGGCTGTAGTTTGTGGTGTAGTTTTTTTGGATTGCATCATATAGCAAGTTGAGCTTTTGTATTGATTTTTTTGTCCTAGCATAAAGAGTGGAAGCAGGAAGAAACAGCTAGCACCTCCTCTAAAGTTCAGTAATTCATATGTTGTAAGACATAGTTACAGCACATAAATCCACTTAAAACCGCAAATTGTCTGTTTTACATTTCTGGTTTAGTACAGGTTAAACAAACGAGGTACGACATGTTAATTAGCGAGGTTTTTTCAGGTGCTAGTAGGCGGACTTTTAAGCTACCTGTTTCCCCCTGTTTCCAGCCTTTCTGCTAAGCTAAGCTAATCACCCCCTGGCTCTAGCTCTATACTTCACTCACAGACATTACAGTGGTGTCTTCTCATCTAAATTTCGACAAGAAAGCAAATAAACGCATTTCCTAAAATGTGGAACTATCCCTCTAACAACAGCACCCTGGAAACACTGTGTTTCAAGGATTTAGTTGTATTTTTATGACACAGCACTGTTTTTGAAAATAACCACAATGGCAGAAAAGACAAGAGTCTAATCTATCAATACATATTACATGTTTACATTTATGTAATTTTTCATAGTATTAGCAGTCCATTAATGTTCTGTATAGCGCTAGCATCCTGTGGGCAGAACAGTGGGTGGAAAAAGGTGAAAAAAAATCTAAAAATACAGAGTAAAATTTCAGTTTACACAAAGTTATAACATGTCATCAGTATGTGTCAAACGCCACCAGATGTTGGGCCTACCTCTGGTCCCTTTGGGGCAGGGCCTCTCCACAGTGCTTCCAGTGTGGGTCTGGGGCCAGTCGATGGCTCTCCTCCTGGTCGCCTCACAGAAGCGCCTGGGTGTTGGTGGCAGCTCAGGGACGGTGGGCTCTGCTGTACCCGAGCCACGATTGTCCTCAAACGGGTCCCTCCCATCTCTTGGATCTGCTCCCGCTACAGTTGTGTCACCCTGCCCTCTCACAGTGGACACAGCGGTGGTGGTGACAACCGACGTGGTCTTGGGTATGGATGACGAGACGGAGAAATCTTCAATGGTTGGCACTAGAGTGAGAGAAGAGCGAAGCTGTTAGAGCTCGAGTCATAAATGCCCTTGCCTTGAACTCCCGTCGTTTCCAGCAGTGGGGGGAACTGCAACTGTTTTGAGTCCCGTGGCTTGTTGGTATTGCTGGAGTTACTGCTGCCCATAATTCCTGGAAATAAAAAGCTTCGTGCTGCTTCCACTCGTAACTCCACCTCTTTTCTGCTCCTTCACAAAACAAAATCAAGGCAAACCTGCCAAGGCGACGCTACATCTATCTCTTGCTATTTTTAGTTTACTTTAGCCCATAAATAAGACAAGCAGTGGCGGTGGGGCATCCTTTGACATAGCAGTGATTTCCTCCCAACAGACTCAGTACCTGGGGCTGATTAAATGTCAACAATGAAGACAAAGCCTGCCTGCATTTTACTTCTTTTTTTTCTGCCTAGTTCATTTCTCTCACTTTGATAAAGCTGGTGTGCGGAAGGAGAACTGCACCGCTCCAAGCAAAAACCATACATCAGCAATAATGCGATTCCACTGTATTCAATCCACGCCCGCCCTGCAAAGCAAATCTATGTGTGAATGCGCACATGCACGTGTGCAAGTGCGCTTGTGTTTGCTCCGTTGCTCAGGTGTGTTCCTGCTTAAGACCACTGCGTGCACTCAGATGGATATCTGCTGCAGAGAGCCTGGAGATAACTAGGAAATGAGAGCAGAAATAGGAAATCTATAAATTTTATACAGTATGAATAGCCAATATGAATAAAAACGAAAACACAGTGAATATTTGTGTGTATGTGCGTGTGTCTACATGGATATACTAGTCTCCTGCATGAATGATCATACATTTTTACCCACAACCACCCGATTGTATTTGGAGATAAAAGCAGCTTCCCACAATGAGGTCTGTCGTTGTGAAAAGCACTATAGTGTTGTCTTCAGGTTCCCTGGGTGCTTCTGGGAAAATGCAATATCATGCTATCTGACACTCCATCATCAGACACATATCTCCATTTCCTGAGAGAGAATGGTGACAAAGCCCACATTTCACGTTTCACACTAATAAACCAGTCAGGGGGATCTTTGCTTTTTCATTCCAGTGAAAAATCTAAGTTTATTACAAAGGTGATATCTCGCGATGTGGTCAGGAGGCCACAGCACGGAGGGAACAGTGTTCCTGTGATGCTCACTATAAAAAACAAAAACAAGCCTCAGACCACCCTACAGTGAGGCTGAATTGTGACATTTTACTCAGTGACCTTTTCCCCTGGCAGGAGCCCTGGCTAATTACCTTACACTCATTCAGTCATTGTGTGTCTGTCAAGCAGACATTCACAGGTTGGCCCGGCCAGCGTGGCTGCAAAAGTAACAGCTGACATGTGCAGTTAGCATGAAGCAGATGATTGTGAAGCCTTCAGTTAGCACCCACAGCTATGCAAGTGTTCAGAATTACTCCAAGAAAACAAGTTAAGAATAGCAAAAATTGGCCAAAAAATGAACAAAAAATTGCAGCGACAATCCAAGAGAAGGACCTGAGATGATTAGAAATGCATTACATTTCTTATTGGAAAACAGGATCATCAAAGTCTCCCTTTTTTCACTTTTGTGAAAGATATATAAAGTACACTGAAGTAAAATTGATTAAAAAAATAACTAATAAATAAATATTTTTTTCCTAAATGGTTAAATAACTCTATTTAACATAATAGTATAATGGTGTCACATTAAAAAAAAAAAGTGTTTCAAATATATTATGTATTGCCAGTGAAGATTTTTTATTGACTCAGGAAAAGTGAGATGATTCATAGGCTGACTGGGTTGATTCAATATACGCATATAATGCAATACAAGGGCAAGTGTAATTGGGTTTCAGAATATTAAACCTCTCCATACCTGAGCAAACTTCTGCTTTTCCACAGGCTGATATAAGCCCTAATATGCATCTGCCTGTAACAGCATGCTCGCATCACCTGATTAACCTGCTCCTGAGACCATATTGCTCCAACTCAAGAGTCCAGAGCCCTATACCACCCACATTTCAGTACAAATTAACATACAGTATCAAGAAATATCTTGTTCGGTCTTGGCCTTTGTTTTTAATGTTTCATCATAAATGCAAATGCTTTTTAATAGCATATATCATCGTTAGTGATTCAGTCAATTAGAGATGCTGCAAACAACTGTGAATATCAAGCGCAAGGTAAAGAAAAAAATATATTTGTCCACATCTCCCTGTTATTTTCATCATCAATATAATAATCTGGCGGTTATTTTACGGTATTGATAATTTAGTCTCGAACATGTCAGACATTCCCAGAGCCCAAGATGATGTCTTCAAATTGACTGTTTTGTTTGACCAACAGTCCAAAACCCTCAAATTTTACATTCATTATCATGAAGGGTTAGAAAAGCTGTAAATATTCACACTTTGAAGCTGACAGGAAGCTGGAGCTGGTGATTTGTTGGTATTTTTGTTAAAAAAGTGTCTTTAACGCCCTGAAAGTTAAAAAAAAAAAAAAGTTACAAAAAGTGTATTTATTTTAACAGCCAACTGTTACAGGATTTTGATTAAAATGTTGCTCAAACCTGATTGGTGCATGGAAGTGCGTGACATCACCATTTTCTAAATGAATTCCGCCCACTTCAAACCAATAAGAACAGCACAGAAAGAAAAAGAAAAGAGAAACACCAAAATCTCTCATGTGAAATAACCAAAGCTGTACTAACTTTGGCAGAAAATAGTGTGTTTGTGTAGGACCACATTGATCATAGTAAGAGGCTCATTGAGCAAACAGGTTTTCAGGGCCTTTAACAATTAAGCGATTATCAAAATTGTTTCCAAATAATTTACTGGATGAATCAACTGATTATTTCAGCTCGACTACCCGTGTCAAAAAAACCCTCTAAACAACAATGTACATGCAATTCTTGGTATTTCCATCTTGTTTATGATTGTTCACACATACATACATTTTCAAATGATTACACATCCTAAAATATAATTTGTTGACAATTTGAAATGAACAGGTGTTTCTTTTTGAGCTGAAACGATAGTTGAGTAATTGATTAGTCAATTCACAGAAAATCAACAATTATTTTGAAAATCAATTAATCATTTAAGTCGTTTTTTAAGTAAAAATACTAAATATTCTCTGGTTCTAGCTTTAATAATAAGGTGAGGATTTTCTGCTTTTCTCTGTTTATTTCATTGTAAATTTAATTTCTGGATTTTGGACTGTTGATTGGACAAAATCACCAATTTGAAGACATCACTTTGGGTTTCTGGGATATTGTGACGGGCATTTTTCACAATTTTCTGATAACAATTAATCGATTGATTGAGAAAATATTAGGCAGAACAATCAAAAATGAAAATAACCGTTAGTTGCGGCCCTAATTCCCTTAAACACTCACACAATCTAACGGAACATTAAGACGACATATTTTATTCTAGTTTATGAAAAAAGCACCACATCTGTTGTTTTTCACAATTAAAAATATTTCTGAGTTCATGCTATGAGACACTTGGTCGTTGTTTCTCTCACATCCTCTCTTTCAGACAGAATCATGAAATCATATCGCTTTAATTAGGAAGGGCACTCAGATGTCGTCTGAGTGATTTTTCTAATCAAAGGCAAGATACAATCTTTGAGGACGTTTTCAGTCAGCATGTCTTGGTAAATCAGAGTGTGATTGTGAAGAACATCAAATATATCCATTAAACACTACATCAAGTAATGTGCTTGTCAGATGTCGATGCATTTGTGGGCTTATTTTGATGTCTCTGCACCAGGCGCGCTACAATTTTCTTCTGATTGCGAAGAGCAAATTCCCGTCCGGTAAGAGCCCCGTGTCCTCTGATAGCACTCAACCAAGAGAGGGCTGCACCAATTAGCTACCATTTCTCTCAAGAGGCAGTGAAGTCACTCTTTATGGGCAATCTGACACCAAAGGCATACTGTTGCCATATGCTGAATAATACCTCTTGTAAATAATGGAAGAGTTTGAGTCTGAACACTTGAAAAATGGCTGTCACCAGAGTCTAAACAGAGCGTGTAAATTAATACAAGGCTAAAAGGAAGGAAAACCATTATGTGGGATCATCAATCAAGACATCAGAGATGAAGCAGAATTAGTTTTATCACTTTATAGCCCCCCAGAGTCATTTACGTACCTGCGAGGAAGATGACAAAAAATATTAAACCATAATCAGATGATGATAGGCCTAGATATTCTGTTCGTCCTTGCTTTTGCAGCTTACACTGCTGCACTAAAAGAGCATTTTTATATCAAATTACACACATGCAGTCAGAGCAATAAAAACTATCTACCTGTCCATACAAACGCCACAATAAATGGATCATAAGCCACCTAATACCTGCTATTAAGGGAGCCACAATGACAACTCGCAGTCAAATCAAGTTTTAAGTGGTTTAATTTTTGAAGATGAATCACTTACAAGTCTAATCCTCCCAGTACAATAACAAATAGACACAAATGGTTGAAAGGAAATATCAAATAGGCAGAGCTCAGGTAAAAATCATCCCTATTATAGCAGGGGTTTGTTTGCACTATTAAAGGCAAATCAATCAGTGTGCTCCAGTCCCCTTTTTCCCCCCTTTGCTGTCCTCTAACTGAGAAGCACCTGATTCAGCTGCATACTGCTGGAATATGTGCAGTCAACCCTGTTTTAATTAGCAGGGATTTGTAAACCATGTGAAATGGTGAGCAAACTTCCTATTGTTGAAAAAAACAAAACAAATATGTGACAGCTGCGGTATTGTTTTGTTTTTTTTCTTTTCATCACACTGTGAGTGACTGCAAGAACAAGAAAAACATGGTAAATAGATACGGTAAATATAAGCCTATAGCCAGCAGCTGGTTAGCTTAGCTTAGCATAAAGACTGGAAACAGGGGGAAACAGCTAGGTGTAAAACTGACAATTCGCCGTGTTATGGTGGGATGTGTGCCAGACTATTTCCTGGCCGGGCACAGTAACTTCCTGGAGTCTCCGCTGGATGCAATGGCTCAGATCCAAGAAAACATCCAGCACATAACCCCCAGTACGACAGCCAATTGTCTTTGTTACACTTTGTTACAAGATGTAACGTGTTAATTAACAATGTTGTTAAAGTTACTGGACTCATTAGATATTGCAAATTAAAAAAACTAATTAATACTTATTATTCAACAGCAAAAGTAATTAGTTACTTGTGCGCACACACACACACGTCACATATGCTGCATTTAACACGTGCAGAAATAGAAAACAAGACCTTGTGGTTCAAGGAGCAGCTTAACATCAGCCCAGGTGGCTGCACACGGTGAGGCCGCGGGGTTCAAATACAAACTAACAACACCAGTTTATTCTTGAATGTAGGATTACCAGTAAAGTGGTGAACGTTAGCAAGCCAGCTAAAGACACACAACAGGCAAATTAGACAACTTTGAAGTTACTGAGAGTAACGGTTCTCCTCTTTTGGTGGAGGCTAGCTTACACATCCCAGACAGTCTCTTCACTGGACGCACAGAGACCAAACTAATATCATCCCTCCATCAAACTCCCGGTACAACAGGAAACAAGCGCAGCCCATATTGTCAAAGTAAAGGAGGGTTACTGGGATTAGTAACTGTAATGTATTTTAGGGCTGCAACTAACAGTTATTTTCATTATTGATTCATCTGTCGATCATTTTCTCGATTGATCGATTAGTTGTTTGGTCCATAAAATGTCAGGAAATGGAGAAAAATGTAGATCACGACCCAAGGTGACGTCCTCAAATGTCTTGTTTTGTCCACAACCCAAAGATATTCAGTTTATTGTCATGGAGGACTAAATAAACCAGAAAATATTCACATTAGAGAAGCCGAAATCAGAGAATGTGGACACTTTTTCTTAAAAAAAAAAAAGACTCAAATTGATTAATCCATTATCAAAATAGTTGGCGATTAATTCAATAGTTGACAACTAATCGATTAATTGACTAATCATTGCAGCTCTAATGTATTTACTGAATTTCAAACTGTAATCTAAAAAATAATCACCGTATGCTAACACATAAGTAAGTTATGCAATAATGCCCAACACTGTAAATTGGTGGGCTTTAGGTTCTGGTAGGATTATGTTACCGTTGACCCTAACCGGCTAGCTGCTTCCCCCTGCTTCCAGGCTTTGTGCTTTAAACAAACTAGTGTTGCAACACTAATGATGCCCAGTATACCACAGTGAGTAAGACATGGTGAGACTCCATGTGTGTGGGTCTTCATATATCCATGTGTCTTTATTCGTTGCGCATTTAAGCTTGACTCAATAACAAGACGGTCTCAGAGGATAAGAACTGTGTAAGAGCTACAGTTGGTCTTTTTGCCTCTTCACCTAGAGCCAGTGCTGGTAATTAATGACAGAGAAACAAATCCCACAAGACATGAATTTTACATTAGGCTGTTTATATGCACTCATGCTGTTCTGCTTCATTCAAGCCTACGTGAGGGGAGCACACCGCTTGGCAATGGAAGGTGAAGGGCCACAAGACAAATCATGTGCAGTTTCTTATCCAACGCTGTGGAATATGTCATTATTTCTGCTGAATGAAAAAAAACTCAAGCCGTGGAGATATTGTTGCGGGGCTCAGTGTTTTATTGGCACTTGTTCTTTAAAGAGCAGTAGACAGAAAAAGCTCTGCTGGACATATCCTGTGTCGGAGCAGGGTAATTTATGAGGCCTGAAACTGAGTACTGTGGAGGAGCAGACGTAGCACAGTCACAACTAGACTGTCTGAGTCAGAGGAAGGTGGCAGAGCAGCTCACAATAAAAGGCACATACATGCAGACAGGAAGATATATGTGCGGACAGAAATACACTCAGAGCAAAAACACTCCAAAACTCTCTGTCGTCTACGCCTATAATGTCCACTCAAACAATTTCCCTGCCACGATCTCGCCAGCGTTGATCCACGACAAGAAGCAGAACAATTAGAGCTCTTGCAAATCTCCCGACTCCTTTACTTCAGCCTCTATTTCTGTTGCCAAACACCATGCTTCAGAGGGTGGAACACAGGCTTAGTGCATGATACATCTATAAATGTCCTCCGTCTTGAAGGCTCACCTGGAGGCGTCGCTCAGGGATTTAAAAGCAAACCAAAGTGCATCGAGGTGCACGGCTGGGTTTAGCCACAAAATGGCTGAGCAAAAAAAAACAACCCCAGCTTTGAGATGATAGATACCTATCATGTGGCATGCAGGATATGAAATAGTGGTTTTGCTTGACATTTCAAGTGAGCGCAGAGCCCACTTGTGCTCGCTGCTACCAGATCACGCAGAGAGACAAAGCCTTTCGGACAAAGCCATTAATTTTATGCCTCTCGTCTTTAAGGCCTCAGATCAATGCTACCTCAAAGACAAATTAATTTTCTCCTTTCTCTCCTTGTTAGTTTGAAATGCTCTCGGCAATTACCGGCTCTTCTGATTGTTTTTTTTTAATTCATTGGGCCGAAATCAGTTAATGCCTTTGCACATCACAGAGAATACATTACCGGTGTGTCCCTTCAAGTTTTTGTAACAGCGGGCACTTAGGTGTGCTATTTATTGGCATGCGCCTCTTTAAGAGAGACCTCTGAGGAGGTGGACTCTCTAAGTATTGATCACCGCTGTTTTGTGTTCACAATGCATTAGCAGAGCATAGACATTTTCTTTAAATGCGTGTGAATTGTTTGGAACAATAAGCAGAAAGATCAATATGGGGAATGATCATAGCTAATCACGTCAACTGGGGCCAGAATTAAGAAACCTACAGCGTTACAAACACCCCACACAAGGTAAAGGAAATACTGACAAGTTGCTGAGGTCAATTATTTTCAGCTTTGATCACTTTGCTAAAACTCCCTTAATATAAACCCCTAATCCTGCCGGCACTTCAGCGTCTCTCTAGGATGAGCATTACAGCCAAGGTTGATGCTTCTGACAGAAAAGGACACAGACGCTCATTGTGTTACACGAGTTCTACAAAGGAGAGAAATACACTGGGTTTGGTGTTCGAGGTAACTTCACTCTGTGGTCGATGAATCTTAATGGGCACAATTAATTTCCTTTACGCCTCAAGTGCCCCTCAGTTTCAGAGAGAGAGACATTATTTCAGCACCATTAGATTACTCTGCAGAATAGGTTGTTTAATTCAACGCCATATCATGGGCAGCAATAAATCCTAATAGCTACACAGTAAAGAAGTTAAAGGTGTAGATCTGAAAAAACCTAATAAACAAGAACCAATTATTTTCAAGTGCCATTCACAGAGCTCGACGCGCCGCTGCTGGCCGAGGCGTCTCAAGATGTCTCGTGCCTCCTTCTTGAGCTCACAACATCTCAAAATGTTCCCATAAAACACACTTAATGATCCACAGTGACAAGTTCTGCTGCAAGGACGCATTTCTGATTGGATCCCAATAACAAAGCAGCGGCAAGAAACTGGCACTTAGAATAATGAGTGAAATCAACATCTATGTTCTGTTGGGTTCCTTGATTAAATGCACTGTTCTTGCAGCAAGTGGCAACACTAAGCCTATGTGGCATTTATGTTTACCGAGGCATTACAGTAGCTGAGAGAGCACATTAAACCCTTCATTGAAAATGCTCCGTGATGGCCACTTTCCTCCTCTCCCTGAGCCTCTTTTGAGACAAGGAGAGGTAATTATGATAATTCAGTTGTTAATTACATTTACATACATCAGGACGTGAACAGTTGAGCAGGCAGTTTGCATGCATGGAGAACTCATTAAAGTTTGAGTATTTTTCATATCTCCTCTAGCATACTCTTAATTGAGGCTTTGGTTGTTCAGCAAAACAGACACAATCTTGGATCCCCCCGCCGTCCCCTTGGGTGTGGAGTTATCATGCTAGGGAGATTCCAGGGAACGGCAGGAAAACAAACAGACGTGTTGACAAGAGGCCAGAGTTCAGGAGCACACAGCCGCCATTGAGACATCAACGCCANCCCCCCCTTCAACAGCTCAGGTCAAGAATCAGATTTCCCCCCTGGCAGCC
Source organism: Oplegnathus fasciatus (assembly GCA_003416845.1). Taxonomy (NCBI): domain Eukaryota; kingdom Metazoa; phylum Chordata; class Actinopteri; order Centrarchiformes; family Oplegnathidae; genus Oplegnathus; species Oplegnathus fasciatus. The sequence continues at coordinate 307,785 of NTHP01000129.1, forward strand.
CCTCCCGAAAATCCAGAAGTTAAAAATCATAAACTAATCCAGACCAGTGCTCGGGGGCAACCTGATCCTCTAACGTAACGTGAAGTCGGGTCAAGCTCCTTGTTTCCCCACTTCATACAGGAGACTTAGTGCGGCTCTAACTGGGGAAGGTGGCTGCAGTCAGGTAATTAAGCCCATCATCAGTTTAATGCAAGGTCCCCGTCTGATGACACGTATGTCGCCTCTCAGCACTTCACAGATTAATTTAAGCCGCCTAACCGGCTGACAAGATCCTTCACTGTAATTGATCTCTCTTTCCACGGCTATTCTTCCAGCCTGATTCACCATGTGCTACATAACTCACACACACACTTCAGAGCAGGTGCTTTTAGAAATATTATGCCACAATAGGATGTCGATTATCTCCTGGTCTTTTACAAAAAAATGGCCTCTGTGAAGTTGATGAGGTAGCCATGGCAACACAACTTGAAATCCCAAGGTTAGGACGAGAGGATAACCTCGGTCATACTGTGCACAATACTTCTCAAACGTATTTCCAGCGTTATATATATATATATCCATAATGGTTTTGGATGAGGCCTGAGATTAAAGAATTTGATAGGGTCCAAGCTTCAGCTGGAGTGAGTGCCTCTGCCTGCCTCATGGTAATAAAGAAACGGGTTTTTCAAGCGGCACGATCCCAATGGGAGCTATTCCTCATTCCGAGGTGAATCTGTAATTTCTGTCTGCAAATGAGCCCTTTCCCCAAGACTAACACAACCCTCTTTTCTTTATCACACCTGAATTGCATCCGAAATTAAAAGGCAGCCATCTGTGACATGCCCCGCTGCAACCAAACAATAGAGAAATAACACGAAGACAATGAACTAAACAAAAAACATTATGGAGCAGCTCTCACCTTCAGCAGGATCCGGTGGCCCGAAGTCCAGGTCGTAGCGCAGGATGTAAAAGTTATTCCACACGTATAGCTGGTTGTCCCTGGGGTTGTAATCCACAGCGGTGATGTACTGGTACTGGTTGGGGAAGAGGATGTCAGTGTACTCGCCCTGGCTCAGCTTGGTGTTGTAGATGTAATCAATTTGGCTCCTGCTGGCCTCGCTCTCGTTCTCTTCGTAGGTGGAGCGCACCACATGCAGCACGCCGCACACCATAAAGGCGTTAGAGGCAGAGCGCTTGTCGTACGCCGTCTCCCATGTGGCCTCAAAGCGGAGAGTGTATGGGTTGAGCTGACTCACCACAATGCGCCCATTGTTCTGCTCTGTGGCGTAGATTACCCACAGGCCCCTCTCGTCTACCGCCAGGTCAATGTCGGTCTTGCCACCCCAGCGGTAAGGTGAGGTGTCGTGATAGTTGGCGTTATTGACAATGGCCTCGCCGCTTTTGATGCGAGTGCGCAGGTCAAACTTGACAATGTTGCGAGTGCGCTCCTTGTTGAAGAAGATAGCACCATCGTAGGCCACGAAGCCTGTCCCGTCAACACGGTGCGGCAGTTTATAGGTGGTCGTCTGGCGACCATTTTTGAAGTCCTCCAGAGAGGCGTACTCGATGAGGGTGTCAGTGCGGTACGGCGTCCAGGGCATGAAGAAGACTTTGTCGCCGGCCTGCAGCGGGTCTTTGCACCACGACCCCGCTTGCTGCTCCGCCTCATACAGGAAGGTGGCATCTCCTACACCCTTCAGAGTCCCAGGACAAATGAAAACTAGTGACAGAGAAGAGAGTGAAACAAAATACAGTAAGGTAAAAATATTTTAAACACATGTGACACATTTGACACGCATCATTCTCGCTGCTGTGCAACTCAAGTGCGGGACAAAAAGATCAGGGACTGTGAATTTGGAGGAGTCTTTTAACTAGAGCTTTTTGTACTATTGCTAATGAATAGGGAAAAAAGAAAATAAATGAATGTGTCATTGTGATTATTCAGAATGAAAGATGTGAGGTTAAGAGAACTTGCATCTCAAGGGTCTGCTGCTACGTCCTAACAGGGACAAAACAAAATGAAAAGTGACTAAAAAAAAGGTAAAAATCCTGCAAATGAGAGACATGGGAAATGGGAGAAGAGGAGTTCACACGTTTTTTTTTCTTTTTAAATACCAGCCTGTCTCTGACGTCAAATGCCACATGAATAGCTGGGTATATGGACACACTGCACATGCATACTCACATGACTGAGGTCATAAACCAAAATGATAAGGGAACAGACTTCACATCTTGTGATAAGAGTGAACAACAGGTTGTCAATGGTGGTGGCGGCAGCAAAGCAGAGGTAAAATGAAAGTGGAGGTTGGGGAATAGACCGAACAACAGTGGTAAAGGATTTTCACTACTTCTGTGGCAAAAGACAAGAGTAACCACTGATGGGTGAGGGAGGCCATGGCAAGGTTCCCATTTAGACGGTTTTAAATTAATTGGTTCTGGATAAAAAGGGACACAGTGAATTCTTGTTTTCCTTTCAAACTTTTTTTTTTTTTTTTT
>NTHP01000129.1:310502-336233 GCA_003416845.1 Oplegnathus fasciatus
TTTTTTTTTTTTTTTTAGTCTGTGCCAATCTCACTCAGCCATCACTGCTATTTCACATCACGTGCTATGGGTGCAGCAGAAGTTGGGCCAAGCAAACTAAGACTGCGCCAAATAAGAATATATACACACAACTACTCATTCTTCAAGGGTTAATACAGTGCTAGGCAAGAGTCCCTGGAACAAATCAACACCGAACAGTTGGTGTTTTCTTTCACATCGAGAGAAAAAAAACTACATTCGATGATCGTGGATGTCATTTGAAATTCTGTTTTGAAATTCATTTGGACTCCATGGGTGCAAACAATCCTCCTATGGGTTTAGCATTTGACAGGAGAGGCAATCAGGAGGGGGAGGAGGAGACGTGAGGGGAGCTGTACTCAACACCACAGAACAAGGAGCCGGAGGGGGGGGAAAGGACCAGACCACTCATTTACCTTTTTGCTCCACTTCTATTTCAGGCATTGGAAAAGAAAGCAAAAAAGAGTGCAAAAGGGAGAGAAAGGTTATCATGAGTCAACTACCAGGTACAAAGAGAAGAATTAGTCGGAGGATATGACCATGAGATGAACTGCAGGGCTGCTTTGGAAAGAAAAGCTATGGGGGGAAAAAAGGTTGTTTGTTAGTGAAACGGCCTCTCATCCTAGGATATAAAAACAGACAAGTTATGGCTGGAGACAAGCTATGTGCCATGCTTTCCAGCACATTAAACTTTTCATTCCTACTGTCTTTAACTGCCAACAAAATACTGCATTGGCCACTGTTAAAGCAGAATAAATCCCTCTAAAAATGCTTCTCCTAAGTGGCAGGAGAAAAAAAAAAATCTCCCAGTCATATTTAGATGGATAACATTCTTAGAGAAACAGCACAGGAGTTATTTTTGGCATGTATTGACTGAGGGTGGAATTTGTTCAAACTTTACAAACACAAATCAAAAACTCGATCCCAAACTCGCTCGCCCACACACGTAAAACATGACACGGTGCTAATGTTACAGACCAAACTCTAAAATGAGCCAACGAGAGCAACAGCACATGAGATGACTGATGAACAGTCGGCCTAATATGGAGTTTCTTTAGTGGGCTGTTGAAGCTGCATACACCGGGTGGAGGAGGGAGAGGCTGGAGACAATATGTGAAAGATTGGAAGTTAAAAAAAATGAGAGCAAAGAGGTTAGTCGGGGGAGTGGGGGGGTGGGGAACGGGACAGGAGGTGAAAGGGAGGTCTGTTTGAAAGAAGAAAAAAAAGAGGTGAATATTTCTGAAAATGTTTACAATTCATCAATTGAAATATTAAGTACTTTCACAGGCAGGCATGAAGCCTAAAGCTGCTATTATAAACTACTTTAAAACACCCTTTTAAGGTAGATTAACTCAAATCAGATACCATAGACTGGGTTTAAAATAGCGCTGGCTTTAACCAACTCTACAGTACATTTAATTAAACCATTTTCACAGCCAGACACTAAAGCCGATCCATGACCAAATACAGGAATTTGGTTAATCTGAGAAAAGATGCAGAATCATCTCAGACTTTTTAGGATTTTTATCACTTATGCTGTTTGACTCTAGTATCCTCTGTAATATATTTCCACAGGACATTAGTGAATATAATGGACTAATGTAAGACCTATAATGAGCCCATTTCTATGTAATCTCTCCTTTATTATCTCAACCAAAGACACCAAATCTAAAGTCACTGTTATTAAAGCTGTTTAAAGGGTCAGTCCACCAAAATTACACATATTTTCTCAGTTACCCCCAAGTGGTACCCAGTCATGCAGATAGTTTTGGTTTTATTTGCCCAGTTTTGGAAACATCTGCCTCTGAGATTTCTTCCACCGCCCAAATACAACAGAGTTTTGTTTGTGGTGCTCACAGCAGTGAAAAAAAACATTTTTATAGGGACTATTTCTTAAGTAGAAAGTTGTTCCAATCAAATCAGTAAGTAAGTAAGTAAAAGTTACAGAGACACTGTTTCTGAGGAAGATTTCTCTGTTGATATCTTTTCAGATTTCATTTTTCAGAGTTGTGAACACCACAAACTACAAATCACAAATTTAATTTACTTCTGTTGTACTGGGATGGGGTTCAATTACACTGTACTGAATGCAAATCCAGTATCAAATGCGTTTATCGTATTTCAAAATTTGTACGTAATTAAGGTTATATATAACTAAAACTCAAAGATTCAATTTGCATCTGTAATCACCTGCGGTGCAATAAAACACTACATGTTTTATTGGCTGCAAATTAGTGTTAAATACTATCACTACATTGTAATAACAAGTGTATCCTACTGACTTTTACTCGTTATTTTTCACAACCTACTTGCCCTAAAAACTGGAGATCCCATCACAGAACTTTTAAGTTGATGAGCTTATAATATTGATATAATGCATATAAACTTGTATAAACGTTGGTCTGACTGAACTACAAAAACACTCAGTCTACTCAAGGTCATACGGTGGAATTACAGAGTGATGTTTCACCGGCTTACAGAGAGCACATTAACCAGACAACAGCCAGAAGTTTCATTTAAGCCATTACAGAATTAACATTAATTATGTCCAATAAGGTCCAATAAGAGATTCTTTAGCCTTTGAGCTTGATGAATCTTGGTATTTTGCCCACCGGGAATTAGATCCAAAATGGAAGCAGCAATCAAAGCCCGACCTTGAAGACGGATATCTCAAAACCTGGACAAATAAAACCAAAAACTACCTGCATGGCTGGATTCCACTAGAGGTAATTGAGTGTACTGACCCTTTAAATGACTGCCAGACATAATACTTCGACTTAATTCATCATTATTAATGCTAGTCTCCTTCCAAATACTTCCAGTCTCCAGTTGAAGTATCCTCTGTAAAACAAACATACATTTGCAACTGAAGAGAGACTGCAGTTACAGCACATCTGTCTAGTCTACAGACACTTTAAAAAACACACAATAAGAGTTCAGTGTGAGATTTGGATGGCGATACTTACTATAGGGAACACACTCATACTGGACCTCTAAGTACTTGTAGGTGCCAGGGCATGGATCAGGAAAGACATCAGAGCCAGTGACAACCACACACTGCGTACGGTTGTTGCACCTAGAAAAAAAAAAGATTGACCAGAGATTTCATCATGACTCCCCACAGCAAGAGCACTCGGCAAAGACAACATTAATAACAGAGGGGGAAAAGTTCATCGTTACGGCTACAAAGAAATTGACGAAATCCCAGCCAGGGCTGTCACATATGCATTCTAGTTTAAACCTTGGCAAACAGAGAGAGGGATGAAAGCATTAAGGAAGAGTAAATGAATGTGAATGAATGCGATAATGAATAACAGAGTGGGAGAGTAGCGAAAGGCATGTTAGGAATTAGCGATGGCATTTCCTTTAACAGCGTCTTCATACCGCTATTGAAAGGGAAGACATTGATTAAAACACACACGACAGGTGGCAGTGACATGCAGTGGACTGGAATGGTGGCCTCTGGTGAAACGGAGCGGCTCCTCTGCATGTACGCAACAAACTCGACGTGAATGTGTAGCTTCTATGAGAGGTTATTTGCCTTCCATTATGAAACAGTGTCCTTCAGTGAATTAGCTAATGTGTGAATTGCAAAGTTAGTGTGTGTGTTTGCAGATGTTTCTGGGTGCTAAAAGAGTTCAAGTAAAGAGGGGGGAAAAAAAGAACAGCAAAGGACTGAGTTTGTGTGAATACTGTATAGGGTGAAATTGGCTCCAGTTCAATCAAGCTCTCTCGAGGCCGAGGGATTGAGAGTAATGTCAGCAGTAACAGAGGCAAACAAGAAAAAATTGGCACCAAAATAGGACATTCAACAATTTGCAAGCCTGAGATAAATATTTCAAAAGGTCAGTAGCAGTCATGCAAGCTGGACATACATTTCAACATTGGACATGACTTTCAAAAAACCATTAGTAATTCAAGAGGTTTTCTGTGGCTGCAAAATGGGACTGTGCTGCACTACAACCACACAAAGCCTGTGCACTTTCAGCTACGCAAGATGTTACAATAATGAATAAAAAGGTAAATGTATGTATATCAACCAGAAAGAGACTTTATTTTTCAAGCCACACTCGAAATCCACCTATGCATTTTCATAACAAAACCCTTCCCTTGAAACTAATGGATTATTAAACATTATGCTGTATATGAATAAAAAGGAGCAAAGTCCATTATGAAGTTGCCAAATAGCAACAGCATCACCAGTGATGGTTTAAGCATCACTGACAATATGGTGCCAGCTGCACTTAGGAAATTCACTTTTATGGCATCTCCGCAGCGAGAGCTGCTGCGAGGGAGAAGGGTCACTGCGTCAAAATGTGAACTGACTGACAGCAGAATCACTTAAAATACACCCTGAGATATTCCATTTAATTCACTGTTCGTAAGTCTGACACTAGTTCCAAATAGTTGAATTGACTCAAGTATTGTACTTGTGTACAATTTTGAGATACTTGTCGTTTAGTATTCCACTTAATATTAGAGGAAAATAATGTAAGTGACATCTATAGTTACTTTGCACATTAAGATTTAACACACACACAATATACGTGATATATGTTTAGCTCATTTCATCATCAGTGATAAGAATTCAATTATAAAAATACATATAGTAATACCATTCAGCATCACAGTTGTTTTTACTTTTCATACTTAAGTACATTGTGCTGTTAATACTTAAGAATCTTTACTTAAAGTTTTAATCTTGAAGATTTTCATTTCGTTGTCTTTCACGGCACCTTTGGCAATTATCGGTAATTGCAGTGTGTTTTTGTGTTTTTGGACCTCACTTAAGTTTCAGTTTCACTTTCCTCGTCTGTAGTCATTGACCTTTTCTTTGTTTGTTCGGCCATAATAACGATAGATAGTGACTTAAGAGACATTTATTTAAATGAAAATCTTCGAGATTCGAGAAGTAAAACTTTTAATGCAGGGTTTTTACTTGTAGTTGAGTTTTTTTGTTGTTGTTTTTTTGCTACTTTTACTACACATTAACCGATTTTTTTGCCATGTGTGGGTAGTGCAGCAAGCTGTAAACACAACATTAACATGTTACCACCGTTTAATAAGATAAGGCTAATGTGTTGGCAAACAATTGTTTATTTAAACATCTAGAAGGCACGGAGCAGCATTGGCATTCATTTGGAGTCGTGTTTCTGGCCACCTGAAGAATGTAAGTCACAGGTATATTCACTCTCCTTCTAGCTCTGTTTTGGTCTCCACCTCCTCAACTCCTGAGGGAAATATGTGGCTCTTTAGCTACTAAACGTTCAACAACTTTGTCTGCTGTTGCTGGCACAATGCAGGTAGTGTACAGTCAGTTTATCTGAGCTTTTTTTCGCTCAAAATAGTGATTAGAGTTCGATGAGAGCAGTGAGACTGAACCAAAACATTAACGTCGCGGGCTGAAAAAAAACGGATGAGCTTAGAGGAACTGCAGATTCACTACAAGTGACCTTTTTCACATTACCCAAGGTCATTTCATCCATTGTTAATATAAAAATATTGAGTCGTGCAGTTTTAACTACAAAAGCAAAAAGGTCTTCCACTACTGCTGATTTCTTTCAGACTGTAAGAATTAACTCTGGCATTTATTCTACTGCAGTTTTTAGATGCTCCTGCTTTGGAGAAAAGGGAGGTGTTGTTGCTAAGCATTTTGATACGCTTCCTTTGTTTTAAACTGCCACTGAAATCACTGCATGTAATCTCTATTGCACTGAGCACAGTCTCCTGGTAGTAAAGTGTTTGACTGCTGCTTGCTTTCCATCTAAGAGCTGCACCTCTGACCGGGTAAAAGATTTATTCTGTTAGTTTCACTGGGTCAGAGAAAAGGTGGCCGTTGAAATACAGCCTTATTTAGATTATCCTCTTGTGCGTGGGTAGTTTTTGTACCTACACTAGTAGAAAACAGAGAGGTGGAGACAACAAGGCTGGCAGAGAGAGAGGTCAGACATGCTGTCCATTTACAGTACATCTCTGAGGGAGTGATCACCTGAATATTAAACAGGCCCAGTAACCTGAGTTTCCATCAGTTCCTTCATACATTTTTCATCCTGCCACTTTTTTTTTTTTTTTTNTTTTTTTATCAACAACCAAACATTTTACTTGACAGAAACACTTTGATGTAGATGTTGTTGAAAATCAAGCTTGATTCCTGTCTAGTTGTCTTTGTTGTGGAAAAACGGGCGGCTGATGAATACTTTTTGCCGTAATTTCCAAAACAGCAAAACTGCCACTCGGTGCCGCAGACTTCCCACTGTTTCTATCTCCCCAATCTTGCTTAATATGTTTGTTTATCTGTCTGCGGTGCTGTTGCTTCTTGTTAATCTTCACGGTATTGGCAGCGCATTGTGTCTTAATGTGACATAGTTTAAATATCCTCCTTGTTTTACTTTCCTGCGGACTGAAGGAGGACTGATTAGAGTCTCCCAAAGCTTTGTGACTGCTTTAACATCCCTGGTTATCACATCAGCCTTAATTACGGTCAGGAGCCCATTTCCTCTGATCTGAATCATTAGAATAATTCTGGTTAAGGGCTTGCGGTGCGGAGTCTTCTCAAAGCTTTTCGCTCGCGCACTGCCTCCAGGGAATCTTCTATGGAGATAAGTTTGAAGTGCAGCTCCAGCAACTGAGAGTCTGACTTGTCAACAGATCTGGTGCACAGTGTAGCAGGTTGCAGTCAATCCAAGGGGCATGGATACTGTGAGCGACGTGTTACTGTATGAGAGCACTGGGACTGGGCTGTAAATTTAGAAAGACAGAGTAAGACAGGAAGACTTGATCTATTTCTGAGCTATTCTGTAGTGCTGCATCTCATGGGGGTAAATACAGGAGTGAATGAAGCCGGGAAAAACCCAGAGGTGTGAGATGGTGGGCGTTGATGCTCAGAAGCTAGCTTAAAGGGGGCCAGGTTAGGACAGAGCAGTGCATTAGAAGATGAACTGTGCTGGTTACTATTTATGAATAGTTCATCCGCTGCCCTTTAAAAATACACACACCTCTAGGGGTAAGCAGCAGAGGAGCTGAAGTGTTGCTGAGCTGTCGTTTGACAGCAAAGCAGCATCCTGTGAGAGGGTAACCAGGATAAAAGGCATGATGATGGGCATTGCTCACTACCTGAGGCAAAGCCACTTCAATGCAGTACAAGTGTTTGAACAAAGCAAGCCCAATGTTCCAGATAGGGAATTAAGAGGGTGTTCATGTGACTCGCAGTCTCTCTGAGCTGCGCTGATTATGACTCAAACAGCAGCAACAACGCGCAGCTGGTGTGAAGAGCTCTGCCGCACGGATGTCAATTCCTGCCTGTCAAGAATTAATCTGCGCCCCAGTTTTCTGAATTTCAGAATGCCACCTACATAATCTAGTCAATGGAGGAATAAAAGGTGTGAGATGTGGATTAATTGTCCGGTATGTAGGTGGCTGCACCAGCAGAGTGATAATTTAAACATTTCTTTTGTGTGTGGAAATGTTAGGCACAGAAGGGGGAAAAAAAAGAGGTCCACACTTTGCCTCCCCGGCTCCTGGTTATGTTTGTGAAATAAGATCCCTCCTCTCCCCGGGGTTTTACCTTTGTGATATAATCTTGTAGGCATCGGGGAGGTAGCAGTTGACGTTCTCCATCTGGAATGGGTCAGCGTCACAGATCTTGTCGTCGGTCCGGCCGTAGTTGGCCGTCTCGATCATAATGACATCACTCCCCGGGCAGCGGAGATCAATTGCATATCCTTCGCATGAGAGCTCCCTCCTGACCAGCCCGAAAGGCAAGGCTGCACGGCTGAACCCTGACAGAGACACAAAGACAGAGAAGGAATTTTAGGCAAATAATAAAATTAACGAGTGAAAAGGATCACTGCTTCAATACAATGAGACCACACATCATGCGGCAAAAATCCACTGGCACAAAATAAATAGGCAACAGCAGTCCAATGTTTACCACAGTTTTAAACAGACAGGCCATTACACGCAATACAGGAATGGGGAAAGACGAAACAATTCATCTCTCCATCTCTCTGCGGTCTCGGATGTTGGCTAAGACATCAAATCTAAGTCATTGGAGACCAATGGTAACCTCATAAATTCTTGAGCAAACACAAAGGCTACAGAGCATCAGGAAGGCCTCCACCTAGAGAACATCCACCGCAGAGCCAAACCTATCTGGACTGAGAATAGTTTGCTTTACAGTCGTACGAGCTCTCTCATTTGTTTCTTTTGCTTTGCTTGCCCTGTAATGCAAGATAGAAAAAAAGGCAGAATCCCGGCAGAATGGAGTGTAATATAATCCATTTTACAGTGTCGGCGATCGAAGAGTCTGGAGTCCACACAGGAGGAAAAATCTATACATGGAACACAGCAAATGGGAGTGCAGCCAAATAGCTCTACTTTGGGGGAAAATTAACTATTTCACTCAAATATGTGGCCCCCCTTTCAGCAAATTACAATGAAATAGGTTACTCCTCAGTATTTCCCTTTTCTAAGTAATAAAATGTCATGTCACAAATAAGATGGAACTACAGATATGGAGATTTGCAAAGAGAGAAAAAAACAATAAAAGAAGAAAGAAAGAGAAATCCATTATCTGAGGTTAAAATGATCCACAGTAAAATAAAAAGAAAAAAAATGAAATGTAACTGTCTGCAATTCTGAGAAAACAATTAAGTAAAATCTAAGTAGAACATGCAAATGTGTTCCATTTAAGAAGTGCAAGCGGAGCACTGCATGAACTGTCAATAATCGCCGTTGTTTGCAGCAAGAGTGGGTCCCTGAGGGGGCAGTTACCATTTGTATTTTCTGCCTTGCTCTCTGCTAATTAGCCCTCCTTTCAGCCTGTTACCTTTTCCATGCTCCCATTGGCTCCCGAGCATTGTCATGTACTAACACTTACCACCCCGGGTTCACTTTGCCCCCTCACTCTAATTATCCTCACACTTTTGACAGTCAGAGCCTGACGCAATTAGCATTGTTTGAACCGCTCAAACTTGAAGTGATTCCGGCTTGAAATTCCTACCCTGAAACCCCCGACCCGCATGTCTGCTAGTCATTTCAGCCTGCTGTGCCTGGCTCAGCTATAATGATATTCTATGTCAGTCTGCACATGTCACACTCGCAAACAGAAAGGCAAAAAACACAGACATCTGTGAAACACACACTGTTGAGAATGTAATGTTGAAGTCATCACATATTAGGGGAAATTGTGCACACACTCGTAGTGGTAGCAGTATAACAAAATATGAAACTAATGGCATAACTTCTCTGGCATTCGGCCACTAGACATTTCATTATAATACCATGATCTATCTAATGGCCAGTAGATACTGCTTAGCTGGACTGTTTATCACCTCATTAGGGGACGTCAGTGTAGCCGAACCGTAAGTGGAGGGCTGTGGGGTCACTCCATCTATTCCAATAAGCACTACAATTACCCAAGCCTTTCAGAAAACCTGTCCAGAATGGTGAATGATAAAAACACAGAGTGAAGTCGCCGGCTTTACTGCGAAGACTAATGATCGTCCCGCCTGCCATGCCTCATGGAAGGAGTGACGGGTTTATCACGGAGCAGACAGAAAGAATGCATTTCATGGGGTTTTAAAATTCTGAGCGGAGAAGACCGTCTTTCGGCTGAAACACCCTCACGGACACACACATGCACATGCCATCTGCCTTTGTAACCTCCTTTCTGTGGCTGTCCGCTGGCGAATCTGCCCATCTATCAGACCGCTGTGGCATGATGGCATGCTGCTGTCAACAGAGGCCTAGCGATTGATTAGGCTTGTGCCTTGCTGGCCTCCTCCTCCCCCGTCTGTATAGATCTCTCTGGTCATAGGCTAACACTACATCAATTAGGGGGAGTATCAAGACTGTACTGGCGGCCTAAAGAACAAATTGCTTCTTCTCCAAACTGCGGATAGTCTCTGTCTCATTAATGACTGTCTTGTCAACTTGTAATTGGGCAAGTAATGACAAATCTGTCCAAAAAGTTAAAATATATATAAAGGAGATTTTCTACTCTGCAAGAGCAGGAGGAGAGCTGAATTCAAGGGAATATATTTTTGGTTGACTTAACTGGATGTTGCTTAAGATCTAAGGATTTAAGCACAGCTAAGAAAGAAAAACCTTGTGGCAACAAAGGTTTCTGGATGTAGGTATTCTTCTGTGTTGATTTTCTCGGTTTAAACACGTTTTGCGAGATTTTGGAGAGAGAGGAGGATTGTTTGTGTGCACAAATGTCAATGTCTTAGGAAGGTATGAAAAGCTTTTCATCTCGCGTTCTGTGCTTTGTTTGACGGTTCGACTTTGCAGAAGTTGAAGACTGCGACAGAAGGGCACCAGCTGCAGGGAAAACGGTGTCAGGAAAACTGCAGGAAAAAATCCATAACACTATCCCTGTGTGCGTGTAAAAAGAAGAAAGAGAAAGGGGCTGCTCTGTCTGTATCTGAACCTCAGATTAACGTTAAATTACACAATCAGTGAGGGAATTGAATAATACTTTATATAGGACATTTAGTCAAATTGCCATGGTAACCACTTTGACTTAGCTATAATTGGCTGTGATCCCTATTCCTGGCCTTGTTGACATGAAGCCTTATCATGCATTCTGGTCAGTGAGTGACTGTGAGGAAAGTAGCTTTTCAGATTCCTCCCCCTGACCTGCCTGCTAAGCCGTCTATTGAGCTCAAGAGAGCAAAGCATGGGCCGGGACCGCTTCTCAATATGTTGAGTTTTTCTTCTTCTCCAGTTGACAGCCTATAATTCACTGGCGACAATCCCCCACCTCATAATACATATTTTGTTTTCTATCAACACCCTTGAAATTGGAAGTGGCACTGTGGCTCAGATGGGTGCATCTGAAACCATCCGCAGAGTTACACTCTGTGGCTTTTAAAACCCTGGAGATGAAACGAAAAGATAATGGAGGTTTGGTGTCGAGATATTGCCATTTGGCGACTGCAAGCGCTAGACCATAACAGACATGTTGAGGTTCATCTCTGCTGTTCTGTGTGCAGTTGTGACCAACCTTTAACCCGACAAACTCCACTGAGTCAGGACATCAGACGGTGAGAGAAAGAACTGGAGGAATGTTTGATCAAAAAAAAAAACTGGGCCATTTTTGGAGGGTAGACAGAGTGGCGAGGGCTGGCACAGACAGAGAGCAAAGGCGTTGGTTGACGCTTGTCATCCTCCATTAAGGTTCCTTTGATTGGCCTTTGTGGTCCTGGAAACGGCAAACAGCTGCATGCAAATGGCCCTGTTTCCCCAAGGCTGGCCCCCATTGTTCTGGGCTTGGGTTTGACAGGGACGCTTTCTCTGCAGCATAAAGGAGGGTGTAGCCTTTAGTCAAATAAGAGTGCCCCCACCGTGGTCACAGCAGGACTACTTCAAGATTGTTTGTCTTTTTATGTTGTTTTATTCCCGATATTACTGGTAGCCAACATCTTTGGAAGAAAGACCAGATCTTAGAGTCAAGCTTCTCCCCCAACAGCGGGGGATGCCTCCATAATCCAATATCCGGAGTGACAGAGTGGTCATACAGCATGTTTTGCTCTGGTGGAGTAAAGATTTTCAATGGGAATTCATGAAGTAGGACAAAAAAAATGAAAAATATATTTGCATTCTTAATATTAGGGAACAAAGCATCATCAGTGTTTTGCCTCTTTTTTTTCAAGCTCCTTTGTTCTTTACTGCAGTACTTCTAATCTGTTCAGTGGAACGTTTTGATTTCTGGCCAAGGCATAAAATTAGCGGAGAAAAAAATAAAATTCAAGAGACCACTGCGGTAAAGCTTTTATGTATTAAATAAAACAGAAGTACACTTCACTGTCCATGCATGTGCCTCTAAACCGTCAAACTAAATACTTGGGAGTAATTCAGCTTACACTGAGCAAAGACTGCACTCAAAATTTCCATTTCCACATCCCTAATTTTGTAAGGCGTCCAGTGTTGCCGCCTAAAATGTGCGACACAAGTTCACAAATGCAGTACATGACCGCCCATCAGAAGTGAGAGACGCACAGGAGCGAGGTGGGAGATGAGAAAGGAGATTTGGGATTCGCAAAATAACACCTGCTTTTCAAATACAGACAACACCCCGAGAACTCCTCGCCAGCGGCTCATATTTCATTTCAACTGTCGAAATGCGGTGCAACACTGAAAATCTAGTTGGACATATGGCACCATTTACCATGACACTTTAGTCCCTGCTGTAGTCTACCTTGCTGGGAATTGTTTCTAAAGACAGTGTCAGACAAGACCACAAACCCCGGGGCTACGCCCGCTTTTCCCAGACAACTGCTATCAGACACTCTTCATTCCGATATAAGTATTCTAAAATAGAAACTGGCAATACAGGACTGAGTCCATTTGTGGTTAGATGAAGCGCTCTGAGTCATATCTCTTTTCTCTTCCTGGTGATACACGAATTCAGTGTTACCACTTCAAATTCCAAAGCCACCATTTGTATTCATGGCCATGGCCTTTTCTCTAATGCATCTCTTGAATTTTTTCTTGACAAAAAAAAAAACAGGAGGTGGGAGGAGAGAATCACATGCTCCATGTTGACGCATGTCTCTTTGAAGGGGTTTAAGGGTAAGGATTTGTCATATTGCTGAGTTTAAGCGTGACAGACCCTGCTGCTGCCTCTTAACTCCTCAGGTGGGTCCATTTAGAGACAGCTAGATCCTATCATGCCAGACGCAGGCGTGTAATGTTTTCTCTTTTAGGTGAGCAGCAAGAATTTAAAGGGAAAATTCAGTATTTTTCAACCTGGGTCTTATTCTCATAATTGCGGCCATTCTGACTAGTGGATCGTGCTAACTTTGCACAAGCCACCTTCATTGCAAAGATTCGGGAGACGCAACTCTGGCAAAACAACATATATCAGGGCTGCACAAGCCTCCTAAAGCTTTCCAAGTAAACTTCAATTATACATATATCATTTCAACGTTTTGGGAAATATTCTTGTTTACTTTCTTGCTGAGAGTTAGATGAGAAGATTGACACCCCTCTTATGTCTGTATGGTAAGTGTGAAACTAGCACCCAGTTGGTTTGATTAACAGTAGCAGCCAGTTAGCTTAGTTAGCACAAAGACTGAAAACAGGGGGAAACAGCTAGCCTGGAAATTCACAGAATAAAACAGTAGATCTCTTTCCTATATCTTAATCCGTACAAAAACCTAAGTGTAAAAACGACAAGTTGTGGTTTTACAGCAGGTTATGCGTTTGACTATTTCCTGGAGTCTTGTTGTCACTAGAAGTAGAACCATGATACATATGATACGAAAGCAACGTAAAATGCAGGTGAATAGGTAAGTTGCTAGTTGGCTAACCCAACAGCTAATCCACGGGGCTACTGTGTTTTAGCTGGACCAAAAGATGAGCGTCAAATTAAAATTTATTTGGAAATAAATTTATTTTAGGAGGCTTGTGCTATGTTGTTTTGCCAAAGTCAATATCTACGACGGAGGTGGTGAGCGCAAAGCCTAACCCTGTAGTCAAAATAGCCACAATTACGAGAATAAGACCAAGGTTGAAAAATACCAGAATGTTCCTTT
Source organism: Oplegnathus fasciatus (assembly GCA_003416845.1). Taxonomy (NCBI): domain Eukaryota; kingdom Metazoa; phylum Chordata; class Actinopteri; order Centrarchiformes; family Oplegnathidae; genus Oplegnathus; species Oplegnathus fasciatus. The sequence goes on from NTHP01000129.1 coordinate 324,062, forward strand.
AAAAATGCAAACTCCTTTATAAAATATCTAACAACCCCACAATGTACACAAAATATCTGAAATGCACAGACCGTTCTGTTGTTATGTTGCAGAAATCGCAGTGTGGAATTACACAACACACAGAACATGTTTAAGTTTTGCCACAATTGATGCACAGTCGACACGGTGGATTATTTCGGTTCAACAGAACAGCCGGCTCAGCTGCAGAAGACTGCAGATGAAGAATTTCTCTCAAGGGAGTGAGAACTGAAGAAAAAAAGCCAGAACGTGGAGGCTATAATGACCGTGTCTTAATTTGGCCGCGAGAATCAAGGTTTTCTCCTCCGTCGATTGGTTGGATGATCCCTGACCCTGTGGGTGCACATCAAAGAAAACCAGCAAGGAAAGAGGGGAGCATCATTACATTACTAATACGTTTAATCCTCTAAATGCAAAGAGGGTCAGTGCTTAATATAAGTCACACTGACAAGTGACAGGAATAATTCAGTTGCAGAGATATTACCAGATGTAATGTCTTCTTTTGTTCGGTCCTTGGACACATCACTCGGATTAAAGCAAAGTATAATTCGACACCTTGTACAGTCCACTGAGAAAACAACCCTTTCATTAAGATACAAATAACTGTCACAGAGGCTAAACATTCGAAAGGAAGAAAAAAAATGTTAGACTTGGAAGATGAAAAAACCTATATGCTCCCGGGAGAGTGCCATTTTGACAGAATTAGTTCATTGCTTGTTCAATATCCAACATATTGTTGCATCTCTTTTTGCAGGGGAGTTGATGAAACACGCAGAAAGAGGTGAGTGAAAGAAACTCTCCCAAGTGCAGCAGGTATAGTTTCACAGGTTTGATCTACCCTGAATGATGCTTAACTCCCCTCAAAGCCCATATTTTACCCTTGCACTTAAACCCCAGCTGGATTTTCCGCTCAAGAAAACGGCTCAGAATAAGTCAGGTGCCTCCCTCAGGGTGGGGATGGAGAGTTAAAAAAAGGAGGATGAAGTGAGGAGAGAGGAGGAGGATGTGGGTTTGTCTCCATCACATGCTCGTGTCTCTGTTCTTGTTTGCTGGGGCAGAGTCTCCCCGTTTCACCCTCCTAATCAACCCCCCACCTCCTCCACCCGGCCGTGCCTGCACGGAGCCGAGCCCAGGAGGCTTACTCGGTACGTCACATAGACAGGAGTGGTGTCAGGAGAAGCTGCAACTGGAACACGGATTACATGAATAATGAGCCAGAGACTACAAGGATGACTAGGAACAGAGATCAGGGCCTTGAGACGATAATGAACAGACAATTCTGATAAGGGACACATGCTTTATCTTCATGCAGAGGCCTCAGTAGCCTTTAACGCAGAGGTGCTATCGCTTTCGTTGTGCACATGTCCATTTTGGTGCTTTCGTGTCTCTAAACAAACCCACTTGTGCCGAAGTGGATGAAGTGGTGCAGTTGAGGTTGTGCTCATGCAGATGAGGTGGTCCAGTGCAATTTTGGTACTCGTTTTGGCATGAAATTGTGTTTCTGTGTTTCATCCCAACACAAGAATTTTTTGTGGCTTTAGTTGGTGCACACAAAAATGAAAAAAAAAAACCCTTTCATGTATGTTTTTGTTTTCTCCTTCATTTTGACACACGTTTTTCATCTACTGCACATTTCATTGCACATTAAAATACAATTTTTAATGCAATTAAGGCAGAGTCTGTGCTGGCTTGGATTAATGGATGATTTTTATCAGGAATGTCTCCAGGACACATCCCGAGCTCCTGCTAACAATGTTTTCCAGATTGCATACGCTCCACCGGGGCGGGTCAAACATTTGTTGATCAGACCCATGAAAATAGAGTCGATATATGCATACAAGGGAGACTCTCACGGACATGGACCGCCACAATCTGCAAGGCGAAAGTCTTGTGACAATGGTAGCCGAGCTAGCATTACCACTAGCAAGCTAATCTGCTACTGCCACTGCTACGGTTTGTTTAGCTATGTCTTTCTTCTTTAATGTGTGTTTTAATGTGTTTTATGAATACTCATAATGGATATAATTAGTTTCGGAGGGGGTTGGCTTAAAAAAGTATTATATTTGTTTCTGTTGTAATCATGCTACATTGACATTTTTTGCATTGCTCGGTTGTTCGAGTCAAAACAGAGATAAAAGGATTAAGACATGTGGCAGGTTGATTAACAAGCTGTGCAGATTTTTACTTATTTTTCAAGCACAGTTGGTTTGCATCACTGTTCACCTTCTTCTACAGTAATAGCCAAGCTAGCAAGGCTACCAAAAATCTGCCTTTGACTGTCTCCATCAAGCACGCAACCCTCACTTTGCAGGTCGCAGCGGTCCCATGCATACAAAGACATTGCTAGCACACTGCGTATGCATACTACACAAGCAAATGTACATACAGGGGAAGCCTTTGAGGGCTTTTATGCAGCTCTGTCTGGAGTCTCGGAGATTTACCAGGAAAGTCAGTAAAAAAAAAACATCCAGGCACATTCCTTGGCAATAACCCCCCGCTATCTCTGGAACACTGACCACTTTGATTGGCTTGAGCGTGATGACCTTGCCCCATTCCCTTCCACCAGCATTCCGGTCAATGCGAGCAGAAAACAGGAGCGCTGATAAGAGATGCACAGATGGGGAGATCTTGATGACAGACAGTTTCCTGCCCCTCATCTTTGACGAGGCCATTGTGCCTCGCACACTCAATGGGGATATACGCTACAAGAGGGGGTCAATACCGATAGCGTAAGGCAAACAAAATGTCCTTTGTGCTTTGCTGTTTCTCTGACTTTTTTCTTGCTGTGTACTTATTCAATTTCCTGCGCAGCAGGAGAGGGCTTCCTTATCTTTGACTGTTTATACCTGCAAATCGGCTGGTGGCCTTTTGTTTGCAGGTGACCCACCCTGAGGTGACATTTAATTCCTGGACAAAAAAATGTGTGGTCATGCTCTATGGCACAGCCTCTCAGCCTGAGGAGATTACTAATACAGTGAATGCAACAGAGCTGCATTCATGGCCTGTAGAGAGAGCTAGCCGGCAGGCACAGAGAGAGAGAGATAGATCCAACACGTTATTACACTGATTCAAATCATATATGACCATAAGCCATGCAAAAGTGAGTGAAATGAACAAGAAACTATTGGTAGACAAACCATAGTGGAGCCAGTTTCGTCTTATATTTACACATCAGTCCCTCTCTGTATGTTTTCTTCCTTCTTTGTCTTAAGAACAGACACACCAGAAAGTCTGTGCCCACACTAAAACACACACACAAAAAGCACGCGAAAGCACATTTACCGAATCCATCATAATTTCTTTTATTGATTGCCATCCTTTCCCCACTGTCGACATTAGTTTTAACACCACTATTTACTGTGTAAATCATAACCAGCTGTAACAAAAATGTGAGACCTGAGCTGTTGTGACATTTCTGATACAGAGCGAGGAGGACAGGTAGAGACAAATGCATCATTTTTTAACAATTTTCACACCGAGTAAATATAATTGTAGCCTTGCACTCTTTTTCTTTTTCTAACAGCGAGGGGCTTTTTGTTCAAATGGCCTTCGTGTTCTTTTACGCGCGTGATGTGTCTCCAAAATCAAGCTCTCTTTAACAAATTAATCCTTAAAATGTATGTGACTAAAAAACAGCTGGAGTGGCTGTGCTGAAAAAAGAAAATTCACTGCCGCAGGTATTTAGTCAGAGCAACAATCTGCTTTGATTGCTTTACCACAATGTCCCTTTGGTGTTAAATGTTATATGCCTGCTTTTGTTTTTGCATGTTTGTTCAGCTCTTGTGCTTTTTGTTCAAATGAAATTAGTTCTGACATGCCTCCAAGCTATTTAAAAGTATTGGGTGAACATTGAACCGCACTAAAATCCGACAGGTTCTTGTTGCCTCCGTAAAAATACTTTTGTCTCTGTTCCAAACCTGATTTATATTGTTGGCAAACACCTCCCCAAAGACAAAGAAAGGAAAAACGCTACAGCTTTCTATAGTGTAGACTTGATTTTATTTGAAAGCCTTCTGCTTCCTCTCAAGATTAAATACATTACTTTGTTATGACAGCTGAACCCTCCCGTGAAGCAGTGACTTACACCGAGCAAATCCAAAAGTTTAGATTCTGAGGCAAACTACTTTGTGGTTGTAAGCCGGACTCATCTATTATTTGAATTAGGCGGCCTGGAGAAGAAGAAAAAAAAGTGCGGACAGCATTTAAGAAAGGCAAGAGCGAGGTAGGCATCTGGTCCAATGTTTATACAACTTGTTACCATAAGGGGTGTGAATTGAACGGCTGAGAGATGCTGCGAGCGAGTGAGATTTAAAGCATGCTTAACAAATGGAATCAAACTGTCAGAAAACTGTAGCTCCTAGCCCATTAAATGAAGTGTTTGTTCATCAACCAGCCATAAAACAGCAACTTGTACAATTCCGTCTAAACACACAATAAAGCTTCTCTCCTGAAGGGAAAAGAGGTTTGCTCTCACATTCGTATATTGGATGGAAACATTTCTTGCTGCTTTTGCTTTACCAAAAACGCGCTCAGGAAATCGCTGTTGCAATAAATCTAGGATGACCCTATCAAGGGTGATATTGTATTTCATTTCCTCTGAGTGAAATACTGATCCTGGAGATTCATGTGACTCTGGCTCATTTCAATTTCATGTTCTCTTATGATTCAAAACTTTCCAGGTCCTCGGTTATTATTAAAACAGCGTATTGTTACGCAACGCTATGCAGAAATATATTTGGTGCTCCGTACAGACACTGAAAAGCTGCATACTGCAGGAGTTGTGGCAACGTGCTGACAAAACTGTATTAGAAATAAAAAAAAAAAAACAACATAATGTGATGATTTATCTGTCTCCATACGGCTCCCAGTCTGCAAGAAAGTCCATTCAATCCAGATGATGAACCCCTGCCTTATTTCTTGAAATACTTCCAGTTGGGCAGAATTTCCATGCAAGGCTGATATATCAGATTTTTTTTTCTTCCTCTGTGCTTGTTCTCACCACACAGATTGACCAGTCATCTGTGAATCTCCCATGGTTTAGCTGATAATTCATGATCGCCCCGCCATGGACCCGCAGCATTCAATATGAATTATAAAATGGCAAGCCAAGCATATCAATGGATGACAGGCTGGATGTGTATGGCCCGGGGCCAGAGAGGAGTTAGAGCACAATAGCTTCCCCATTCAGTCAACCCCAGGACTGGAAATACCAGTGTGGCACGAGGGAGGGTCTTCCATCAGCACAATGTATGGCACTGCTTGAGACAAATGTTGAGCTGGGACGTATTGTTAACCTTTACAACCTTTTGGGGAGAAACACAAGCATGCTGGTATGTTCAACCGAGGAATATTTTGCAATCAAAAAAATCTCCCTCAGAGAGAAATGTACGGTGGTTATTATCCAGAGCAGCAAGTGGCTCAAAACTAACAGAAAAAACAGAGCAGAGACTGTTTTAGGGATTCTGTTGCTGCTTTTTGCATTTTCCTTATACGTGATTCTTGCAGACTTCATTATTCAAAAAAACGCATATTAATTTCTCTCATTTGCTCACTCTGCCCATGCTGGAACACTTGCTAGGACCTAAACAAACCCTCTTTGCTCTGATCCCCGTCTCTGCAGATATGACACAGCTATCAAACACAAGCCACTTAATCTTTTACATTTCCCTTTTGTGTGGTATTTAGATATCAAGGCTGAGATGCCTCCTCTCCTTTTGGCATTTAAACACAACAGCCAACTAAAAGTGTTGACACTGACTGTGCGACATAATCCCCCCTAAATCTGTCTTTCTTTACTTTAAAGACTCAGATAACAGCTCTCATTCAGTCACAGCAGGTATGTGCCTGTGCACTTGCCCCACCTTTGTGGCTGCTCCCTTTGAATCTGGTCGTCTTCTTTCATATCTACAGACTGGGCGGTCTGAAACATCTAAAACAAATCTGATACCTGCATGACCTAGTTTTCTCTAGCAGAAGCGTCAGTTTATATTTCTGTTATATAATGGCACAAGGATATGGAAGAAATGGAGAACAAGAAAAAGCATATGTGGAGAATTCAGAGGTGTCTTTTTTCAGAGGTGTCATTATACCCAATTCAAAAGCATTAAAAAGATGAAAATTTGACATGTAAAGTTACAATCCATATGATTTTTCATGCAATCAAACTCAATTTTTGATATTATTAATGGTTGGCAATGACCATTCAATATATTTAGATTCTGTTATTATCTCTCTATGCATTCGTTTTCATCGTTAGTGGTGGGGTCCGCCATTCCCGTGCTTCAAATTGCCTTCAGACGCACAAGAAATCGAAGCATGAATGTAATCCAGTGTTAGTGTTTTTAATTTTTATCTCATTGTTAACAACCTCACTGTCCACTGATCATCAACTCTCTTTATTCCGCAGCAGAGATGTAAGTTACTGCCAACGCTAACTGAACATTTCCTACCTTACTACTTCACATTAAAAGCATTCAACTGAAAAAGGCCACTTATCTCACGAAGTAGCCTCTCAAAGAGTGTTTGCTGCCATCACCAAATCAACCAGGACTGAAATATTAAACTTGCATTAACTGACTCTTTTGGCTACTTGGGGGCAGCAGAAACGAGTTGTGAACATTGTGAACACAACACTGACATATCATCACCTTCAAGTTTATATGGCAAACTTGTTAGCAAACAAATGCCTGTTTACACATCCAGCAGTTACGGAGCAACATTAGCTTTGGGTTTGGAGTCGTGTTTGTGTCCACCTGATGAATTTAAGTCCAATATTTACTCTCTTTTAGCTATGTTTTCGGTCTCAAACAACTCGAGAGGGAAATATCTGGCTCTTTAGCTGCTAAATGCTCCACTATGTTCACCAGTTAGTCGCTGACTTTGTCTGTCTGCTGATTGGTTGCTGAGTTTTTAGAGCTTTTTTGCTGAAAACTGTTGCACCTAAAGCTATGCTACGAGAGCGGTGAGAGTGAACCAAAACAGCTTAACAATTGCCGGGACAGCTAAACAATGAGCTGAAACTCACTATAAAACTAAAACAAGGGGAGCTGCAGATTCTGGTGATAATTCTCTGCAGGTTCATCACCCGTTTCTCATTGTCATTGTATACATTGTTAATATAAAAACATAGATTACAGCTGCTTTGAGGATTATATCTTTAACTGGATAATCTATGCTCAACTACATGTATTTGCTACAATTTCCCCGGTAGCGGTTAACTCAATTTGATTTTGCACAAATGTATAACGTTTGTCAAAACAGAGGCCTGAGTGGTGTTCATTCTTCTCACTGGCCGGGGAAGTCAATACCAGGAGAGAGAAAAATCACTTTCTTTTCAGCTATGTCAATGAGCATTTCAAAGCATGAGGAATGTTTTGGGTGAAAACCATAACCTGATTATACTCTCTCCTGGTGAGGGACAGGAGGCAATTATCAAGTAGAGTTTTTGTTGCAGGGAAACGTAGATCATAAGCAGTGAGATGCTGGCCCTCAGGGCTGGACAGGCTGAAGGTGAGTGGCATGTGGACAGAATCAGATACTGTTTTCAGAGGGACCCACACACACATTCCTTTATTGATGGATGGGCAAATATGCATTCTTAGGTCTCAGAGCCCTCACATCAACTGAAACCCAAAACCTGAACTTTCTGCATACCAAAGCAGTATTGCTCTTTAAGAAATTCAGCGGGACTATTCAACTCAGTTTCAAAGCCAGGCCGAATCAGAGGGCTATTCTTCAAATGCCTCAGTAAGACTTTTCCATATTATCTAAAACTGATAATCTAAGAAAAAAAATGCATCTTTGCTTGAAAGACTGCTGGGATAGTCTGCTCCATAGCAATCTGCCTTTGTTAACAAATTGTACACCACAGCCGGATCTCAAATAAAACTGGAAGAGAAATCTATCGCGGAACAAAACAGCAAGAGAGAGAAAAAAGGCAAAATCCAAATTGAAAAGGAAGACCCCCAAATAATGTGCTTCAGCCTCTATCTGTAATCAATGCTTGGCACACAAGCATGTGATTTTGGGTTACTTTATTTCCCGGTACAATGGGACCGAAAGGGGGGAAAAATGTAATGATCATCATTAGGCAGACATACCAACATCAGTGGCTTTGATGGGCATGTAACAGACGGGAGTGTTTTGTGACAATACTTGTAATTACAGCCAAATGTACTCGTCAAAAGTGAGGGAAGGAACCAAAAAAGAGCCTTGGGATGTCAGTGCAGACAATTAAAAACACTGAAGCATTCTTCTTCTTTCCCAGTTCCCGGGTCTGGCACAGAATCAAGTGCCCTGTTTTTGATGGTTTCAGGTGTACTGGCTGCACAGAACGATCTTATTTAGGCGCAAATAAAAAATGCATCTTTTCTCTGTGGCTCTGGTGCCTCCAAGTACAGTACTCAGACAATCTGTTGTGAAGCTCATTGTGCAGAAAAGATGCGCTTATGAACCTCCAGGGGAAGGTCTCTTGACACACTGTTTGAGTGTTGCTCGGAGAGTGAATAAAAAGTGTCAGTGACCGTGTTCGTCGGTTGTCTGTAATATTCAGTGAGTTCAGTACAAAGTGTTCGAAATACCTTTTTCAAACTCCAAGGGTAAAACCACTGAGGAGGAACTATTAGCACACGCTGAAGAATGTGCGCTAATAAATTCAACACATTCATAAGCTGAATAATAAGTGGCTTCTTGAAAGGTTGACCAGAATGACATTAACACTACTCCACCGCCACGTAACTCCATGGTAACTCACCTTCTGAACAGTGAAAGCAAAAGAGAAGGAGCAAGAGGCAGCGAAACCCTGGACACCTCCACAGTGCAGAGGCCATTGTGTGCTGTATGCAAACGATCCAGGCGCCTGATGGCTAATAATAGTGGTTCAGTGTGTTGCAGCGGGAGAGCGGAAAGCTGGAGCGATGTTAACGATCAGTAGTTCTCGGAGAAGCATCACCAGTCATCTTTTCATCTGGAAAAAAAAGAGAGGAAAGAGCATTAAAATGGAGGAAAATGGTCAGCCATCATTGGCATAGTCACAGGCTGGATTCTACACGTGTGCGTTGCGGTAAAAGAAGTCATGTGTACGTTGGTTATGAAATCTAGTCAAATACAAATCTGAACACCATTAAAAACAAAATTCCAGACTGCTGTTTGATTGAATACACAAAAGTGTCTCACAGAAATATTCAAACTTTGTTTTCAAGTGTTTATGAGGGCACCAACACAAAAACAAAGAAGATAGCGTGCCTGGTGCTCGGCACTTATTCAGCGCTCAGCAGCGTGTTACAACTGAATGTTTACACTGCCTCATTCTCCTACTCTTCCCTGTTCCACCTTCCCCATTTACTCCCAGATCCCCGCGGGAGAGAGCTTGTCGCTCCGGCAACACGTTCACACAGGACGCCATTAGAGACACAGCTGCTTTGTGAGCTACATTTGTCTCCTTCCTTATCAAGGGGTGGCAAAAAAACAGTCCTTTGTCTGCAAAAGCAGCAAAAGGTTAGAGCCTGAGACAGACTAACACACCAGACAGTTAAGCTGCTTACCAAAGTCAAACACAGAGGAGGGATGTGTTGTGTCATATGTGAAATACCACACACACACACACACACACACACACTTAGACTCACACATGCATGCCTGCACAAACATATAGTCGAAGACGCACACACTCCTGTTGACGTGGACACACGCACATCGACATATTGTATCTTGTTTACTCCCTTGTGGTTGCCATCCAGCATCTCCCCAAAGCACACACACACACACATATGTATCCACATTATAAACAGCATCAGTCACTTGGTAGCCGTCGCTATGCAGAGGAGAGTGAACATTTCCTGTTTCTGAATGCTGCTCCTCCAGAGCCACCCGTCAACCACCCTGATTATTTTATAATGAACCTAAATTTGAGCAGCAGAGCAGTCAGCACTGATCGCTCTCCAGGCCTCGCTAATGCGCTTGGATATTTTTGGCAACATGAAAACCCACAAAACATGGGAAGCTTTCACATTAGCATACTGAGGAATAATTCAAGTCACTATTGGATTCTTTCTATACATGACCTATGACTGGTCGGGGGATAATAGCTGAGAAAAAGGGCCCACTGGATCTGCACCTAGCCCGACACAGGCTGAGAGTGTTTATTTTCATTTGAGGTCACCCTGGCCGAGCCGTTGTGCAGCACAGTCTGAGCCAAGGAAACACACATAGAGCTAACTTGTAATTTATCAGTTACACTTGGGTGGTTTTTATAGGAATTGTGGTTTTATTTGTCTTCCAGTTGTTTATCTGCCAGTGGCGCCGAACCAGATCAGATAAGACCAAAATGGAGGGAACATGCTCTCCTGCACGGGAAGTCTCACACCAGTATTCTACAGAGGCTGCTCATACTCTCAAGTCTTCTAACAAGACTGCCACCAGTTCAATATTGGGCAGCACACCAACTCTCCAGAGACACACGTGACTTCTTACTCAGCCATTTATCTTCTGCAAATATGAGGCCTGGGGCCATGGGGTAACCATAATGGTGGTTGACAGGAGGAGATTGGAAACTGTTGGGGGGGACATCCTCCTGCCCCTCTGGCCTGCTGGGCCCGCTGAGCCCTTCAGCCCCTCCAGACACCAGGGGGCGAGAGCCTGGCAGGCCTCGCGGATGCAGACTTGCCCTCACCACCCCGGGGTTCTTTCTCCTGATCAGCCGTCGCCCCGCTGAGCAACATGTCTCCTTTCTCCCTTAAGCTGGTGCAGGACACCGCCATGCTCATCTTCCTAAAAACACTGTTTTGTTTGGTGGGATTTCTGCACTGAATCGGTCCCGACTTGAGATAAAAGGATTAGGCGATTAACACTAAGATGCTTTACACAAGTGCTGACAGACGTATCATAATTTCACATCAGGGGATATGGGNNGGGCTAAGATGTTCTCAAGCAGAAAATGATTTTAAGAGGTAAGTGAGGCATCGTTAACCCCTAAGAGACTGAGCTGAGGAATTATCTACACCAACACCCCCCCATGAAGCCTGGGAATTGAGGTTACTTGTTTCTCGGCCAGCGATTTCCGCATAATGATCATCATGTTCTACTGAGGCAGATACGTTAAAAAAAAAAAGGTACACAGTTATGACTAACTGTCACCACCTACACTAAACCTAATGAGCTCAAACATTTAATATACACCAGAAGACCACAGACTAAATAAAAGTTATTCTTTTTCATCTGGGCCTTGAGCTCCTCTTCCTAAAAAAACCCCAAGTATATAAATTCCCTCGGGTTTTCTCTCTCTATTAACAGTATATCTTTCTGGAAACAAGACAAAAAAAATCCACCAATGAAATGAAAAATGATATGCAAACATTCACGACATCTGTTTTTCTTTTGTCTCCTATACATACACAGTGGAAACCCGAGGAGAGAAATCCATCATCAGTTAAGATAATGGAGAAAATCACAGTCCACAGCCGATTTTTCACATGGGCCTGATAGAAATAATAAGCAAGCATTTAAAAGAGGACGGCAAGCAATTAAAACATAATTAAAATAAATGGATAGAAGGAGACAGCCCACATGTCTTAACATGAAATACAAGGCTGTGTGCAACAGCCGGCTGAATGAATGTGAGTCTCCTTTGACAAAGCTTGTGTCTGCCTCACTCAAGCTGGAGAGGCGTCCAATGAAAGAGAGAGTGAGGGAAGGGGGGAGTTTCGGCGTTTCTAAGCCGGGAGGGACTAAATGGATGGGAGAGGGAGAGCAGAGGAGGAGAAGAATGGAAGGGGGAGAAAGAAAGGGGCGGGAGGGTCACCGCGGAGGATTGACAGCCTGTGAGTATGGCCTGACCTCCTGGGTTCGCCTCCAAGTTTTCTCCACAGGCTTAGAGAAGACAAAAATAAAGCCCAGGAATGTTAATTTATTTTCAATTGTCAACGCCGAGAAGAGAGAGATAAAGAGCGCATACATACATATCAAGTAAGACTGGAACAAAACTAATGCGCAAGTCCAAGTGTAAGCTGAAAACCTACAAGTGAAATAGAGATGTGGCTCTGTTGGGCTGGATCTCGCCAGCACAATGATTCGTCTTCCACTCTTTGAATAACTACTAATTTGGAGAACTTTCTGCCCCGCCCCCATGCCCTACATTCAGGGCGAAAAAAAAAAAAAA
>NTHP01000129.1:337573-361929 GCA_003416845.1 Oplegnathus fasciatus
AAAAAAAAGACACATGTGAGAGGGGAATTTCAAACATCAGAAAATGGTTGATGGGATAGAAGTGGGAGACGGGATCTACAGGAACTAAGAAAACACAGCCTCCAGACACTTTTTTTTTTCTGTCCTCGGTGCACCCTGATGTTCCCAAGGAACTCTTTTGTCATGACAGTCCTGTCAGGGCTGCGCTTTCAACCCCTGCAGGGACATGATGTCATTTCCTTGGCTCCACCAGTGATGTCGAGAACTTGCCATCAACTGCCAGAAACAGAGATGGGCCGACACCAAGCGCAGTCTGCAGAGAGTGTTTTCCCAACACGGAGCTGATGAGATATACTATTAGGATAAACAGGTTGTAAACTGTGGCGTACAGCTGTACACACTAAAACAATCAAGATTTCTCAGATGTCTTGACTAGAGCTGAAATGGCTGTTGACTAATTCACAAGACGATCAACAGAAAATTAAGTCATTTTTAAGTAAAAATGTCCCAAATTCACTGGTTATCGCTTCTCAAATGTGAATATTTGCTGGTGTTCGTGGTCTTTTGTGATACTAAACTGAATATTTGTGGGGTTTTTACTGTTGGTTGGACAAAACAAACCATTTGAATGTACACATTTGAACACTGGGAAATAGTGATGGACATTTTACAGTATTTTGGACATCTTATAGACCAATGGATTAACTTGAGTCTTGAATAGGTGTAAACAAACATTTTTATGCTTTTTTGACGAAGGAACACAAAAAGACGTGATTAGAGAAGTGATTTTCGATGTACAGTTTGGCTGCGACTGACGATTACTGTCATTCTCAATTAATCTTTAATTTTCTCAGTTCACTGTTTGGTCTAAAATATGTAAGAAAATAGTGAAAAATGTCCACAATAGTTCCCCAGAGTCCAAGGTGACATCTTCAAATGTCTTGTTTTGTCTGACCAAGAGTCCAAAACACAAAGATATTCAGTTTATTATGAAAAAAGACATAAAAACAGTAAATACTCACATTTGGAACCAGAGCGAATTGTGAGCAATTATGGGATTGTGTGCTCTCACATTGATTTTTAGGAAAATGTAGCCTCGGATTAGTTCCTATGAGGCAGCGTGTGCTACTTATTCCATCATAATGCCAGCTTGGTTCAGTGCCTATAAATATTTTATATGTCAACAGGTCTTTTTATGATGGTTAATAAATCACAGAACCTCTTTCATCTTCTGTTTAGGTCTGGGTCAGAATGAGTTCCTGTAACATTTAAACATGCAAAACTCTAATTCAAGGCACTTAAATCGCAGCTTTTATGTTTTGTTTTGGGGGGGTAAATGGCTCTAGATTAAAAAGAAGACATCTGAAAAAAAAAACATGCTTTTAAGTTGAAATGCTATTCAGCGCAGGCAGCTCAAAAAGCCCAAACAGAAAACCCCTGAAAGGTGCGATAGCTTCACTATTTTACTGAGAGAGCACAACAGTTGGTGTGTTCAGCGGCTCTTGGCCAAATGATTGAGGCAGTAGATAAGATAGAGTGCCAGCGGGCAGATGGACATAGTGAAACAGAGAGGGGTGAGCAAAGAAGCTTAGTAAAGTGAAGAGAACAAAGAAGACCCAGACTGAACAACCAGGTTAGTGTCAAGCAAAATGAAGCGAGGGTGGTGTGTGGTGTTCAAAAAGGAGCTGTGCGGAGGAGCAGACACTTGGAAAGAGGGTAAAAGTGGATGTTTCTGTCAAGGTTTGTGGTTGAATTCACCTGTCAACGAAATAATGAAACATGCCTAAAAAACTGACTACTATTATTATCTCTGTCTATTTCATCCATCAATAGCAATACTGACTTTAGGGCTGCAGCTTACTATTGTTTTCATTATCGCAAGAACACAAAGAGACGTGATTAGAGAAGTGACAGAAAATGATGTCGCTTTGCTCCATTTTGATGTGCAGCTTGTTGCACGGTCTTTCCTTTAGGATCGCAACATGATCGATTAATCTACCAATTATTTTCTCAAATAAGTGTTGAAGAAAATGCAAGAAAATAGTGAAAAATGTCCAAAATAGTTTCCCAGAGTCCAAGGTGACATCTTCAAATGTCTTTTTTTGTCCGGCCAACAGTCCAAAACCCAAAAATATTAACTTTAGTATCGCTGAAGACTAACAAGACCAGAAAACATTCACATTTGAGAAGCTAATCTTCACATACTTAAACCAGCTGCCTTCTGCATACATGTTTTATGGTAATACGCTCATTTTTAGATTCTCCGCATGAACATTTTATAAAGGTCACTTGGGCTTATTGAGACCATATGTATTCTGCAACGGCAAATTTGAAAATGTGTGGGAAAAAAATGACTAAATTGTCTGTTTCGTTCTCTAATATTCGCCTACAGGTTACTTTGAGCTCAGTGGTCGATCCGGCTTGGCACTGAAATGAAAAGGCTGACCTCAGAGCAGTTGGTTAAGCAGTAGGGTCGCCGGAGAGGAGCAGAGAGCAGCTCGAACCTGACGTGGAAAAGAGAGGTTTCTCCTTTTCAATCAGCCTCTTCATAAATGCACCGACAGCCTCACTTCTCACCTCCTCCACGCATAACTCTAGCACTCCCCTGCATGCTCTCTTTATCCATACAAACACACCCACCCACGCACACGCACAAACGCACCCACCCACGCACACACACACACACACACACACACACACGTCAATGTTAAAACACATTTTTAAAACCCAAGATTGGCCTGGCAACATCACCCCCCACCACCACCATCACCACATAAACTCACAACACGAGGAACACACACACACAACAAATTCATTCACTCCTTCAACACGTTTCCAAGAGGTGATGTGTTGATGTTCACACCTTCTGGGGGAAAATAAATCGACACGATGTAAAATTTTTACACACTATAGCCCCATTCAGACTGGATTAGTTTTCAGCAAACTGTACGTAAAGTAACTGCTAATGCATAACATCTGTGATGCTAATGAACAACATGCAGGCGAGGAGAAATCTGTGTAATCAGCCTGCAGAGCCCCATTCATGTGCTGCCATCGCACCACAACTATATCACAATAATCAAACATTATCATTTCCGCAACTGACAGCAACTTGTTTAAACAAAGACAAAACAGCAAAGGAGGAGAAATGTTGCATCTGGACCAGAGTGATGTCAGTTTGGGGTGGAAAGCCAGAGCAGCCAGAGTCATCCCCGTCCCCCCCAAAGGAAATGACACATTATTTGCAAACTATCTCGAGGTTGTCATTTCGGATGGGACTAGCTGAGGTTTTATCAGAGGTTATTTCCACCGGGTGCGGCGGGAGGGCCCAGATTTGGCCGGCCGCTAAAATCCGCACAACTTACTGACATGGCAAGATTCAGATGGGACTAAAAATTTACAGACATGCTCCATTTTCGATTACATTCCCCCTCCTCTCACCCCTCCCCCCGTAAAACTAATCCCATCCAAATGGAGCTTGTGACAAAGTGGTAAAATGACAAAGTGACTCACGTTTGTTGCCAGAAGCGAAGAGCAGTTAGTTTTTATTAACAGATATATGCAAATTTAGCAAACACCATTAATCCTTGAGAGGAGCAAGTAGTTGGCGGTGAAAAGCAAATTTTGGATTGTATGCGGGGGCGTATATTTAGTTTCATAAGTGTGTGGGGTGGCACATGAAGTCAGAGGTGCTATTTCTTGTATTTATATATTTATATCAATCTAGCAAATAACACTACCATTAAATTGGTTATTGAGCTTTCAAGTTAATGGTATTCTTTTAAAAAAACTTTAAATGCTATGTAAATCCTGGCATTATTAATAAACTCCACTGAAAATCACATTTAGTTTACGTTGACAGAGACCTCATACTAGAGCTGAAACAACTGTTTAGATAATCGATTAAGCATTAAAGTCATTTTTCACATGAAAATGCCCAAAAAATGGCTGATTCCAACTTGAGGGTGGAGGATTTGCTGCTTTTTCTTGTCTTACATTATAGTGAGCTGAATATCTTTTGGTTGTGGACTGTTGGTTAAAAAAAAAGCCATTGAGGATGTCACATTGGGCTCAAGGAAATTGTGATTTTTCATTATTTTCTGACATTTATAGGCCAAGTGATTAATCGATCAAACAAGAAAATAATCTGCAGATTAATCGATAATGAAAATAACCACATAGTTGCAGCCCCACCACTTTAGTATGATAGCCAGACAGACAGATAAATATTGTATTTCCACCTCATCTTAGACTAATGTTCAATCCTAGCATCTATTTTGAGAGTATTGACTGAAAGCTAAATGAAAATATACTGTAGACTATACTGTATTTTGTTATATTTTTAGATGAGTTTGTAGCATGCTTTCCAGCCTTGAGTAGTACCTACATTCCTCCTCTTAGGCTGCAGGTACAACCTCCAACAATCAGAGGGTTGGGAGGAAGCCTGTATGTAGCCTGAGAGGCAAAACCCAGGACAAAGAAAGTCCCAAGTCTTCTCTCATCTGGATTTTGGCAAGTGGACATTGATTAGAGAGATTTTAGCGTGAAAATCGAATTGAAACTATAAAAGTGGGTCGGACATCGTCTACATGGCTCATTGCATTCAGCCGTTGCTGAACACAAAGAAGACAACTTCCAAAGTGTTAAAAGGTTGCTCCCACTCAAGTTAGCTTTGGATAAAACTCATGTAACACCTACGACACATAACTCAGATCTGCCAGTAGTACATTCCCGCCTTGTGTTTCAGCCCCACAGCTGTTATGTCAGTGTCTTGTATCATATAGTGAGTCTTTATTTTTTCATCAGAAGAACATTAACTGTTAAACTGACATTTTACATCACTCAAACAAGCTGCTGTGTGTCTCCTGACATCCTGATTTACACTTCATGCTCGGTGCATTTTCCTACTGATTTTAGAAGCTATTTAAAGTTATACGGTTTCTGTCAGCTGGAAGCAATTTAATGCCGTGACTGTTTTGCCACAATGACAACTTAATGGCTCGCTTCACAAACATTGATACATCCATCCTCCTGGTTTCATCGCTTTCCTGCTGTGGATTCATTGCCGAGTTTAAAGTTTTGTCCAATTTGAAGCACATTTCTGTCTGCTTTGCATTACCTTTGCATGGTCAGCACATGGGCTGCATTCTAACTGTGAGACGGTTTGTGTGGTCTCCATTCATTCAGTGTCTTTAGCGACTGACGTGCATTAATTTGCCTTAATTCAGGGCTGTAATGTGCACTCAGAAGCACCGTGACAATACTGAGTTTTTGCTTGAGCTTGCACGCGAAACTATCGAGGGACAATTTTGTTCTTATTTGCGTTAAGTTGTAAAACACACATGTCATTTTACATGAGGGCTGAAATCAATATCCCAATATTAATAGGAATATTTTTGTGATATAAAAAAACATTCACAATTCAACGATAACACAACAGCCTCTAAAATGACCATAAAGTTATATTTACCCCTTCATGAACAAAAACGGAACCTCCATGAAGTTAGGATTTATTGCAACATACAAGTGCAGAATAATTCACACTTACATGAAAAATAATCTAGAGCTGAATCAATCAGTCAGTTAATTGATGACTTGAGAACATTAATCAGCAAGTATTTTGATAATCAATTCATCGTTTAAGTCATTTTTAAAGCAAAATGCCAAACATCCCTTGTTTTTCTCTGTTTTATATCATTGTAAACTGAATATTTTTTTCATTTTGGACTGTTGGTCGGACAAAAAAAGTTGTGTAAGGAGGTCACCTTGGAGTCTGGGAAATTGTGATCATAATTTTTTATTATTTTGTAACATTTTATAGACCAAACAATTAACCAGTTAATCGAGAAAATGACGGCAAATTCCCTAATAATGAAAATAATCGTTAACTGCGGCCCTAAAATGATTAGAGTTCTGTTAACGTCAACCAACTGTGTTACAGTATTCTGTATTACATCAGGCAAAAATCTTTACACATGTAAAATACCTACTCTACTACTCTTTTTGTTAGTTTTTAATTAGAACTCAATTCTCTACTCGTTAATTTGGACATCACAATATTGTAAAACTGTATCACAATATGCCACAACAGAATTCACTTCAGTCATTAAATGATAATATTGAATTTTTTTTGAAAGACCTACTTTCCACTTTGCACTCACACAACACATGACAAAGGTTTAATTAAGGTTTAATTATGCCAAACACCTTTACAGGAGCAATACAGATCAACGTGGAAGAGCTATAGGGGGTGAATACCTATTAATATATAAATATCAAGATCCTAACAAGAGGTGGGTAAAACTGAAGTATGTACAAGTCCTGAAGTGTGTAATTTTCTTGGAAGAGTAAAGTCTGGTAGTGTGAGAGTTGAAGTAGGTGGAAATCGACTCCACACGGCTCCATGGGTTTCCTTAGAAGTTAAATGATGTTTAGATCTGGTGACAGGGGAAACCATACCAGGAATTTGATTTAATTCATGAAACCACCGCAAAACACGGTGCAGCTACAGTAGTCCTGTGAAATTGCCTCATATACCTTGGCCATTACACAACGGTGCGAGTAATCGTCAGTCCTAATGAGTCCCTCGAGATGGCTGCCAATGCTATTACAGACCCACCACCACGTTTCACAGTCGACAGCAGACGCCCATCAGAATGCAGCAAAAAGTGCAAAGAATGTTTAACATCATCTTATTTTTTTCGGTTTCTCCGGGGTTTTTTTGCTTCTTACACCAGGTAACCTACTACAAGTTTGTGTCTTGGCCTTAAATTAAAGCGTTTTCTAAAAGGCATCCCCGTCATCAATACCTGCTTTGTAAAAGCAATGATATTTAGCAGAGGATTTTTTACTTATTTATTTATTTGTTAGCTCAAATATGTGATGATTCGGAGGTCACAGTTTTATTGCATTTTTTGTACCAACTGAAATGTTTCTGTAGCACAGAGTCACAAAACCTGAACGTTGGCATTGAATGTGTTCTCAGATTCATACTCTTCTTTACTTATTTCATTTAAAAGTTAAAAAGCAGTATTAAAATACTTATTACCGTAGCCATAAACACAACATTGACATATTATCACCCTATTAAATTAAAGTGAACATGTTAGCACATCCAGCAGACGCAGAGCAACATTAGCATTCATTTGTAGTCGTATTTGTGTCCACCTGGTGAATGTAAGTACAACATTTAGTCTCTTTTAGCTCTGTTTTTGGTCTCCACCAACTCCTGAGGGAAATATCTGACTCTTTAGCTGCTAAATGCTCCACTATGTTCACCAGCTGGTTGCTAACTTTGCCTGCGTGGTATTTGCTAGCTTTTTCACTGACAATAGCTACCTGCTGCAGCCAAAAATTACACTATGAGAGCGGTGAGAGTCAGTCAAAACAATAAAGTTGTGGGCCGTAAAACCAAAACACTGAGTTGAAAGACGTTAGAACACTACGTCACTACAAGTGACCCCTTTCACACTACATGTACACATTTGATCCATTGTTAATGTAAAAAAAATTTGACAGGTGCAGCTTCAATCNNNTCTTTGTTTGGTAACTGGTAATTGCGTCATTTCAGTTAAAAAAGTGGTGATTAGCCTCTTATGAAGCGGACACATAACTGATAATTCAACTAGATAACAGTCACCACAGAAACAACTGAAAGTTAGTTAAATTTCAATAAAGAAAAGAGAAAGGTTTTATATAATAAGGTTTGCTTGATGACATGTTAGTGGTGGCAGCTAATGTCAGTGTGTGCACTCTGATTTGGGAATTAGGGAACGTTAAAATATTCTATGAATGTTTGAGAGAAAGCAGGATAATGACATTAAGTTCATAGATGTGGTCCATGTTCTGGTTCAAGTATTTTGGGACTTTAATAATTACTAAAAAAAAAAAAAAACAAGATCCTGAAGGGACTGGCTTGGACCCAGAACCTGATTATTTTGACTTTAAATCTGAATTCAGTTTGTCAAAGCATTATTAAAAATGCTTTATAATCTTGAATGAAAACATGTTTGTATTGGCCTGATCAAATCTAACAGCATTTATTACAGGCAGATTATTCTGAATTACTGCTCTAATTAGAAAACAAACCTTTTGTAGAGATACAGTATCTCACCAAGGCTTAAAATATCAAGCTAATATCTTTTCACCATGTTGCTCAGCTCTACCATTTGGCTGTATTGAGTTGGAAATGAGCCATGGACTTAATATGCATACACGCGCTGTAGGCCTGGACGGGTTTCGTGCTTGTTTTCAATTCAAAGTCATTTTTTCTCGGTAATGGTTTCTATTAATTTGTCCACCCACTCTGTCTGTTCCTTTGGAAACCAAGACCCAGGCATCAATCTGCACCATTTCCAGTGGGAAATGGGAACTGGTTGGACTTGTTTTTCTTGTTGCTTTGTACATAATTACTTTCTTGTTCTCTTCCTGTCTTCGCCCTGACAGTCTCAGGGTTATTATTTAAGAATTACTACCCCTGATTCAGCTGTAAACCACTTCATTTTCATTTGGAAAGATGGACCACTGCAGGTTTACTGGTGGGCTTAAAATGTCTCTTCCTCCACAGCAGTTACACTCACCCCTGCTGTTTAAAAAAAAGCTGAGAACCTACTTTTCTTAAAGACTCCTCACAGATGCAACCTGAGCTTTAACAAGTCAGAATGGACAAAAATACAACATAATTACACAACATCGCCTCTAAACAACTAGATAAGTTTCCAAAAATTTGGGCCCAATCTTGGAATGCAGCATTGGCCGGACTTCATGTCTTAAAAGCACCGAATTTGTGAGATTTTGACAAAAGAAAGACTGTTTACAGGCCCAAATGTGGTGATTATTGACTGAAAAACTTCCACATCTCTAAATAAATGTTCAAATGAAACCTAAAATGCAGCTTAAAGGACAACGCCGCTGAATTTCAGCATGCCAAATTATACACTTTACCAGCATTTCCACGAGTTTGTTCTGCTCGCTCCATTGTAATGCAAACCGGAGGGCCATACGAGTGCAGAGAGAATGAATTGGAACAATGATGAAAGTGCGTGCTATAAGAATCAGAACAGCTGTCAGGGTGTACGGGTTTACATTTAGCGCTTGAGGACAGATTTTACCGAAATGCAGTTATGTGTGTATGTTCACATAGACATTCTGTGTTTGCAGTGTGTTTCACAGTTTGTCATTCGGGGTCAAAGCAGCAGCTCAAACCTCATCGTTTAAAAACAGATTAGACTCTTGGCTGTGTGGTTTCTTCCTCTCAGAAACGTTCATCAATACTGTCTGTGCTGCCATGGACCACAGAAATAACAATACAAAGACGTCACATTAAAATAGTCCATTTTGAAATTCTGAGAGAATCTGCTTTTGATGAAACAGTCAAACAAAACCACTTGAACTCTGCAACTAACAATTATTTTCATTATTGATTACTCTGTGGATCATTTTCACGATCAATCGTTTTGTCTATAAAGTTCCCAGAGCCCACTGTGAAATCTAAAACAGAGAAAAGCAGAAAACCCCATCCAGAAGCCAGAGAATGGATGGTGTTTTTACTTGAAAAAGTGACCTTATCGACTATCAAAATGGTTGCTGATTAATTTTCTTTTGATTGACTACTCAATTAATTGACTTATCACTTCAGCTCTAGTCTAATTGTCCATTCAAACGCCAACAAAATAACTTATTTTGTTCTTCACATCCCAATCTGAGCACCCTGTGTTAACAAAAGTACCCAACTTGAAACATTTGTCTCTACAAAATAAAAAAAGCAGGGCCAGAGTGCTGTGTGTGTGTGTGTGTGTGTGTGTGTGTGTGTGCTCACATATAAACCAACAAATATAAGCAACAAAAACACAGCCACCATACCATCCTCAATGCTTCAAAACACAGAAAAGGCTTCTGTAGATGCAACGCTTTTCTGTGCTGCCAAGTTCCCCTTGTGCTGTGGCTTAGCCCAACAGTAGTGTAAAGGATGCATGCTTCTTTTATTTTATTTTCAGCCCCCTGCCTACGTTTTTTTTCTCTCCTCCAGTACATCATTCCTTTGGGTGTTTGTGCGGTGTCCCTTAGTTACAGGATAAGAGACCCAGCAGCTCAGAGAGTTAAAAGCCTGCCCTGTCCCACTCATACGAACAAGACCATCAATAATTCACCCTCATCGGGAAGCATTATCTAACAGCCTTATAAAAATTTTAAGATTGTGGGTGACAACACGGAAGCATGAAGAAAGTGCTCCGTAAGAGGACACTCACAGGTGGCGACAGTGTTTGTTAAAGCGGAGGTAGAGGAAGACTCGTCTGTACCGTTGTGTCAGCCGGCCCTGTGAGGCTGATTTAACCATTACACATAAAAGACAGACGCCTCGCTGAATTAAGGGAAAGTCAAAGAGTAGACACATCTCCCCTCGTCTCCCCTCTGTGTGTGTGTGTGAGTGAGTGTAGCACCGAGGTGGAAGCATTTGCTCGGCTGTATTAACGCCCAGGCTCATTCTCATTGACAGTGAAATCCCTCTAAGCCTAGATCAATTACATCCAGCTCTGCTGTAATTAAAATGTCCTAACAAAGGTCTTAGGAGCACAGCACAGAAACCTACCCATTGAAAATAAGCTCAGGCCAATCTATAGCACCACCACCAAGAAAAATAGCTCAAGATTAGATTCAGGCTTTCTTCGGTGGTAAGCTCAAAAAAGTGTCCACGCATGGCTGCTGTGCTCAAAATAAGTCTTTTTTTTTATCCCTTAATAAGGTCAAGATGTGATTTAAGCTAAAGTACATGAGCTCACATGAAGCGCAATTATGCTGCAATATTTTTAATCAATACAAGTACATAAAATAAAATATTCATTGTACATATAGAGAAAAACAAAAAATCCTGTGCTTGCTTTTGTAGCCCTCACCACTAAGAAAACTAATTATTTGTTCTCTTAAGTACATCTGATGCTCTGCTGAGGAATGACATAATGCTTATGAGTCTCCTAATTAAAACTCAGCAGTGGAGTGATTAGCAATCACAACTGCACTCTTCAAATATCAAGATCTGATTTGCTTGGCTGATCAACAACAAGCCTCCTTCTCTCGCGGCATCTCTCAGAGCCTGCAGTCCCTCTCTCTCTCTCTCTCTGTTTTAAGGAGGCTTTTGAAATGGAGGAAATCAGCACAACTCCACAAGAAAGGGCTCAGCTGAATTTTGAGGTCTATATTGCTTTTTTTTTTTTTTAATGCCACTTAAGTTGCAATACTTTCCTTTTTTTTTTAAATGTTGACTGCCAGCAATCATAAAACGGATTACACATCGCCGCTGATGGGCGCTTAAATGTTCTTGGATTCTACATGATAATTCATCATAGTAGGAAACCCAAGTATAAAACATCAATAACATTACTTATGGCAGCCACCAATATCAAACTTGAAAGCCGTTCCCTCGTTGCGCCGAGGAGGGACTATTCCGCAGACGCATGGAGAGCAAGATGGCTGACTGCACTGACACATTGTGAAAAGCACGCCATCCTAGGTAATAGATTCTCTTTGCTGTGCGACTCCCACCGCTTCTCATCTTCTGTGACAACGCCTGCCAATCAAAGCCGAGGGAACGTTCAAGGGCTTTGACAATATCTCCTCACCTTGAAAACACATTGGCTTCATCACAAGACACCAAGTGACACCAAGTAGGCATCAAATAGCCATTAGACATGGCAGACAAAGAGCTGGCAGACTAAAGGTTGATCCCGGTGTTTTTTTTCAGCAACAGAAACAGCCTTCTGAAAATTGGCATTCAAAGTATTCTGTCTATACATAAAGACACAACAACAACTAATGCCGGCAGTACAGCAGTGGGAGGTGACATGTAAGTGTTGGGCAAAAAAACGCAAAGCATGAGAGCACTAAATGCTGAAGGATTTTGTGATCGTTTGAGAGAATCTTAAAAAAGTATTTAATTTAGCCTTCCAATACACTGAATAACTGGTTTCTCAGGAAGCAAATGTAAGTGTGCTGTTCACATGACAGCATTTAATAGAGGAATTCAAGCTGTCTTTCACATGCGGAGGCCCCGCAGATTACTCATTTGGAAAATAAAACGTGGGCTTGGGTGTATACCTGTTACAATTTCTTTCTTTTCAGTGCAGAAATGAGAAATAATTACGTTAAACCACATCAGCCGAGTGATTTACATTTTTATATGATTCATGGATACCAGGAAGGAGGACAGGGAGGGATTTTTCGGCAGTGAAGCATGGCCTGAACCTCAATTATGTGATACTATTTAGGAATTTGAGGAAGAGAGAAGCATTTCCCCAGTTGAAGACAGATGACCTGTCAGATACACCTAATACCAACACAAGGCCCTCAGCCTTTAATCTGCACACTTCCTGTGACCTATACTACGACAGAACCAAATAAAGCACACTATCTTTGTATCCCCCTGAGACAGAGCAGTGTCCTCATATGCTAATGCCAGTCAGCGTTGGAGAAGAAGCTCCGAGGGCGGCCCAGACAACTCACAGGTCAGTGCTAATCTTCTGATATATGGAGCCTAAAGACCCGGGACACATCCATCACACGCCGCCGACAGCTCTCCAACTGGGAGAGATGCGCGCACAATAAAGGGTTAACACACACCCCCAAAAGAGACCTCTGATGATCCATCACTCAGGAACCAGCCTCCTTCTGAGCAGCACGTCCTTTGACAACACAGAGAGGGCAGCTTTCTTAGCAGAGGCTCGGCGATGAGTGCATATAGAGCCAGCGTGACTGCTAGACCTAAGCTCCAAGCCTCTGTTGATCATTAAACATCCATTTTAAACCAGTGGGGGAAAGTTAACTGTCATTTTAAACACAGGAGGTGGCGGCATGGGAGAGATTTTTTCTCTCTCTCAGATGTATTTTCTTGGTGAAAAGGAGCGAGACCATATATCCATCCATCGGGTTAACTACCCTAACGCATAATCATTCGTTCCAGTCATCTGTCTCTTTATTTTTGAGGCAAGCCACAAAATGGCTATGATGGGCTTTTGCAGTCAAATGAGAAACTCACCCTGAAGCACTTTGTTAAATAAACAAAATGCCCTTTGCTTTTTTCTTTTTTTTTTTTCTTCTTCCTCTTTCTAACAGCCCAAATGTGAACAACAAGAGTGCAGCTTCAATGTTGTTTAAAACATTTTTTGGAGGGAGGCCTCTTCACAGCCTCACCGGTAAATGTCAGGTTCATTGTCTGCCCCTCAGAATCAGAGACTACTTTCCAGACTCTAGATCATTTTGCTCACACTCACCCAGGGAAGAAATCCATCTTAGAAGGAGCACTGATGCCAATTTCTCCACCGATAGGCGGCCTCGACAGAGCAGGATGCATGTACCTCTCCTCTTCAGAGCAGCTTTTTAATAATTTGGACAACCAGGCTCAGCTCAGCACACCACAGCATGTTCTCCACTCCACTCTCGCTTTTTCTTGACTCAACAAACTTACTACGCTTGCTCCTGCCCTATCCTCCTACACATATACGATGCAGAGAGTCCTGTTCTCTAGGCTTTGTCAGAAGTCACTGCAGGAGACATAGGAAATCGCTTACAGGAGAAGAAGTGGTGTATAATCAGTACAACGGGAAAAAAAGAATGCACTGAACATCATAAATTGATTATATGTAACTGATGTGAAGAGTATTTCTCCTCTCAGACCAGTACAATCAAAACTGTCTCATCCACCATTATTCATCACTCCCTCTTCCCCCCCTCTCTGTCCATTTGTTTGTCCAACTTTTCACAGCGAGCGTGTCAGAGGAATTGAACAAGACAGCTGTCAAACCCGCCCGCCATGAGTGAAGATGGCAGGTGAAGTCCTCTTTTTTTCCCCCCTCCTTCCTGCTCTCTGGGTTCAAAACTCCCACTCTTGCCTCCTCTCTTAAGTTTTGTGATGTTATTTTGTCCGAACAAAGGCAAGGAGAAGAAGGAGCGAGCTCTCTTCTCCCGGCAGGTTGGGGAGCAGTTGGCTCAAGTTATTACCCAGGAGCGGGATAACCATGAGGGGGCCACCGACCCCTACTGCGCCCCCAATGGCATTTACATTCCCTGTCTCTGTGTAATAACACCACGCACGCTGCACTTTCTTTCACCATTAACCTATGCTGATCCGACTGCCAAAGTAAGGCCATACACAAAGGCAAGAAGGAGCTTTTTTGTTTCTCTTTGTTGCCTGTTCAACATGAGCCTGATTGTTTGTTTTCCTCTATTAAACTCACCTAAAATTGCAGGGAACATTAGGCCATGTATCACAAGACAAAGGAGGGTTAAAAAAAAGAAGAAATCCATCAAAATAAACAGTGTCTTGCCGCATTCTTTCTCTGACAAACAACAGCTGCACTGAATGGGAAATAAATATTATCTCTGCGACAGAAAAACAATCAGACACCGCTAGGTGCTCTGAGTCTCGCACAAAGCTTGAATGCTGTGCGTCTTTACATCTACACTCCCTGAATGTGGAATTAAACCATTCATTTAGCAAGGAAGCACTTGAAAGCACATTCATGTTGAACCATTTTAGATGTAGACTGCCGCGGCCAAAATACCAGTCAAAATATGTAAACAGAATTTCATCAAGTTATTTATGCTTTTTTTTTCTTCTTCTCGCCATTGGACGCGGTGGGTCCTCTTTCTCCTTGAAAATATAATACGGACCTTTGTTGATGTTTTATGCTTGTGTGGAGAAATAGTGGGGGAAATATTTCAACAGACGAAATCTTTCTAACATGACCACGTCTCTGAGTGAGTGGCGTCCAAGATTTCCACTAAATACATGGCTTTTGGTGTGAGTTTGTGGCCAACTAGTTCTCCCAATCCACACTAAATCTGTTTCCAACACTAACACTTGCTTCTCACACACACACACAACCAACTGCAGTGTCCAGCAATCCTGTCGCTAGCCTCCACCAGCACCACCAGCAGCAGCAGCAGCAGCAGCAACACTCTATCAGAACAAAACTGCTTAGAGGAAGGGGGCTGGTAGCTCAAGTTCTCCCTATTGAAATGCAGACACTTTGATATGGAAATTGGCAGTTACAAAAACCCGTTAGAATTCACACTAGCATGCATTGAAACCATTTGCGCAATGTGAGATGAGATGGCACTTCCTCCCAAGACAACACAGACAAATGGACCAAACCAGCACGTCTGGGGCGGGTGAGAGATGGGAGTGAAGGTAAAGAGGGTAGGGGGGGAGGAAGAAGCAACAGAACATTTGTCCCCCCCACCTCTCTCTCTCTCTCTCTCTCTGTCTTTGAATTCCTACAATCCACTGTCCAAGCATTTGTTTCAAGAAACAGACTTAGCCTGAGCTGAGATGCAGGATTTTCAAAGGGCAGTGTCCACATTGACCAGTAAAACATCCCATTATTGTGGCCTATTGGCAGGGGAATAAAATGACCTTTTCATCTCAAGGAACCACTGATGGGCATGTCAGCATCGAGCAGCCACATTCAACATCATCCCAGCCAAGGAGACTTTTTTTTTTTTTTNNTTTTTTTTTGTCCTCTAAAATGGCTGGCACGACAGAAAAAACTTCTCCGCCACGGTCAAAATATGCTCAGATTTGTGTGGTGGCAAGTCAATTTCTCACACTGTGCATATGGCTTATATAATGTTGCAGTTTTCTTAGTTTGGTCCCCCCCTCCCCAGAAAAAAACAACTGGATTTGAAAAAGTCATCATCTATACTTCCCCGCATGAAAGCTGTTATATAAGTATATGCCGGGGAAAGCTCTCAGTTCCCCAACTTGTCAGTATGGCTTATATAATGTTGCACCACTATCCTGATTTGGCACTGACAGTATGGATTTATGTGTAAATGTTATTTAACCTTGATCTTTCGAGTCCACCACAGGCGTGCTCTCCTGAGGCTTCTCACTGAAGTCTATTCGGGCCCTATCTCTAAAAGCTTCACGTGAGAATGAGATATGGTTCCCTAAGCCTGTAAAAACTCTGTGTCTATGTGTGTGTGTGTGTGTGTGTCTGTATAAATGTGTGTGTGTGTGTGTGAGTGTGTCCCATCATCACACATGGCTGGCTCAGGTCTGTGAATTATACATGCTCTGTGAAATGATCTTATTTTATAGCCGCAAAATGGAGAAGTAAATGGAGACAGTAACTGACATCCAACTACTCAGCTCCCGGTGTCCTGGACTGGGTGGAGATGTTTGTGTGAGCTGTTTTTTTTTCACCATGTTATCACCCTGATTATCATCGCTTAATGTCTTATAAATCAACCCTTCCTTTGGTTTTTAAAGGCTTTTCATTCACATCCGGGACTTGCTTTGTCACAGTGTTTATCTTAAATAAAAAATAATCCCATTGACATCTGAAAACACCTTGAATATGAACATTTTCACACATTTTCATCATGTACTAAAGGACGCACCTTTCAGTGAGCTTTTAATTTAAACTATAGAGAGATATATACACTGAAATCCACATTTGGATGACCCCTGGAGCCAAGCAACTTCATATTAATTAAAAGTCTGCAGGCTCCACACACTATAAAATAACATCCTATACTACGGGGCTGTGTATTGATCTCATCACTACAGTTTTAAACTGCTGGAGGAGCCTGTGGGCCCGTTTTCTGACATTTGCCTTATCATATCCAGGGAGTGTAAATAAATGGTATTGATTCAGCGAGCCATAACCCAGCATCTCCCTTGAAAGACTCAAAACATCCGCTTTAAAAGGCTACTTACAGTGGTGCGCCGTGCCAAAATATGGATCCCGGCATGGAGTGTGAATTTCAGATCAACACCAGGAGCCCCCCTTCCTCTCCGCTCCTTTTTTTTTCAAAAGAGGCCCCCAGAAACTAAGCGGCGGGTCGCACAAAGACGGCTGGGGCTCGGCTGCATGCTCCACTTTCCTCACAGTGGACAGATGGTGGGCTTTCCTGTGGCAGGTATCTGTTCAAGCCAATGCGTCCGGGACCGGACGAATAGCTCCATGGCGAGGGGGTCTGTTCAAAAGTAATGATCGTTACTTCCCCTCCCTCCCTCCTCTTGAGCGTGCACTCGGGCTCCTTCCGACGGGGAGCGCTACGGTTAGACTGCATACAAAAAAAAGGATCACTTCAAGGAGACGAGATGCGCCCCAGTCTCGCTACAAAATGAAACTCCGAGCACGTCTTCCACACTGTCAAGTCTTGTCTGGGAGTCTCCAGCGGCCTGGTTCGCAGATACAGCCCGGAGAGGGTTGATATGACTTCTTTTAGCCTGGCTTTTCGGTGCGCTCCCGGTTGTTCCCTCTGCGCCTCATCCACACGCCGCGCAGACAGTCGGAGCTACAGCCGGACTGGAGGCAAACAAGGCGAGGAGAAACGGCGCACCGGTCCCCTGCTCTGCAGCAGCTGGCTGTGGAGGGCAGCCCACAAAACCTGGAGCGGATTAACGCTCAGGGCACGGACTGGATCCTGATGCTAATTATGACAGCCCGCATTAAGGCTAATATTAAACCCGTATCTCGCGTGTGAGCTCAGATTTCACGCATGTGTTAAGTTCTCCAAGCTTCTGGACTCGCATCCACTAAGCACAGTGTTTTAATCCGGATCCCCCCGCTGTTTAATCAAAAGAGTGCAAAAAAGTGCAAGGCCATTCATTACCAATAAACACATAACTGAGAGCAGCTCATATAAACAACACACTTATGTTTATCTTACAGGAATCTCAGTGTTGTGGACAGTAGTTTGCACCTGAATAATTAGTATATTTCAGAACAAAAACACAGAATAATGAGGCCGAAATAAGACCTGTTTTAATTGGATGAGTCCAAAAACTTCATGAATAAAAGTAGAAAAATGCAGAATGCATCAAGGTTATAAGAAATTCTCCTTATATGAGAAGCATTTAACTTTGTTTAACAAGAAGTACTTCATATAACAGGGTCATGTCACCAGAGAGAGAAAAGAATTCTGCACTTGAAACTATTTTATAAGATTACTGTAGATGGTCACTGCACACAGTAAGTACCACTTTAGTATATTTGGTTTTTACAGGCTTTTCATTTATATCAGGACTTGCTTTGTCATAGTGTTCATCTTAAATAAAAAGATAATCCCTGTGACATCTGAAAACACCTTGAATATGAACATTTTCACACATTTTTATCAAGTGCTAAAGGATTCACCTTTTAGTGGGCTTTTAATTTCAACTATATGGAGATATATACACTGAAATCCACATTAGGGTGACCCCTGGAGCCAAGCAACTTCATAACTAATTAAATTAATTAAAAGTTTGCAGGTTCCAGAAACTACAAAATAACATCATATACTGCGGGATTGTGTATTGATCTCATCACTTTAAAGTGCTGGAGGAGCCTGTGGGCCTGTTTTCTGACATTTGCCTCATCATATCCAGTGAATGTAAATAAATGGCAAGTAAGTACCACTTTAGCATATGATGCATATAGATATACATATATAAAGATGAGTGAATGTACAGTAGAGATGAAAGGGTAAGTCAGCTGATAGAAAATTAGATTGTGATTAATCCTTTAAATCATTTATCACGTAAAAATGTCAAACATTCTGTTGTTCCAGCTTCTTAATTGTGAGGATTTGTTGCTTTTCTTTGTCTTAATATGATGATAAACAGAATATCTTTGGGTTTTTGACTGCTGGTCAGACAAAGCAAGCTACCTGAAGACATCACATTGGGCTTTCAGGAATTTTAATGCACCTTTTTCATTATTTTCTGACTCTTTATACATCAAATGTTTACTTGATCAGGGGGGAAAATTGGCAGATTAGTTGATACTGAAAATAATCGTTAGTTGCAGCCCTGTAATGTACAAAATGAACAATAAACCAATGAGAGGTAGAGATGTAATATGTGATATGTAGGCTACAAAATGAACAATAATCAATATGCAAAATGTGCAGAACAAATGAATGCAGCTACAGTAGGTCAGTAATGTAAGTGTGATATGTACAGTATGAAAAGAACCAATTAATAGGGTGTACAGTAGAGTGAGTCTACATGTGCAATATAACCAGCAAGCAGGTATGTACCATGTAGAGTGTTACTATTCATATAAAAATGCCTCAAACCTGAAAATACTGGCTGAAGGAAAAAGGCGATACACCCTCAGCTTGAACCTTGCACAACATAAATACAGTAGTCATATTCATACAAACATGCACCAGCACACAGCGATGTTCAGTCAGTTCCTTGGAGCAGATGCTGATGTACGTTGTGTGCAAACATTCAGTATCCATCCATATGTTCACAGCAAGAAATTGCAATGTTCGATGCGTCCCTTTGGATGTTATTCTTGTTGACATGGAAAAGCATCTGAAACAGGATTTAGACCTCGAGACATTTCGATGCTCCACTGGAATCTCAAGGGTGCATTTACACATTTAATTTAAAATCCCTGGCAAAAATGTCACATTTAAAAAAACCCTCTTGTGAATTAAAAGGAGGTAAGGTTTTTATGTATGAAGAAATTATTACCAATTTGTATTTTTGCATCAAATTCATTGTGCATTTTTCACTTCATAGGTAAAAGGGATTTTTCATTTATGAATGTCATTTTTACAACTACACCCCCACTATACTGTATATTTATGTATATTCTGTATGACTACTGGTTTCACATACTTCAAACGTAAAGGACCGTACAGGCGTGAGTTTTATTTCCTTAAGTACAAATCATGTGTACTTTAAGTATTTGCTGACAATTTTCTAATGCATGTTTGTATTTTTCCTAATGTTTTTCCGGGGCAGCCATTGGTTTCCATTCATTTCTGTACGATATGAAAATCAATTAACAAACTCAACACATTTTAAATGAATCTTCCATTAAAGTGAATTAGCACGCAACAGCAATGTAACATAAACATTTTGTTTTTGCAGCCTTAATGTTGACCGTGGTGCGTTACACAGCTAAGGAAAGCTTCAGGAGTTTGTTCACTGATTTCTATACTGTATGGAAATGAATAGAAATCAATGGCAGTCGGGAATGGTTAGTAGTATGTTTTGCAAATTGGTTAGCTTTGATGTAAAGTGTACACCATTTGTAGAAAAAACACTGGTATGCTCTTTTAATTTCACATGCAAAGACGCATTCAGGTTGTTTTTCACATGTGGCTCTTTTATGTAAGATAATGAATATGTACTTAAACAGCCTGCATCACATCGATTGAATTGGAGCTGGAAGACGTTAAGTGAATGTTTATTCTTTAAACAAAGCCTTGGTGGATCAGAAAACAAACATGTCTATGAACTGCATAATGTCTTATTGGAATATTGTAAGAATATTATTGTAATGGGAGATAAAAATACTACAGAGTGGCCAATGGTCCTGCAGGCACAGTGCAAGTCCTCATAGGAATATTTATCTGTTTTCTACGGTTCTATATCTTTGGTCATTGTGTTTTTTAACTGGAAGAATACCATTAAGCATAATGTATATTCCTGTGCAATGTTTTGCCACAGTGTAAACAGATGCTTGCCTTTGACTGAAAAAATGATCCATGATGAGAATGGGAGTTTTGGTGCATTGAACCTCCCTTCATTTTAAAGCACACCATGCGTCCTCTGTTGGTTACAATGGAGAGGGGGCAAATTGTATCCTGATTTTACGGTTGTGAATGGAGACCAGAATTGTAACTGATTTGGCACCCCAAAAAACATGAAACTATAACCGAGTTGACTGGAAATGATTTGGCTTTGTCGATGAAATTACACTTCAAAGCTGAAAGCCCATTAGGATTTTACTGTAAGCTGCAAAACATTAGCATTAAATTGCCATTTGCGAACAAATATGATATAATCTTAATGACAAACTGGACAACCGCGTGTTTGTGCACAGCAATTATTTAGTCATGATTTGTTGACTGCTTTGGATATGACAGCTGCGGGCTACACATTTTTCCGTCTTGCAAAAACAGGAACAAAAAAAAAAAGAAGAAATAAATGTATTTCATAATGTTCTTATTTATTCAGTCACCACACTAAGGCTATCATTAGACACCATTACACCCATGATAAGCCAAAGCTACACAGCACACTAATGGTCATGAAATGTGTAATGTCTACCTGTGCTGCATTACCAGCTGTGTCCTCATTGTGAGTGCATGTGTCTCTGCACAGCCACCTTTCTGTTCAGGCAACATGCAATTTTTAATATGCCATCTGAGCTCTGTCATTCTGCCTCTAAATACCATGTGAAGTTTCTGTTGTCATTTCTCGACAATCGATGTACTGGAAGGAAAATGATCTGCCCAGCTGGAAGCAGGTTTATGGTAACATTTTCCTCAGGTTTCTAAAGTTCAGCCCCATGCAGCTTTCTTTTGAACATGATATTATACTGTTCGTAGGAGCTTTCATTCTTCCCCAACACTACTCCTATTTTTAGATCCTTACTCTTCAGCATTGTAATAAAAGAGCTACCTCAGTGGTGCAAACTCAAGCAAAGGACATATTTGCCTGAGAAAAAAAGTCTGTCTAAGAACAAACACTCGATCGCCAAGTTCGGAACTATTAATGTCCTAAATATCACGTCTCTTCTCTTCCTCTCATGAGCCAAAGTACATAGCCAGGTCAGTGGTCTCCGTTACACGTGGCTTCAATAAAAAACAGTCCCGTGGCCGCACAGGGGAAATATGAATTTGGGTCAAATTCACCAGGTGGAAAGTGAGAGGATTAGTGCAGAGCTCGCATGTTTTCCGAGGCGTAGTTTTACATAATAAAGAAGAGCGGAGTAAAAGAAAACAGATGTAATGATGCTGATCCACTGGCACATATTCTTATTTAGAGAAACAATGTTTATGTATGGCCTACTACTGAAAGTGTAAACTCTCTATTTCATTTGATGCAACCCAGGAGAGCCTGGCTCGCTGGTGTTTTATTCATTGTGGTCAATGCAGTATATATGTAAATACACACAGCCGGCCCTTGTCTCTGTTTTTTTTTCTTCTTTTGTTTTTCTTTTTTGAGGACTGATGAAGTTGTCAGAAAACACATTGGTTTGCTTTTCTGCTGCAGTCTGTCATTCTTGCCCGCGCTCAGTGTGCAATCAAAACCCCAAGTAATAGCACAAAAGAACTAAAAGCGGGACTCAGTTTTGCTGCTGACTCATCTAAAGAGTGTAAATAAGTTTCACTGCGAGAGATCAGGCTTTATCATAAGAACAGACTCCGTGCTGTAAATTATAGGTCTTTATGAACCTCCAGCTTGAGCCACGCAGAAATTATAGCAGCGCCGAAGCAACATGTTCCCTTTTTTCCCGCATATTTCCCTAACTAGCCATTCACTTCACTTCCACATTTAACCATAGCTTTTGCGTACTCAATTTGTGTTAATTAACATTGGGGAGAATAAATACCATAAACAAACATCCTTCTGGCTCACCTTATTAAGCAACACATACAAAAATTGCATGAATATATTGTGGTTATGTCGTGTTGCTGTGTGAATACAGACTTCTATTAGTTTTATGTTGTTATTTAGTTGTTAATTTATGGCAATACATAATACACTGCAATGGCACACTCATTGCTTTGAAATTGTACTCATGTTGCTGATTATTTTACTTGAAAATTAGCTGCAGAAACACAAGAAAACTGCACCCCGCATGTCTTAAAATCCAGTCAACTCCACTTCAGATGTTACATTGGATTATAGGAGTGATAATTAAATTTCTTTGGTGGTAGAGTTTTTGTGGTATTTTTTGCAGCCGCAGAGACCCCACAGAGAGAGACAGATTCAGAATTCATGTCCTTTCACCTCTACATGTTGTCTCCTCTCATGCGTTGTGTGTGATCCCCCTCCAAATGTGCCGTTCACATTATGGGCAAAAACCTCATGCAAAAATGTGGGGTGTTTCAACAAACATTCATGCGGTAAATAAGAGGGTAGCTGGGAATGCTGCGGTAAATCAGTCTCGAGTCATTATTAGGTGGTTTTACTCATTAAGATCAAAAGCCGCAAATTCAAAGGCGATCTCAAACCTTAAAGGGAAAAGCCATTTATTGAAAAAAGAGAAATCAAAGGATCTGAACTGAGTTTTTTGAAGATTTTCTAAGGGATTTGATAAATGCTCTTGTTCCATGCAGACAGAAACACTCTCTGTTCTTTCTGCATTGAGAGGAAGCTAATTCTTTGCGGCATCCATTTCCCAGCTTATTGTGTAGAGTAGCTTTCTATAGTTTTGTAATCATAGGGCAGCATGAAAAAGGGTGGGAACTATCAAGCTCTTGATGGTCATATAATGGCAGTTCCCATGATGAAACGGGCTCAATTATAAGGTTCAACCACATTCATGATAAGACAATGACTTAATTAAATGAGGACCAGGAGGATTGGTTTACCAGCTATTCGCAAATCCATTACATACATTGTGTGTATAGTCTAATAGAAGTCTAGTTCTTCGTAACCACTAGCTTGTTTCAGATTTATTTACTAAATCAGGCTGTACCACGTGTCAGCGATTAGCACCTGGTAATGTGTATATCAGTTCCCTAGAAACATCTGTAGCACCTCGCAATCAACACACATAACTTCCAAGCAAAAAGATGATAAATAAGTTTTAAGGAACAGACAATATAGTAAACTTAACTATCAATCTATTGTAAACTTTGTTTTATTTATACATGCATCCATGAAGAAATATGTATTTCCAAGTTAATAGTATTCATACATTTTACAATGAGACAGTTAGTTAGCCTGATGTTATTAGCATAACTTGTGTAATTTGAGGTATATTCTGTTAGTTTTGCTGAAAGTAATTTTGAATTTCCCAGTTTACATTATTATTAATTATAATTTTAATCAAGGTAAGGTTTGTTGACCATATTTCATAAGCTCTTTTACTTCTCACTTTAAATGGGTCAGAAAGCTGATGTTAGTTTTAGCTAACGTTAGCAACCCTGCAGTTACACCTGGCAGTTACTGGGTGTAAATATTTAGTAAAAACTAATCTCTATTTAAGAACTAGTTTGTGTGGTGCAACCACTTTTAATTTAGTGATGTGTAAATCACTAGTGTGTACAGTATTTCCTAAGTTGTTAGTAACTACTAGCTAGTTTCAAACTTATTTACTAAATCAGGTTGCAAGATTAAAACTTAAAGTTATAATCTCTAAGATTTTCATTTCATTGTCTTTTGTGGCACCTATGGCGATAATCGTAATTGCAGGTGTGTTTCTGGACCTCACTTTCCAAGTTTCATTGTCTGTAGTCATCAACCTTTTCTCTGTTTGTTCAGCCATAATAACTGTTTACTCTCTACGCTAGCAGAGACCGGAAAAAACAGTACGCCGCTTTACACACAGGTGAGTTGAAGAGCGAGTCTGTTGCATTAAAAGCCTCGTTAAAAGCCTAACTGTGTGCCGCTTGTGAGTTTTCCAGGAAAGTCG
>NTHP01000129.1:361938-384211 GCA_003416845.1 Oplegnathus fasciatus
TCCCGACACCCGGGTTGTAATACTGCAAATGCAAGGGCTTTCATCAGTGGGCCATAGGCTCAATCACCATTGTGTTGCATCATTCGGCAATAGATTATGAATCAACAGACATTTATTTAAATGAAAATCTTCGAGATTATTATGTCATTGAAGCAACTCTGTGGAACTTTTCATTGTGTGTTGATTTTAGCGGTCCCTGTGGACCAAGGCGGTAGTGTTTCACCTGGCGTTAAGTTACATGTTCCCTCCGCTTCACTCCCCGCTGCAAGGAGACTACTTCGCTAGAAGGAGAGCGGGCGGCAGCTCCAGAGACGGACCTTCAGTTAGCGGCTGAAGCAACTGGAATCCAGCCAGAGTAAACCCCAGCACCGTTTCGTCTGATATCACGGAAAACCCTGACCCAGTGGCAGGCATTAAGAATAACTATTAGAAACTAATAGAAATAGCCAGTCTTCTTGCTGTTGGTCTCATTTGCTTGTGTAAGTCATGTAGAGGCATCAGTATTAAATTGAGACTGTTTCATAACCACTTAAAAGCTCCATAGAGTACTTTCAAGGAATGTGTTAGCTATTAGCGACTTAAATGGTTCCCAGGACCTTGCAATCAACACACATAACATAACTTCCAAAAATAACAGTTTTAAGGGACAAGCAATAAACTTAACTGCCAAGCTATTGCAAATGTAGGTATTAGCTTGTTTTATTTATACATGTATCCATGGAGAAATGTGAGTTAGAAGTATTCATGTGTTTAAGAATAAGTGGAAAATATCTAAGTATGCTAACATAATGTACAGTTAGCCTGACGTTATTAACATAACTTGTGTAATTTGAGGTATATTGTGTTATCTTTGCGAAAAGTAATTTAAAATTTCCATGTTTACATTGTTATATTGCCTCTTTTACTTCTCACTCTAAATGGGTCAGAAAGCTACATTAGTTTTAGCTAACATTAGCTCCACAACAGTTACACCGGGCAGTTACTGAGTGTAAATATTTAGTAAAAATTAATCTCTATGTATGAACTACTTTGTGTTGTGCAACTGGTTTTAATTTAGTGATTTGTAAATCTTCAGTAAACACTTACATTACAACTACGCTATTGAACTTATGAAGAACTGGTGAAACTGGCTCTAGCTCTACTTAAAAGACACATTTCTGACTGTAGCAGCTGAAGTCCAACACACAAAATTCTTAATAAATTATTATGTCTTGTGGATGGGCAAATAGGTACTATATCAAATATATCAAATCGTTTTCTTGCAAAAAAACTTACAAACAATACAAATAGCTAAAAGCCAGCTAATTTGGAAGCTAAATACTGTTAGTCACAGTATAAATAGCGTACTCAATTATTAATTTGGGCCTTTAAAGTTGCTTTGGAGGTAGCTTTGAATTTCAGAAACATACAGTATATTCTCTCTTCTGGAAGTTATGTAGTCCTCCATTTTTTCCCCCCCATGAGACTTGTGTCGACTGCAGACTCTGCTGACAGAAGTTAGATCAAGCATAGAAAGCGAATTCAACTCTCTACAATAGATAAAATCTGACAAGCAACATGGATCCAGGCTTGTCTCCTCTCTAGATCTTTTTGGCTCACAGAACTTCGCCTTTCCTCTGTCCTTGGGACGTCTGTAAAAATGCTCTTATATGGAGAAAAGCACCGAACAAATAAATGTAATGTACCAGAGTCACTGCTTTCCAACTGTGTGATTTGCTCCAAAAATATCAAGTGCGTCTCAGCCCCGAAAACAAGCTTATCGGAAAAAAGCATCTCAATCTATACTTGAGCATTTTAAAGCACTTGGTAAAGCACTTGGGAACATTTGTTTTAATTTTGTTTCCAACGGTGAATGTTTATTTTAGAGTGTAGTTATAAGTGTTGTTGCTCTGTTGTTGTGCAGCGAGTCTACCCTCGTCCACTGAAAAATGGAAACAGATGCTCATTGTTCCAGTATGAAAAGGCAGAGAAAAAAGGACAGGAAGAAAAAAAAAGATTTACAGCATCTAATGACCCATTCAACGGTAGCTGAAAGTTCAGTTTTCTTCACACTGTTGAGCTGTTCACTCGCCAAAATATAGTATATAGACAGCAGAATAAACTATAAAACACTAAAAACAACTGGTCTGGCTGAAAATACAGTATTTTAATAACGTAATAAATTTATTTAAATAACAAAATACAGTAGGTGGTGGTTAACTTTTTAGGAAAAGAGGAAATGGGTCATCTTTGCGTGCCAGTGAAAGGAATCCTGTCACTCAAGTAGGAGTTCTGGGAGTGCCTCTATTTTTAGTACCTAGAGCTCAGACACATACCATACAGTTTAACCCTGACACAAACACAGACGCAATAAATAATAAATCCAACAAACAGGAAGATATTATCCTCTCAAGGGTTGCTTGGAAGTCATTAATTTGCAAAGCAGCTCTCACGGAAAATCGGGTGAAATAAACCGCTTTATGCCAAAACACACGGTGGAAATAGATGCTAGTGGAACACAAGCGATCTTTAAAGTGGGTTGGGACTTCGAATATAGTCTTTCCGTCTTTTCAAGATAGTTTCTGTTCCACTTACTATTAATATATTTCTCATAAAGGGTTTCTTTAATTGGTCGTTCTGAATCAAAAAAAGCTGAATCATGAAGCATGAAATTGGTGTCTGCTTCTGTACTGGATAGTGACATTTTTTTAACGAAGGTACACAGGTGTTTTCAGTTATGCCTGATTTTCTCAGGGTTGTGTGGGTGTGTACAAACAGTGTTTGATTGACATCTCCCTCACTCTCCTTAGTTGTCTTGCACCTGTTGGGGCGGGACAAATTACACCTTTACCATCTTTATTCGGTAGTTCATTAAGCTCATGATTCCCAGCCTTACTCCACCCATGTTCAACATGAATAGAGGTCTAATCAACCCACACCTGCGTGGGTGTGGTTGTGTTTGTCAAGGCCTTTAAATAACAACATTTGTTTGTGAGTGATACGTTGCAATGTGTGAGTTTCTGTTCAGTTCGCGTAAACATCCAAGTTGTAATTGGACTGCATTTAATACGTAATTATGATTGGAAAACTGACTTTTTTCTGAAAACTCAGATATGTTTGACTTGACAGGTCAGCCAAAGTCTGCTGTTAAAGGCAATTAAACCCAAATTAAATGAATATAGTTCTATATTGTCAGTGCACAGTATTCTTCAACCATCACACAACCACCTCTGCAATAATACAACTATCTTCAGGTGTGCAGTAATGTGATTGGTGATCTATCCTATCGCTGCCTTTCATCTGACATATCATTCAGACCGA
This sequence comes from Oplegnathus fasciatus, assembly GCA_003416845.1. NCBI lineage: Eukaryota > Metazoa > Chordata > Actinopteri > Centrarchiformes > Oplegnathidae > Oplegnathus > Oplegnathus fasciatus. The sequence continues at coordinate 365,239 of NTHP01000129.1, forward strand.
ATTACGGGCAGCTGAGTGGGAAAAATCGACCCAGTTGTAATTCCAAGTCAGAGATACTGGGAATTTCTGATAGCGACCATTGCAAGCAGTTACATTAATAATACATAAAATCTAACATTACACACTCGAATTCAGTCAATATTGTTAATTAAGCTATACAAGGTTTGTTTGTATCTGATTTTATTTGTTAACAAACCGCTACTAATTTGTAACATGATAAAATTAGCCAAGTGGGTGTAACCATCTTGGCTTAATGCCTGAACACCAAGTTGGAATAACGGGAGGTTTTCCCGTTCTTCCAGTTCTGCTGACATGACGTGAAAGTAGCATTAACTTAGATACAGAAGCACCTTCAAAGCCTTAAGAGATATGTAGTTGTTAATGCAACAAACATGTAGTACATACTCATTAAGTCTAGAATATGGACAGAAAACCATAGGATTGTGCTTTAGCTTTCTAGAAAGAATAAAATAAGTCCTATTGAGCAAACGCTTGTAGTACACGAGCTAGCCTGGAAGTTGGTTCTCCAGGTTGTGTTTTCAGTAGATCATCAAGGCCCTTACACATGGCCAACATTTTGATCCAAAATATCAATAAACGCTACAGTAGACACAGCAACAATGGAACAGAAAATGTTTTTTTTTTATATTGTCACAACTGTCAAAAAAAACCTCCCCAACTGTGTTGCTTGAAAACATACATCCAATCAATGAGTGAAGCTAATTGTGCAGCATGAAAAACATCACTGCCATCTATGACTTTGAGAACCTTTGTGTAAAAAATTACCTTCATGCTCAGGTGAATATGTTCAGAAAATATGACTCATTTCTTGACTGCCACTTAGCCGTTAGAAGCCATCATCTCTTCACGGCTCCTTTCTGCACGGCATTGCCTCCAATGATAATCATGGCATTTCACAGCCACAGGTATGTCAGCATGGAGAGAGCCGCCGAAAGAGGTTGTTGTAGCACGGGTTTCAGGCAGCGTGTGCTCTAAGTGCAGGCTCTTGTTATCTGAAATGCTACAAACTGATGGAAAATACAGGTACAGTGTGCTACCTGGTGGGAGTAGAGGCAGAGGTATAGTATGATATTGATTTGATAGCTCCATTATGAATGGCATATGTCTGCCGTGAAAACATACAGAGGAGTGAACATGATTGTTTGGCATGATATGGTGCATTTACTGCACTATGTGCATTTTTCTGTTAATGTTGGCATAAAATGTGCTATTTTTTCTTGAAATTGGTGTTATTACACTTGCAATAAAGGTCTTCCAAGAGGCTATGACAATAATATACAAATGTGTAGCTATGCGGACCCATATAGATACTCAACTCCATTCGTCTTACTGATGGTTGAGCTGTGATAGATGTGAAGTGGAGTTACTTAAGCTATTTGCAAGATAAGAGTAGCAAAGGTGTCAGTTTTGCAAAGCATTCATGGCAACCACATCAATCTGGGGCCATGCCAAACATGTTTGCCGTGATTCAAGAGCGCATTTCATGCTATGACATTTGTCTTGGGACTAAATTGAGACTGAACAGCAGGAAGAATAAATATGTCAATCACGGCTACTGTCAAACATCACATTGTTCTTGAGCATTTTATGATTTATGCCTTTCAAGTGGGATTGTTTCACATACGAGTTATTTCACCTTTCCTTTCACATGCATGCCATGTGTGGAGGTCCATGGACGCACTACTGTGGTAGTGTTCAGGCATAAGGCTTCATGACAGATACTTTACACATGCCAGACTGTTAGACGATGGAAGACTGTGAGACAACGATAAAATGTTCATATTAAAAGCATTTACCCCTCTCCAGGCGCCAGACTGTCTGACACTGGCTCAAATTGATTCTTAATTGGGTTTGTATGGACCCTGGATCTACTGTTGATGAGCACAGTGAAAAGTGGACATCTACGGCTCCAACTCGCGCTCCGCAGAAACGTGATAACACAACTGACCCGGCGGAGGGGAAAATGACTTCTCATAGTTCTTGGCTCCGTTTTAACAAATAATAATTATGAAACGGATAATCTGCACATCTTGAAAACGGCTTTAAAAGAATGATCCATCATCCAGACACGGCAGAACAAAGCTACTGACTCAAAGGGATGTCATTACTCATCACAAGTCACAACCAGTTGGCATTAACCAGCTGCGTAGCTAGATGTCTTTTTGGGAGACTTGTTTTTTTTTTGGTAGTAATAAATCACTCAGAGTTGCTGTGGAATGCAATCCAGTCCTCTGGAACAGCTTGGTCTTGGTAGAGGTGATTTTGAGTTTCTAGGCTGACATTCCTCATTATCTATTTTGGCTTGCCTTGCGTGCACACTGGGTCGTGGAAAAGCCTGGTTAAAAACTGAGGAGTGCGGGGGAGAGGGGCTTGAATGCTCCCCAGTGCCCCCCTACCGCCACCCTCTCCAGTGAAGCTCAGCATGCCTCTATTTGAAGAGGAAGGGAGGGAGGTTATCCCTACCTTTGCCTTGCTTATGAATTTTTTTTTCTCCCCGGTCACAGAAGAGGCTTGTTACCAGAGCAAGCAGACATAGTGGAGAGCCACGCTGCAAAGCTTTATTCAAGCTGAGGGGAGAATCTGCTGTGGATTAAGCCTCGTCCACAGTCTGGTCTGGTCTTAATTTCACTCCTTTTGTGCAGTCAGACTGAAGGGGTGCTTCTGATTACTGTCTATACCTTTGAAGGCTCACTGCAATTTGATCAATTTCAGGAGTCAATAATAATAAAATTAATAATAATTGTAATTATAATAAAATGTATTTGATTGCTGTGTGCATTGACAGTGATTGGCATGATTTTTGTATGACTTTATGATAATATGAAAACTCATTGACCTTTAAGTAAATTAGAGTTATGGAAGCAATGGGAGTTAATGGAGACTATGAAATACTGCTGCATTAGGCTTGACTGCAAAACTATATTACTCATAAACTGTACATGTCATCATTATGAGCTTATTCACATTTAATCAGTGTGAAATACTTAGCATTTTATGATTTCAATAGTGTTTCTATTGTATACAAGTGCTGAGTTATAAATTGAATGGGAGTAAATGGTTCTATACTTGAATGCAATATATAATGTTCTGTACATGTACATCATGAACTGTATATGTTATCATAATGAGCTTATGTACATGTGATCAGTGTGTGATATTGATTCTGAAATATAAATGTAATTTGTACTATATACAGTGGCTAAGATATAAATACAATGTATGTCTGTCGCATGTGTTGATATATTAATGGTGTTTGTAGCACAAACGATTTTCGAACTAAAAGTGACCAAAAACAGCTTAGAAGAATAATAAGTATATAAGTCAGTATGAGTGTGATTTCTGAAGCATAGCAATCACACTAATAATGGTACCAAAGAAATCTTTTGGCACAATAACAAATCAAAAATAAACCCTTGAATGGAAGCAGGAAGCAGTGGAGCAGGTCTATGACTCAGCCACTTGCTTTCTAAAGTGTCTACAGTGCAATCTCCCCTTGTAGGTGTCATAAATTGGCTGAGGCACCCTTGGCTTAGCAGCCTGCTGGGGTGGTCTTCCACCATCCTCACCCCAGGGTGGGCTCACGTCAGCCTGCAGGCCCAGTGTGCTCGTCAATGTCGCTTTGCTGCTTCTATTCTGGTCGCCAAGTGGAGAGGAGTAAGTGGGTGAGTGTTTGAGTGGGAGTCAGAAAAAAGAAAGAGGAACCTGTTGCAAGCGAAGGTATGTTCCAAGCACATGGTGGTCTCTTCATTTTCAAAGCAGTAAAATGCATTTAAAGCAGGGGGGGGAATTTACAAGGTGGCACTGCAAAGAAGAGTGGGATTCACAAACTGATTTTTGCAAGAGTGTCATGTGTGAGCTGCAAAAGGCCTCAGTTTATCTGGCAGGAGGAAGCAGCTACAGGAAAGTCAGAGCTTCCAACACTGATCTCCCTCCTAAATCAAGGCTCACAATTTACCACATTATTGTTCCGTTTTTGTCTGTGTTTTAAAATGCCTTAGTCATTAATCTTCAAAACAGACATTCATAACCACAATTGTTGCCAATAAAGCGAGATTTTGGGTGTTTTCCCAGCAATGGGATTTTTGTTATATTAATCTGCAGTGTATTTAAGCCATTTTTCATGTGTGCTGAACAAAGGAGCAAAGTGATGCCAAACCAAATGTCCAAATGTTTCTGTTTAAAGACTTCCATTATGATTCTTTCAGTTTGTAATGCAACACATTTTCAAAAAGGAGGGTATTATGTTTTAATTATACCCGATTAATTAACATGTAAATAACAAGTAGTAAAACTGCCAACATATCACTGTTTCCATGATCAGTTCCACATTAGGATTAACAAATTGTATGATTTTATGTGATGCAGATTTCTTCCTAGTCTGCAGACAGAACATTCCTATGTTATGTGATAACCAAAACCCCTTTTGCAGGATGTGACCACCCCTTTCTTTATATCCCATAAATAAAAAGATTGTGATCTATTTGTTCCTTTATATCCCTCGTTTGGGTCTGCGACATTCTTAGATCCTTTGTGTAAAGTCAAATTTGGCTTTTTTATACATTTTATTGCATTCCTGCTCTGACCGAATTCCTCTTGTGCTTTAATGGGTAGATGTTGCTCTGTATTTTCACTGAGAAAAAGCTGCTGCTGCCAGATTTGTGGCCTGTTGTGGTCCAAAAGAACAGCACCACAGGGAACTTCAGAAAAACTCACTCAGATTTCAGTTTTTGAAATACAGTCGTGCCTAGGGGGCGAGAGCATCTCCCAGCCCAATATTTCAAATCAGAGATTGAGTGGTACTCTGTTCTGAAAAGAAAGGGGGAATGGCCTCCCACGGAATAAAGTACTGAATAACACCAAGCCCCACCATGTACGATAGGCTGGCTGCATGTTGCTGGGTGCACGTGGTTACAGGCTGACACTTAAGTAACCCCTTGACAGGTGCTGAAGTCTTATGTGTCTGAAGGGCAGCTTAAGAGTTTTCTGCTCTTTTACAAGCCCAGCCTTGGTTTGTTCACCCCACACATGACAGTGTTTTACAGTGCTCAGGCAAATGGCACGACGCGACTGTACTCCATAACGCTACAGTGTCCACACAGTGAATGGAGCCACTGTGGATTTCTGGAAATACATAACCAGTTACAGCATCTATTGTACAGTATACTATATTGTGTAGCAATATATCTTTTTAGGGTTTTTGAAGTTTTATGTTATGTTATGTTTATGCCAGGGTCTTTGTATGTTGTGAAAAGCTGGAAAATGCAAACTGAATAGAGCTTGAAGGAGGCTGTAAACACAGCTCAATTGTAACACACAAAAATGGCCTTTTAAAAGCACTCTATGGAGTTTTTAACTGGTTATGAAACAGTCTCAATTTAATACTGATGCCTCTATATGACCTATATAAGCAAACGAGACCAACAGCGAGAAGACTGGCTATTTCCATTAGTTTCTAATAGTTATTGTTAATGCCTGCCACCGGGTTGGATTTTTCCGCGAAATCAGACGAAACAGCGCTGGGGTTTGCTCTGGCTGAATTCGAGTGGCCTCAGCCGCTAACTGAAGGTCCGCCTCCTGAGCTGCTGCCCGCTCTCCTCCCGGTAAAGTAGTCTCCATGCGGCGGGGAGTGAGGCGGAGGGAACATGTAACATAACATTGGGTGAAACACTACCGCCCTTGCCCACAGGGACCGCCAAAATCAACACAAAATGAAAAGTTCCATTGAGCTGCTTTAAAATATGCTTATTTGGTTTCTTGCCGAGACTTAGATGAGAAGATCGATACCACTCATGTCTATACAGAAAATATGTAGCTGGAGGTTAGCTTAGCATAAGAGCAGGGAGAAGCTAGTTTGGCTCTGTATGGAGGTAATAAAATCCACCTACCAGCACCTCTAAAGCTTACTAATCAACACATTATATCTTGTTTGGGTGCTGGACTATTTCTTGGCCGGGCACAGTGACTTCAGGCAACCAACAGAAACTTCATGAAGTTACTTACACTTTGGTTTTTTGTACAAATGAAACAAACAAGACGTAGACGTGTTAGTGAGCTTTAAAGGTGTCGGTAGTAGCTGTTTCCCCAGTGTTTCCAGTCTTTATGCTAAGCTAGCCATCTCCTGGCTGTAGCTTCATATTTAACAAAGGGACATAAGGTATGACACGTATCACACATTGAATTTGAATTGGTTAAACCAAACATAAAAATAAAAAGAGGTGTTTTTGTTGACCTCAAGAGTTTGAACTGTGGATCCAAATATTAACATTTATGCAACACTGCCTTTACTTGTTTGAAACCAAGGCCTATCTGACACAGGATACAGTTATAATCTTCTAGAATACTCAGTATGTAGTAAATGATGTATATGTAAGTCAAGCTTGAAGTATCATGTATACACAGCATACATTGATTAGTTCCCGCATGGGATACACCCCCAACTCTCCCATCTCTGCTTCTAATGTTGCTCATTGGAAATATGCTAATGAGATCCGTCACGATCGCTGATTCCCTTTGAACTTTTTATTTCGTCACGGCCTGACTGAAATCACAGAGGTAGAGAGCAGGAGGTTTTCTGCCGCAAGCCCCTGGCCCCTCTTCCACCATCTGCCGGACCTCATTTCATTTGAATAATAAATGATAGCCCTTTTTTTCTCGGCTACACAGAGGCGCTTCGGCTCCTCATATGTTTTTGCAGTTCAAGGAGAAACGGCCACCAGCCATGACGGAGGATTGTTGTCTCTCACTGTAAAGCCCTGCCCAGGGTCTACAGGCCACACCAGCCCGCAGCGGCAGCACACACAATTTACACTGTGATTCAAAGCTGAAATGTATTCTTCTAAGCCTCACGGTGAAGGGATTGGATTCTCTTATTTTGAGTAACTGCACATGAATTGAAAAGCCCGGGCATCCTGTTTTTCTTCAAGAACAAAAAGATACTGAAAAATATTTTCATGCTGGGTTAATTCCCTGAAAAAAAGTTCAGTCCTAAAGAACAAGACCAGAAATAGATTTTATCAGCAGGATACGCTCATATGGTTATATTCTGGCTGTTGATGGCCACCAGATAAGAAAAGAAGCCTATTCAATCATTGAGACATGACAATTTATAGACTAGTCATTCAGTGTAGAGGATATAAAATGCTACTGCCCGTGGCTGAAGAGCTGATGGTAGAGGCTTTAACTTTTCTTGCACAGATAAGGTTCCTTACTGTCAATTTACATAGTTCCCAGCTGGAGATGTGCTGAAGCAAATCTAATTCAAACTTCTCAAACCTCAAAGACACACAGCAGTGCTCCAAATAGCAATAAAGCCACTGGCCTCTGCCCTCTGGTGTACTTCCCATCGCCACACTTTATAACCCCAGCTCTCAGTGTTGAGATTGGAACATGTGCTCACCAATGGATTCAAATAGAGTCAATAGGCGCCTCTTTCCCCTTCAGCAGTCAGCATGTGGATCTCAAATAGCAAAGCGGTGTGATTAGCATGCACATACTTGGTCAGAATTCAATCCATTATAATTTCCACTTCATATGAAACAGAATGAGAATATAAATGTTAACAGGATGCTAATCCTCCTTTTGTCAAAAACAAAACAAATGATGTCTGAACCTTACAGTGTACATTTTCTTTGAAGAGAATATTTTGCAGCACTGTAAAAGCTGTGGTATTTATTAAGAACAAACGTCCCCGCCATTCTGTTGAGGGGAATACGGAGAGAGTACGTAAATCTGGTCCCCTGCTGTGCGCCTCCACCAGCTTTTAGAATGATTGTCCTCTGCAGGTTTCCAGAAGCCTGGAGACAGGGAATGCCCTTGACACACTAGGTATGAGAGAAAAAAGAAAAACCAGCTGAAACCCGAGGGATCAGCGGGGGCAGTGAAGCAGGTTGTTCCATTTCCCCTTCGTTTAAAAACTACTGCCAAGCCCTGCGTAGGCTTGGACCCATGTGCCTAGCCAGGAACAATGGGAGCCAGCTAGAATTAATGAAACAATTATCGGCAAACCTTGCAATTAACCAGCTCTCCAAATTCTACTCTGCATGAGTTGCTGACAGAATATCAGTTTGGATAAAATATACATAGGTGCCATAATAGAAAAACACAGCCTCTAATACCCTTGGAGGGTCTCTGGGGCTCTTGGGGCACAGAGATGGGCCTCCCTTCCCCTTTCCTGTTTCCCTTTCCGATCAGAACTATTAGGAGTGATAATAGCTAAACACGCATCCCAGCTGCTACCTCGCACCCGCATTTCAATTAGCTGGGTGTTTAAAATCTTTCATTATCATAGCTAAAGTGTGATCACTGGTCTATACCAACCATGTGCAGTAAACACTCCCGACGACAACATGGTGCTAATCACTGGGATAAGCACAAGCCCTACTGTGAAAACAGTCTGCAGTGTCACCTTTGATCAAGTGCAGGCCAGATGTATGAGAGGTAATGGCACTAACATGAAACAGCAGGGGTTGCAGCACGTTGCAGCATTTGGTAGTGTTTTGAATAATTCCTGATCTTGAAATGGATTTTTTCGATGTAATGTGACATTGTGGTGCAGCACCTTTGGGTACCTATTAAGTGTAATTTCATGGTGAGTGCGGCTTGTTAGTAATACTGGTCAGTGTGCAAACTGAGCTAACATGCTGGAAATCTATTCAGCCCTACCAAGGCAAAGCGCAGTATCAACGTATTAAAAAACTATATTAAAACATATTCTACCATGGGGATGTGTAATATCTGTGAAAACAGCTTTTTATATTTTCAAGTAACAGAGCTCAACACCAAGCCAAACAGCAGTAACTGAAGAAAGAGCGCTATATCGAGCAAAAGCTAGCTGGCCTTAGCTAAAACCAAAGCTAACCTTACTCATTAATTTCTCCTGGCTCTTATCTGTTATTGAAAAATATGAATTTTAATGAACTGACATCTTGGTTATTCCACATAACCAAATGAGGCAGTAGTAAATAAGTCCAGTCATTATGGAGAAAAAATACCCTGCTAAAGTCTTGCTAAAGCTAATGTAACGAGCAGAGTAGCAGTGGCTCTCAGTAGCTACCGTAGGTTTCCATCCAAATGTAGCACAAGTTTTAACTGAATTTCAAGAAAATCTGCAAAACAAAATGCAAATTAATGCATTGTGTGATTATTAGGAGTTGATTCGTCGAGATAAACAGCTGGGGGCGCTAATTCTCCAGCCGGATGCTATTAAACCACAGCAGAAGAAGGCGCATCGAGGTGACGTGCTTAAATGAGCGCCAGTCAAACCTCAAACAGTGAAAAACGGTGTAGAAAACATGACGGAAAAATGGCATTTAAATATGGAAAACTGAAAATGCGCATAAATACAGGTGGCTGGAAACACACCTAGTGACTCCAGTGGAATTCATGCAATTTGGTGTGGTTAAGCTACCATTAAATCACATATTTAAATGTATTAAATTGTAAATTAGTTTATTTTATTGAATTCATTAGAAATATTAATAGCAGTTGGACAAACTTTAAACTAGCAAGACAGAGAGACATTTAATTCATATAAGCTATGGACTGTATATACTGTGGTTCCCGCCTGCACTCCGTGAGGATTACAGAGCCAGAATGAAGTATCAGCATTTTTCAGGTATTATGTAGGTTTTATGGCAATAATTAAAATGATTAAATAATCAGTCTAAGACAATTAAGGCATTACAACTTTTCTCTATTCATGCCAGCCAGTCTAAAAACTTAAAGCCTCTTTCTTTCTCTCAACATCACTGCTTCTGTAAGTACTGTTCTCTGCTTTGATCCGTGACTACTGTTTTTTTTAGCCGTTAATGACATAAAGTGCTTGGCGTGTCACTTGTAAGAAAGTTCAAACTCAGCAATATCTTAAGGAAAATTTGTGCTCTCAAGAATATATATGAACCTATGGATTTCTACACAATATATTCAATGAAAGAGATGCAACCCGCAAATACGCAAATGCAAGTGTATATTTCAGGAAAACAAATGCCCATAAAATGTTTTATGCACAACTGGCACTCTATCCCCTGGACAAAGCAGCTGCAGCAGCAGTTACATTGATCAATAAACAAACATAAGGACATTATGTTTCATGCCATGCAGTCAACCAACTGTTCAGGTGATTGTGTTTTAACTATCCTCTTGAGGCAAACCTTTAGTTTTGCTTTTCATCTTGCTTTACTATTTTCGACGAATTTGAATTTGTCTGTTGCACTGCCAGGTTCATGGTTTTTGTGCACAAATGCAAATGGAATATAGAGACTTGTGGTGCATTGGCGTACATTTGTCTGACAGTCCAGAATTATGGTAGGCAGACTGGATCCGGGCCGTGAGCGGGAGGGGAGAGAGAGAGAGAGAGAGAGAGGGCCCCCGGCAAGCTGCCCTGGCTTTGTTTACAACAAAAAGCCATTGTTTGATGTGGTCGCGCAGCCGGCTCCAAAGCTCCCGCTCCCACAGGATGTGCTCTGGGTAAAATGCCAGACGGAGGCCACTGCTGGATGACTTCGACCTCGCCATACTGAGACTCTGAGCAAAGTCCTCCTGAGGCCTCTGGAGACTTAGAGGAGCATATAAAACAACAACACTTTGATGCATTTTTGTTTTGTGTCTATTAGGGGAGAAATGTGTGAGGAATATCTGTCTCTGCCAATCAGGTGAGTTCAGGTGGTTTTAACAGTGAAATGTAAAGGTGACAGTATCAGCTATTACTACTCTTTTGTAGATCTTTGACAGTTTGAATATTCTTCATTTTCTTTTAATTCAAAGACTTTTATATTTGTCCATTTTACTGTGTTCTTCAATCGGCAGGATTGGTGACATTTTAAGTAGCGAGAGTCATAAAGTTATTCATTTCCACACTACATAGCCTCTATTCACAGTCCTCACTCCCCAGAAACATAATGAATTTCTCATTTCTTTCACTCCCTGGAAGATTTTTCTCTCAGTCACGCTCTGCCTGACGCTTCTTTTCTCTGCCAAATCATCAGCACAATCAAACCGCACGCAACTCGTTTACAGACTACTGCAAACCCAGAGAGTCCTCATTGTGTTTATGATACAACGATTCAATCGAAAACAAATGTAGGCCATGTAAAGGATGTGCCGTCGAGGGAGACTGCAAGCATACCCAAAGCTTTATTAATCTTTTATCACACACAGCGTCCTTAAAGGGGTGTCCGGCTGAATGCCTGGCTGGAAATCATAATAATAACCGATGAGAAAATGGTTCCCAATATCATATCAACCATAGTGTATGATGTTCATTTTTTAATTGCTGAGGTAGCGCACAAATAAGAAATAAAGATAGGGCTACACATTCAGTCCACACAGGTGAAGCATGTCCAGCTAAAGCTCCATAAATGGCTTCCAGCTCTTCTTTGTGGATGTATATTTCGGTTGGAAATCCTTCAAGAAGCTCTTTAAATTTCTTGATGCCTGTGTATATTTTTATCAGTGAAGTGAAGGTGGCTTTGGTTGCATAAATATGGAGGGAAAGGTAGGAAAGGAGAGTCTCCTGACACGCCAATCAGGATCTGTCGAGGCACACAAGCCACAAAGGTAGACTGTAACAGTAGCCAGTATATGGTGATAATCTGAGCCTAAAGCGAGCCTGGGCAAGCAAAGAAACATGTGGTGGTGAGCCAAGCTCAAATCCCATCTGACCTTGCCCCTTTCCTGCAGCCAGGATGAGATGAAAGGAAGTGTTGATGCCTCTACTGCCCCCCAGAGGTGCCGGCTCCACAGGCAGGAAGGGGAGGCATCTTCAAGGCCAATCTTCAAATATATCACTAATAGCTTGTGTGTTACATAAACTCCACTTTGGCTGATGAGGCCTGAGTTTAGGTTTTGAGTTATTAAACGCAGACTTCAGCCGTTTAACATTATGATTTACTGCTCTTGGACAAACAAGGAGATCTAGACAAGAGGTTCAACATACAGTACTGTAAGTCCCAACTGTTTCATGCAGGATCCATTCCTTTAATTTTTCATGTCAGTGGAAGCACAGAGCGAGCACTAAACCACTGAAAAAAGGCTACCTGTAAAGTCCTTGAGGAATCCTGAGAAACCATCCTAAGTGAACTGTTAGGGAATTAAATATGCTCTCTGTCCTTCCTCTGAAGAAGTGATGGTTCTGGCAGAGTTGGGGAAATGTAGCACAAGCGTTGATAGAGGAAATAAAAATCACTGACACAAGGACTGTCTAAGTATGGCTGTCCTCTTTTTTTTTTTCTTACACAACGCACAACTTTGTCAAGATAGTTTACAGCCAGCTGTTTCATCTTTCAGCAGTCATGGCTGGAATTAATAGACCCTTAAACACAGGCAGCTGTGAGTTTTCTATACTGTGGCTTGTGGCATCAGGAATAACAGTTGTTATTCTGATATGATGAAACATCCCTCTACAGTATGGCATAGCTGCATTGTTTCATCTCACTCAGAACAAGGCAGCAGACGAACAGCAAACTCAAACTCAATCGAACGATCAGACTGTTCTGAGGTGGCTTTGATGGAAGCTGGTGATCCCGTACTTGCTTTGTATAGTTATTAAAGAGGTATAGTGTATACATATGAAGCCACGCTGACATCTGATTGGCATTTTGTGTGGGCGCTTTTGAAAGAAAATGGGATTAATATGAATTTAAGCAATGTGTGAAGTCGGCACGCAAACACGAGGGTGTCTGTTTCACAACCAGCTGTCATATGTAAATGATTGATTTGTTTTTTTGTCTGTATCACTGATAAAAAAGCATAAGCAGATTTCTTTCTTCCACCGATACGCAGCAGCACTCTTAATACTTCTTCCTGCACCATGATGAGTCAGGGTAAATCTATACACTGAATATAAATAAGATGGTGCCTGCAGAGCTCTGTAGTCTCTATCTGCACCTCCTCTCTCAGCGGCAGCAGACTCTCCTCACTGCAGAACCAGAAATCTGGGAGTCTGAACTGTCAGTGACCTGAGCAGCGAGCAGCTCCTGCTGAATGTGCTCGGTGTGTGTGTGTGTGTGTGTGTGTGCACAGAGGGCTTGTAAGCCTCACCAGGAGCCTGTTTTGCCCCATGCTGTCAGGACAGATGCTTCTGAACTTGTCATGCCAACACCTACCATCACCAGCTTTCCCAATCGATGTGCTATTGGATGCTGCGCGGATAAGAGCACCACCCTGCACGAGCAACCCAAGCTTCAGTCAACACCTACTGCACGACCACCAGCCCCGCTGCATCTCTCATCATTCATTTAAACCACAAATATAACATCTCAATCATTACTGCAAGAGATTCAGAAATATATATATATATATATATATATATACAAAAATTATAAATTAATTATTACTTGGAAATGATCCACTTTTCCCAAATCAGTTTCCTTTAACTCAGCTGGCAGGTCAGTTTTTCCATTGTATAGATTTCCAGAACAATCTCAAACAATTGCTCTTTCTCTGGAAGGTCAGCTTTACATAATTTCCTTGTTAAGCTGAAATTACGCTTCTGCGGAGACACATGTCTCTGCGAACATACACAGGGGAAGGGTGTTATGGTTAACCATAGGTCGCAGAGGAGCCTGCGCATTGTGCAGACCTATGTGTCAAGCAAGATTGGTTGGTTGATTTATCTCCTGTCGGGAGGCGAAAACAAACGTAACTGAGCTACATGTAAGAATAAAAGAAGCTGCCAAACAAGAGTATCCGAGTTACCCTCATATGCATTTGCCTATGATGAATATAATTACAGCTTTATAGCTTTTTTGTTGTTTACAAGCAAAAAAGTTACCTATGAAAGTGAGACTTTGTGAGTTTTATTCCACGTTTTAGTTGGTTGTTTTTCTCCACTGTGTGCATTTATGTATTCATTTTTTGTATTTGTATTCATTTAAAGGTTTCTAACAATGACAATAAGCTTTTTCAGGGCAACGAGCATACAATGCAGACAGCAACCAAAACAACAACAATAATAACAGACAATAAGCCATAACAAGTGATTAAAAAATACCAAAGTAGATAAATTAGCATTAATATTTCCCATCTACATCTTTCTTTGAGTGCTTAATTAGAGCCTGTCTGTAAAAAGGTAGCCACAGGTGTCACAGAACAACAATAGAGGGCATTTTGTTCAGCTAGTGACATTCCTGACACATTGTTGCGCTTGTCCGAACAGCTCATTTCTAGCCAATATGTGTATTATCCTGCATGGGAGTGTTTGACAGCCCCACTGCTTTTAAAACTGCGATTAGGATAATTACATAGGACCGCTTTTCAGCTGAAACTGAGGACAACTTTGATTGTAGCACTGGAATTTCAATCAGGCTCATACACAGGATCCCACCTCTGTAAAACCATAGGAGAGTAAGAAACTTTAGAGAGAGAAAAAAAATCACTTTCATATGAAATTTTTCTGAAGTCAAGCATTACTCTGCAGTCAGAGTAAACCAATGTCAGACAGCTGAGAAATACAACATAAAAAGAATTGATCATACACAAATCTCTATGGAACTGCATCCATATCAAAGCCAGTGATTATACGAGAAAAGGCTTGTCTGATTGCAATAGCAGCAAGTGAGAAGATGAAAGAATAGTTTACCATGTGAGGTCTACCTCTGTGCCTTTGAAAAGACACCCCATGTGCTATTGGGAGTAGATTGCTTCCACCTTTAAGTGGTGTCAAAAAAAGTGAAAGAGGCATCAGGGAGTCAAATGGACGTTGTGGCATCACTCAGGTGGCAACACATCTTGAGTTAACTCCCACTGGGCTGCAAAACGGCAGCCATGACTGCCATTTCTACAAGGAGAGAGTGAGGTAGGGTAGAGAGATACGTGCTGAACGGATTAAAAAATTGGTCAGCTGGATAGATAGATCGATAGACAGACAGACAGTTTGGCCATACTTTGCAAATACTTTTGGTCTGGGGCTGTTTTTCATGGTTAAATACATACATTTGTGTGCATCTTTCTTTGTTCAACATGCCAACTCCCCCGTGCGCAAAGCCAGGTCCATAAAAAACGATTTTCTGACTTTGGTGTGGAAGAACTTGACTGGCCTGCACAGAGCCCTGACCCCAAGCCCATTTGACACCTTTGGGATGAATTGTCTGCACTGACTGTGAGAGAGGCCTTACTGTCTGACATCAGTGCCCCGACCTCACTAATGCTCTTGTGGCCGAATGAAAGCAAATCCCTGCAGCGAGCATCCAAAGTCTTGTGGAGAGCCTTCCCAGAAGAGTGGAGGCTGGTTCGGCAACAGATCAATGATGCTCAACAGTTACAGTTCGTATGGGTGTAATCTTTGGGTGTCCACATACTTTTGGCCAGGTAGTGTAGATAGATGTATAGATAACACTCATATTTATTAAAAAAACATCATTTCTGACCCGTTTCGACTGGTTTCTCAGCATCATATATTACAAAAAACAAAGCAGTGCTTCACAGTGTAACAAAAACACCAGATGTGGTGTAAAAAACCAAGAGATGTGATCTCATCTACACAACCAGTTCTGCATTGTTCAAGAGATTTTGCACGAAACGCGTGGTGAATTGTTTAGAGCACCACATGTATTGAACGGAGAGCCTTGTGCTGTGCAACAGACAGACAGAATAATATCAGTAGTAGAGGTAGATAGTAGTGGTAAATGAGCCAATGGAGGTATAGAGAGTTTCTCACAGCATACAAAGGGAAAGTTGTTAGTGTTCATTGGCCCGGCAGCTCTGCAGAGGCCTGAGGATAAGCCTTAAGCCAGAGCACAGCAGATAGCCAGGGGTGAGGTGAAAGCTCAGACAATACGGTTAGGCTCTGAGGCAAGCATCCTGCTGCAATGGCAGACTACACCAGATAATGTGTCACACAGCAGTATGTTGGTGTCGCAAACAACAAGACCCTTATTCACACTGTCAGAGGAAGCTTCATGGAAAGAATGAGAAACTACAGCGGGAAGAGTTTGAAGGGGGGTGGGGGAGAGAAAGCAGAGCGAGGAATGAAAATCTCTTGAGTGGGATCTTAAGAGTAGGTTAGTAAAGGTGTGATGCTGCCGGCATAGAGAATAGATCTAGATTTCTTTCTGTCCTTCCCCTCTGTAGGAATTGAAAAGGGCCTGGCCGGATAATATAATTGGTTCCAGGAGCGGTGAATGACGCAGGGAGGGACTTAAACATACCCCGAGAAACCTGACAGTACATGCCGGAGAAAGAAAAGAAAAAAGGAAAACAAAATAAATGCAAGTTGACAGGCAAAATGGGGGACAGTTAGGCTTAGTGTTATTACCATGACAAAGAGAAAAGAGCACAGTGTCTACTCCCTGCATGGAGGGTGAAGAGGTTTAAGGACAGAGCAGCAGGAGATGAGGAAGTGGCACACTGAGCTGTGTGTGTGTGTCTCTGTGTGCCTGTATCAGCCCGCGGGTGTGTGCGTGTGAATCCGTCGCTCTCCGCCTCCCGTCTGTCATGTGCATGTATGTAATCATACCTCTTGCAAGGCGTAGCACTTTGTCTGCTCTGATATTAATACTCTGCAACTGGAACATAACTAGGAAGGCTCGCGGAGGATTTTCTCCACTTCTAAGGACAGAAATGATTAAGTATGTTTGTTATAAGCTCACACAGGGCCTAAAGTGATGTTACAGATTGAATCAGCTGCAATAGAGACAACTATCAAAGACCGATAACTCCTAAGGGGCCCTTCAGGCATGCAGGAGACTGATTACTCCTCTGCAGGGCAAGAAGTGACATCATCCTTGGCTGGAAGCTGTTAGGAGGAGGGCTAGCAGAGCGCATGCTTCATATACCATCTCCGCATGCCTCACACACACACACACAAACTCCGAGCATTAGCATGGAGCTTCGTGTATCTTTACGCCGTTGACTGTGCCGCTTTACATCAGCCGACCACATCAAACAGCAGAGGACAGGGTTAATCTCTCCCCATGGTGATGCCCAGAGGTTTCTACAGAGATGCAACTTCGCAGCCTGCGAGCAATCCTCACCGCCAGATCTAATGACGTGGGCAGATGAAGCCCTCTTTTACATTTTCTCTGTTCAATATGGAATAAAACTCAGTTCATCAATAAACAGCAAAAAGAGAAAAATAATTGGATGAATCTGTACCAAGTGAAGAGTTTCATTGCAGAATTAGATTTCCACAGAGCATAAAACATGACTGTTATTAACTACTGCACACATTACTAAACAAAACAGCAAGAGGATGCGACCGTTTGTTGCATTTTTCAGGATTTTTGGAGCTTTGAACTTTTTGGGAAATTATGGAAATAATTATTACGTGAGCAGGAATTTAACTAAAATGTAATTTCGCATTAAGATAAAAGAATGTATGTGCGAGTGCAATTGCAAGTGGGGAAAGCAGGCGAGTAAAAGCTTAATTAAAAAGCACGTTCTGTTAAACATAATTTCATACACCGCTTTCAGTCCTGAAAGCTATGTGGCCTTGAAAACTCACAAAATGCAGTAAAAGCTTATCAGACCAGTCAAAATGACCTCATGGAAGAACATTAGTTAGAAGTCCACAGACACCAAGCTTCTTTCTTTATCACATTATCTTCATCATGTGTATGTCTCTTGTGCTCATCAAGGATCACAGTGGAGTGAATGACCTTGTTAGCATGTGCTTGCCGGCTAAAATGCCTCAGCCACTGTAAGAGTGTACACAGTGATGCTGCAGCAGTATGCAGTACAGTATATGGATGATAAGCACTAGTGACTAAAGTTAGCTTCAGCTAGCGTGATAGCTGATAAGGCTGGTGCTCATGTGTGTTCAGTTCAGCCACCAGTGTTTTCAGCTAAGCTAGCTAGCCACAGTACTCTGGTTTGCTCCACTGATGTTACACACACACACATAACATCACTGCTCTGGACACACATGGACACACATTAACATATGTGCTTCAGGATAATTGGGAATGTGGTGAGGGAAATGGGAAATGTTGCTTGAGGAAAATAGGGAATTGATAAATGATTAAATATGTGCCAAGGGGGAAAAAAAAGATAATGAAGGGGTTAAAAAAAACGAAAGATAAATAATAAAAACAGAAAAAAATGACCAATTGAATGGGGATTTAAGGAAAAGTAGAAATATTATATTTTTCTTTTTACACTCCATCTTAATTATTTATTTATCGCTGTATTCAGATTAGGGCTGCAACTAACGATTATTTTCATTATCAATTAATCTGTTGATCATTTTCTCAATTAATCGATTAGTTTGGTCCTGAAATGTCAGAAAATGGTGAAAAATGTTGATCACTGTTTCTCAAAGCCCAAGGTGACGTCCTCAAACGTCTTGTTTTGTCCACAACCCAAAGATATTCAGTTTACTGTCATAGAGGACTAAAGAAACCAGAAAATATTCACATTTGAGAAGCTGAAATCAGAGAATTTGGACACTTAAAAAAAAAAAGACTCAAAACGATTAATCGATTATAGAAGTAGTTGGCGATTAATTTTAGTAGTTGACATCTAATCAATTAATCGACTAATCGTTGCAGCTCTAATTCAGATATCTCTCTGACTTGTCCTTTTACTACATTTTGTCAGTTTTGGGGCTCCACAGAAANNTACAGCCTTGCAGACCCTCATCAAAATATTATGATGTTTTTAAAATCAAAATTGCATGGTTATCACCGGCTGTGACACAAAGAGACGGGTAATTCATTTTGTCCGTTTCTGGACTCAATTATCTGATTAGGCATTATGTTTTCTTGTCTGACTCTATTGAGTGCACTGTAGAATTAGACCCACCAACATGTGTTATTTTCTCTCGCTGGCACACAGGCTGATATTTTCTACTTGTTTGGATTTTCTTGCGCTGGGAATTAGCAGAAACAGCGGGTCCTTCCACACCATATTGCCCCAGACAGGCAGGTTATGTTTTCCTAACCTCTTGTTTTTAAGCACCATACAGGGTGACAAAAATTCACTCTTCAGCTCGAGGAATCCACAGTAAGTGATCCGTGGA
>NTHP01000129.1:384226-404231 GCA_003416845.1 Oplegnathus fasciatus
AAAAAAAAAAAGAACAGCAGCAGCACGGCTCCACAGTTTTACAACAACACTGCCCAGTTTCACTTTTTGAGATTGACCTATCAATATGAATTTCATTTTATACAATAAACTGAGCACTTGGGGCTGTTTCTGCACTGATTATACAGTAGACACCGAGTGTTACCAGACACCTATTATAAGAATTATGTTATTGTGAAAAAGACATGTGGTGACAACATGCAGCGATATGGATTTTTACATAGGGTCTGCACTCACAGCGGTTAAACAGACCACCACAGTTGTGTTAACAAGAGACCTGACACTAATATCAGTCAATTGGACAGTGTTGTTGTGTTATACTCATCATGTACCAGCTCCTTGTGGCCAAAGTGTACTCCTTGACTCGCTAAACGATGGTAAGTGGCGTTGTGCACATTGCTGTTGAGCATCCCAACACAGTTTACAGCGCTGACAGTTGTATTTCTAAGTGCCTGAATGTTTATCCAAACACAGCATGATGGGAGGGACAAACTTAGAGGGCGTGAACTGACAAATGCGTCGTGTCATTATCAGCATGACATGTAACACAGCAGTGGCACGGTGCGGTGTGAATTATACAGCAGCGAGACATTTAAGAACGTAAGCAGGGCAGGGATTATGGCGCCGAGTTCTGGGTCGCCTGAAACATGAGTGTCAAAAGATATTTCAATCACAATTATTTTATTTTTTTGTTGCCACAGTTGAAAACTCCAAGTTATTATTAATTCTCTGGCTCACGATTATGTCAATCATGAAAACAAAATGATTGACATAATCCTTCACTTTTGTGGAAGAATCAACATTTTCTAAAAAAATATTGTGGATAAGACGTCAACAAATTAACAGTACATACAAAATCAAATATTGCAATATTTTTTACTCACCACCTTGACATCAATAATATGACATACTGTGCATATGGCTATTTGTAATTAATATAATATCTAAATTTAAAACAGATGTTCAGATGTGGGTGATTTACACAATTAATTCCAATTAAAAATGCATTTAGAAAAAATTCATCACTTACAATACAGCCTTTAAGACCAAAGAAAATCCAAACTCTCATATTATAACATCAATAATATTTGTCCTCTCAGTGTAACACAATGCAATTCAACAGCACCACAAGCTACAGCCTCCAAAATGACCATAAAGTTGAATCAACACATCTAAAACAGCTTCAACAGAAATTGAACATTATAACCTCCGTGATGATCGGATTTATTGAAGGGCTGTTGTATTAGACTGCATTAGATAGGTGTATCTAATAAACTTAGTGTTATATTTACAGAATTATGCACATAAGATGAAGTGTGACCAAGTTTAGCAATTGTCTTAGAAACTGCAGTTGTAAAGTAGTAATATTGAAGTTTTGCATTTTTTAATATTAAAAATGTCCTGTAGTGTCTTTTTATGCATTTCTCTGAATGTAGATATACAGTATGTGACTGCTCTAATTAACAAATTTGCAGGTGGCCATCTTCATTTTTATTAAATTGAAGTACAACTGCTATTAATACCACAACTTTATTTTTATGGACTGTGTAATGCCGCAAAAGCTACAGTAGATATTGAACTCAGAGGTTTTAGACTGAAAAAGTCTGTCATAAGGGCTTGAAGTGTTTAACAAAAGGTTATATTGTCTATTTTTGGAAGGTTTTATTTATAATATAAATGTTAACTAGGACACAGAGGGAGCAGGTAAAGAAGGGAAGAAAAAAAATTAACCATCTTCTCATCTTTTCTTTCTCATCAAGCAAAGGTTAACCTTCATCTGTGGCTAAAAGGAGGTTACAGCAGAAATATGCACCATCACTGATTATTAAAGACGAGACAATTAGATTTATAACGCAGCAGGAAGATTACAAAACTTAAGAATTCGACATAGAGAAAAAAAACCTCTGTCATTCATTTGGCTTCCCTGTCAGTTTGCATTAGGTGTGATCTCTGCTCTGTGCCTAACTTTGAACACGAGTAGAGAGGCAGCTCGTAACCCTGAGCGACAGGGAGCAGTCTCACTGTAGCCTATATGAAGGAAGTATAAAATCTCAGATCTCACTTGTGAAAGCTTTCCCTAAATTTAGGTCCTGCAGCCACCCTTCACCCTGTAATCAATTTGAAATAGTCGAGCACATCCAACCCTCTGACCAATACCTGAATGGTAAACGCTTCTTGGCGCAGTTTGGGATTTAAGACGGGCAGAGAAAAAGATTTCACTTGCTTTGCCAACTTTTTTTTTACATGACAACACTGCAGAAAGAGAGACAGCATCAGTGGCAGCGGTGCTCGTATTTCTAAAACACACAAATTAATGGATAACACTGCACCCGCTACTTATTGAGTAATATTTTTTTACACTCCTGTAGCTGCGTTAAATTGAATCAGCATGACTGTATATTTCTGACCATGTAGAGGAATGAATGTTTTTTTTTTATTAATTTCCCCTCCTGAGAAGAATAAGTACTTTCTCTTTATGCTAGGTTCCTGCGTATTGTTGCCAATGAATGGGATTTCCATGGAGCCCAAGGTTTGATTGTTGGGCTTTGTGCCAACTGCAGGAATACACGAGGTGAAAAAAATAAAAAATAAAAGAAATGCATACGTGTCAGAGCCTTTATTTCACGTAGGAAAAGAGTGACGGTGTTTTCATCAGCAAGTTATTGAAACTCAAACCGCTGCTGCTGCAAAGAGGGATCATAAAAACTGAACTCACATCATTTTTATACAGTATCATCCCATTTATCAAAGACAGCTGACACTTATACTACATTTTACTAAGAAGTCTCTTTCATAACTGCACTTCATGAATTATATATGTATATTTTTTTATATGGAAAATATACAAAATAATAAGAGTTATATTGAGCATCTTTTGGCACAGACATTTGGGATTGGGGTGAGTACAGTTCTATGTTATCTGATAAAATAAATGCAGCTTTCCTGGTCTTATTAATTCATCCATGACCATGTACCATAGACTGTATATATGCCATGTACTATGTATATGATCTCTTCAGTAAGTCCCCACTTCACTTTCATGCCTGTTCAAACCTGTACAATAACATCTACACTTTACTACTGACCTTGGTTCATTATTTCACTGTTTTTGTTCGTCAGGTTTAGTATACCTTTATGAATTATAACACTGACTAGTCCAGTCAATTTTTAAAAAAATGCATTTTTACCCATTTTGTGTGTAAAATTGTAATTACTGAATTGCTTATTTGCTGCCAATCACAGTAGTAGAGCACAAAATCGAGATCAAGATCTCCATTTCCCATCATAATTAAATTATTAATTAAATACTTTAGGATTTGTGGATTAACACACGTTGGATATCCGTAAAACAATCTTTCCCGTGCATGTCTTGCTTTGGTTTTTACATCTGATTTCATGGAATATCGGCAGAAGATTGGCAGAGTTTTACAATTCCGGCAACAGGATGTCAGACAAAGGCAGAAGTTGAGATGCTGCTTGGCAGGAGATTCTCCATTTCTGCTGGTATTATAGACAAATTAGATACGCCACAGGCCTACTTTTTCCCCCTATGGAAATGACCCGCATAGTGTAATTTAGGAAACATGCAGTGGACGGCACAAATGCTCCACCTTCTCTCGTAATCCCTCCTGCTGGAGATTTTCAGCACAGGCTGAGTGAACCGTCTGCAATGAGGTTCCTATTCAGAGCCACTGTGGCCATGTTGTTCATTGTTTAATGGAGGTTTTCCTTTAATGCACTAAAGAAGACGTTACAACAGTTCAGTTGTAATAAGGCTGGCTCTGCAAACTTTTTATTGAAGTGAATTGGAAAGGATAGTAGTCTTGTCAAGAGATATATTACCTCTTATATTAACTACAATTTCACCTGCCTGTCATAATTCTAAAAGGGCTAGTTTTTGATTTAAAGAAAGAAAGTGGTGAATAGGAGGAAGAGATATCACACTAAGCAGAGCTCATTATTGTGTGGGTCTGTATTCAGCAGGAGATAAATCCAGCAGGGTTGGTGCTCAGGCTAATAACTATTTCAAGTCCCAATAAAGCCCAAACATCTGATATGACTTAAGAAGCTGATAGAGGCTTGGCGAGGGAGCTCACACAAAATGTTGGAACCCTTGTGTCAGAGCCATCCTGCTACAAAATCCCCACAGACATACATAATCACCTTTCCCTCATTTTATTTATTTATGTCTTATTAATGTTTGCGGATGGCACGTATGCCAAATCACTCACTCTGCAGGCAGTGATTTACCGTATGTAAATATGGCAAGGGAGCCATTTTCACTGCTCCGCCAACGTCTTCATCAATCAAACCTTTTATTACCTGGATTTGATGATAGGGCAAATGTGGGAATAGTTTCCTTTTTTGGCACCGCTCCATCGCATTTGGCTACTCTGTCTGGTCCTTTTAAGCAAATAAACATGTGTTCCACTCAGTTCACTAATTACTTCAATTGCAAAATTTGGACCAAGTTAACCTCGAGCATAACGCGCATTTTTTTGGTGGAAAGTATTCCAAACACCAGATTGCAAGTAAATCCTTTGCACATGGTGAGCAACACAGGCCGGGGATTTACAACAGCACAAAGTCTTCTTTGATAACAACATTTCTTAGATCATTTTTCACACTCATGGGCTATTCATTAAGGTCATTAAATTCACTTTTAAATATTTTCATGAGGCTTTAGGAACCCATCTGCTGCCAAGGTGTTTGGCCACATTTACTTGCAATTTAGAATGAATAACAACAAATTTGGTATTAACAGCGAAAGGGTTTTTTCATTCAGCACATTCTGAATGTGCAATTTCCCACTAAGAATACCTGCTTCAGGAGAACATTAAAGGATACATTAGTTCTTGTCAGTAATGTGCTAATATGCACCTATAAACTGTTAGTGAACTTCAGCTTTTAATTCACATCTGCCGCCAACACAACCTCGCCAACCAATCAAAACGCTCCTCCTTTGTCTTGACAATGTCTATGACTCCATTGTAAACAGGCCCTTACATGAGCCACAGGTATTCTGCAACAGGGCACACTTGCCTTAGTGGGAGGCTGCACACACATTATCAGCCCTAATCCTCTTATTTCCTCTCTCCTTTTAAAAATTTGTCTTTCCTCTCGACCTCATCAGAGGAGGTAGTATTTCTATGCTACATGCCGCCTGGCAGCTGCTGCAAGCTCTCACTTCATTTTGCGGGGGCTCCACAAAACCTCAAGGTCCAGAGAAACACAAATAACACATGCCGCCGAAAATATAGAATATCTTTTTCCGTGTGCTGCTCGTCTGCACTGTATGGCTGAATGGCAAAAGGGGAAAAAAAAAGGCCTGGCTGACGGAGAACGCTTTGAAGGTTTTAGTCATACCCAAATGTGCTGGTTTTCTTCTCATGCGCCTCGTCAAGGTTTCTCCCTCGTGCGTCTGGATCGTGGATGCTGGGAGAGGATCTGGTACAAAGAGAATTGCAGATCAACTTCAGCTTGACAGTAGATGAATACAGCCAAGCACAAAGAGCCTAAACAGCGCTGCCTGCACCTTAACATAAGTAAGACGCACATTTCATTTGGCATCCAACGAACATGCCGAGGAGAAATTATGCTTGTACACAACAGCTATTTGCAAATGTTCCTTTTGTTTTCTTGGCATTATCTCTAGAAAACAATAATAGTTTGCTGTTTCATAACTGGGGCACATCCTTGTTACTCGCATTAATCAGGACCAGTTATGAGAATATTATTAGATACATAACACCATTCATGAAAGTGACTCGCTTCTGCAGACAGTGAATCAGAGGCACATGGCTGCGGTTCGCAGTACAAAGCAAGCAGACAAGGCTTTGCCGAATGAAGCGACACTGAGGGTGCTGCTGTGATTGTCCTTGCCAGCCACGATGGATCCAGTATCTCACAAACAAGACACCCCTCCTGCGCCTTTCATGCATCGGACAACCAGCAGCCCTCCAGTCAGCAATAGTTCTGAGGTCAAAAAAACAGCTCATTAATGGCCGAGATTGAGGGAGGCCAGCGGGTATGGAGCACGTGAAAGGACTGACCACAAACAAGCAAAGAGCAGCACAGTGCGGCATTCAGATAGAGGAACCGCATGATGTTGGTTGACAAGCTTAAAATGTCTGTGTGATTTTTTTCTCTCTTCTTTTCCAAACACAGCTGTGTCAGTTTTTGCAACTAAAATGACATTCAGAAGGCAAAAAAAAAAAAAATTTCTATTTTTGCCACTTCATGTTTGTTTACACAGACAGAAACGCGAACCGGCCTGCTTTCTCTCTCATCCAACCATCCTGACAAAAAATTCTACAATCGAAGCTTAACTGTTGTAAGATCATTTTTTATCATTGTGAGCATCCTGAAATATAATAAAAAAGTATAAAATAACTGGGTTTGCACCTGATATTTAGATGTTTTCTTGACTAATTCCAGGCTAAACTACAGTAAATGAAAAGTAAATACTGTAATAAGGCTGAAATTATCCCGTGACCATGTGTATGGATGTGATTAGACCATTAGCTCGGTGTAGCTGTAACACTCTCAGGTTCTCCAATCAGGTGCAGGCTGCATTAACACTGAGCAGATGTTCCTGTTAGTTCAAACCCCACATGTGTAAAGTCTTTGTGAATGAAACGGCCAATCTGACAGCCAGAACTCAGGTATAATGAATAATGAGTGCAATAATTTAAATTCTCACACCTGCTGATTTTGTGTTGGAGTTCGTAGAATTATTGAACTCAGATGAGGATAATTAGACTTTAGAGGGGAAAATCATGTGATTAGGTGATACTGACATTATGAAGGCACTTAATACATACACACACACACAAACACACACACACACACAAACACACACATACACACACACAGATTTTCACATTTCATTTGCTTGTTAAAGTTACACACTCACAGTTCTGTTAAAATGTGTACAAGTTAAAAGTAATCTGGAAGGACTACGAGCGTTATGTGCACAACAAATCTGTCACTCATTCTTTGATGTTAATGTTGAATAGCACAGCGGTGGAAAGTAAAATTTACTTACTTTAAATACTGCACTTCAGTACAATTTTGAGGTACTTTACTCAAGTGTTTCTATTTTAAACAACTTTAAACTTTTTACTTCCCACTAAATTTATTTGACAGCTTTAGTTACTTTTTAGATTCAGATTATTAATACAAAATACAATTAACTAATTAATCATGATGTATTGTTAAAGATTAAGCTATCCCGCAGTATTTAAAGTAGTTAAAAGTAGCTCCACCTTTACCAGCTGCAACATTAAAGTGATGTACACATTAATCAATAATTGTAATGCAATTATATAATATATATTATTTTGAAAGCGGCTGTTCTGCATAATGAGTACTTTTGTTTTTGGTATTTTCAGTATATATTTGATGCTAATACTTTTGTACTTTTGTTTAAGTAAAATTTTGAATGCAGGACTTTTACTTGTAACAGAGTATTTCTACTCTGTGGTATTATTACTTTAAGATGAGTAAAAGATCAATGTACTTCTTCCACCACTGAAACAGTCACATGTACTGTCTCTTAAACAGCTACGCTCAAAAAGACTGCAGCCACACACACACACACACACACGCACACACACACGCACTATATGCAACTGCCAATACAACTTACAAATTACAGTGTGTGGGATAGGATGTCACATTTCACTCCCTGTCTTTAAGGAAAAAAATAACTCCCTCTGTATTTGCCTCGGAGATGTGTTTTTTTTTTCAAACCACTCAGTGTGAAACAGACAGATGTAAGCCGTTAATAGTAGATTTGGAGGAAAACTTTAGAAAGAGGACTTAAATAAGCAAGGAGATATGGGCAGAAATATGAAAAGTGATACAACCATCACACGTCTAGCAATATAATAAAACTACGGGATGTACAAACTCAGAATTTCCATCTCTGATAAAAGCAGCTGCAGCGAATGCATAGCAGCATTTCACAGCACAAAACCCATCAGCCTATGTCACAGATGAGCTGCAGTAAAGGGAGCCTGGTCTGCTGCAAGCTGGATGTACTTAATAAAATAGCCACTGTGTGAGAGAAATCTAGGCCAGAGCAGAGTATTTCTGTTTACCGCAATTTACCTCCACCATGCACTCTGAAAAACAGGTACAATATCTGCAGAACCCTGTCCCACCTTATTGTGGAAAATTAGCATTGTTCTTCTCTCTGCAGCGTCAATCCGCAGATTTGCTGCCATCAATAAAATCAATTCCCTCTCTGTCACGCTTTCATCGCTCATGTAAACAGTTTTTAATCAAATCTGCAAAACTTCAATGAACTTCTCCCCTTCGCGTGCCCATTTCGTGTTTTCTGATTTCCTTTACATGTCAACTGTTTCTCTTCTTCTCCCTCTGTTTGCCTCTTTTATTCGTCTTCTGCAAATCAGTAAACTGGCTTGAAACCATTTGCAAAAATGAAGAAAAAAAATTTTGATTACGTGGATTTGAATTGTCTACTTTTTTTTTTCCCTTCTACTCAGCAAATAACAGAAACCCAGAACAAGAAGATACCTACTGCACTGAAGACATTACCAGGAAAATGAAGGGCCTATTTCACAGACATGGATTAAACTAATCCCGGTCTAATACAGTGAAAAAGAGAACTTCGGCTGTCTGTCTGTGAAACCAATCCTTAAATCTCATTGAATTTAAAATGTCTGATATTTCCGTCTTCTACTCAGCTGCATTACACAATATGGGAGACCTATAAGTGCAACTGCTTTATTAGCAGCATAGAGCGGGGTCGTATAAGCTCCCGTGTTGATTTACATAAACATGTTTACAAGTGATTTAAGGAGCAAAAGATTTACGATAACCAATAAACTCAGATGGCTCGTGAATTTACTGCGTATACGGGTTTGAACTTTTCCACAAAATTCAATCAAAGAACGCTCTCCCTTCTGATTTTCCCCCCCCTCTCTCACCCCTTTTCATTTGCTTAATGTATTAATCTATTCCCTTTTATCCATTTCAGATTATATCAGACCTTTGCTGTATCATTGCAGTGGCGGCCTCTACAGTTAAGTGTCGCCACAGTGTGATTTCTGGCAGAAGACAGAGAATTAATCGCTAAATTATGATGTTCCTGTCTGCTACATGTTCTTCTTACTTTTAAGGCATTTAACTGACACTTCCAAGCTGAGGGAGCCACAATGAGGCGTCAAACTGTCACCTCCCTCTCCGTCTTTGCTTTTACACTGAAGATATTTCAAGGCAACCAACAGTGGCGAATGTTACAATGGCGTTAATTATTGATGATTACATGATCTCAAATGCATTTAGCTGCCTAAACATAGCCGACTGTGTATGTATGTGGCTGATGTTGAGTCTGGCAGTGTGTAAAATATTCAGTCCTTTACAAGTATAAGACCTCTGCACAACACAAAAAAATATCAATGATGACCTCTGTGCTGGATATGAAAAATATTTGCATTGCTGCCGTTAGACTGAGCCAAGCTAGTGATTCTGAGCTCTCCTGTCCTTGACTCAAGTGTTGCCTTCATGCTGCATGTCTGGGATTGTTTGATGTGAGAACATTGCCCCCTGCTGATTCCCTTTTGTACACTATCAGAGGCCTCCACAAGCCAGACTGACTGACACAGGACATGTGGGACAGGGTCACTCAAATGCTACAGAGCGATCGCTCTCAGCTTTTGACGACTTCGCTCCGCTCTCATGTCGCAACTCTGGTGCCACTTCCGTGCGAGTTTCATCCGCAGCAGCACGTGCATCATGCTCTGGATGTGCTGCTGATATACGACCGGACGCGCCACACCAAAGTGGTTGGAGAGAAAAAAATCACACAGAATAAAGTTGTGAGTGGTGTAAATAATTCACTCATATTCTAAATAAATATTCACTGCATAACAGACAAAATACCAATTGATTCAGTGCATCCTTATTCTCACAGCAGCATTAAAGCCCCTGAAAACTTGGCTTCAAATCTTCATATTTCTCTATAATATTAAATATTTATGACTAAATAAGCAACATTCAAAGTTAAAGTTTGGAAAAAACATGTTAATTTTGAGTTGTAAACACTTGAAAACTCAAATAATCTGCTCTATCAGGATTTTGTGGGTGTGGTTTGATCAGATTAGATTGACAGTTGCCTGGCAACATAAGCAAACAACCCCCCAGCAGTCATCACGGTTTAATCACGTGGGTGGAGGCTTGTGTACCTTTGGGAGCAAGTAGAAAAGGCGTGCACGGGGAGATTCGGGACCAGTGAGCTCATTTCTCTGCTTGTGGGTGATGTGTTTAGAGGCATTAAGTTCACTGACTATGTGTGTGATCATTTCGTGGGTTTCAGCTTGCAGAGAGTGGGGGAGTGGGATGTAGTATTTAGTGTCATTTAACTTTTGTTTTGTTTTGCCTTGACCAATCAGTATTGAGTGACGTTTGCGTCCTGCTAGCGTTTAGTGTAGTTTATCACATTTATTTGTCAGGGACCTTGTACAAAAAACACTCAAGAGAAGAGATGTGTTGCACTTACTCATTTCCGTCTGGACAGGTGGACACCACAGCGTCAGATTCAGTTGACACAGAAGCTGCAGTAGGTGCAATCAACCAGACGTTGTTTTAACGATCAGGACTTGTTATTTCTGTAAGTCGACTTACAACGACTTGTAGCTAAGTCGACAACTTACCGCTGTGTCAAACTCAATTACGCTTGTCGCCATTGTTCTTTTGCTATTTTACAGAGATGTAGCTGAGTAGCTAGCTAGCTAGCTATCTAGAGAGATGCCCCCAGTCTTAATCCTGCCAACAAAGCTGATAATAACTAAAAATCCAGCCTAAAAAACACAGCCTTTCTCGACAGTATGTACTGTGCCTCATTTCATATAATAACGTACTTTTATATTCCCTGGTGGTCTAGTGGTTAGGATTCGGCGCTCTCACCGCCGCGGCCCGGGTTCGATTCCCGGTCAGGGAACTATTTTTCTGAATTATTACATTAAGTAAGACACTACTTGTGTATGGGTACTGCTACTGCCAGTAATTTGAGTTTCAGTCAAGTACTCCTCTATAGTTTCTATTCTGTTCTTATTATATATACTTTTAATTATTTACTTATTATATTGGTTTCGTATTTATCTGTACTTATTTCTGTCCTTGTGCTGCTGTAACACTCAAATTTTCCCCTTGGGGATCATTAAAGGGTTATCTTATCTTATTTTAAGGACAGTGTTTTTTGAAAAACAATCTAATATAGTTGTTTATTTAATATCTATATTTTTTAGCTGCTTTTAAAAACCTTTTCTCATAAGCCCTAGACGTTCACGGGCTAAACTTCACAGCTCCGAGTCCATGGGCGAGTGGGGGGGATCGCGGCTAGCTCAGACATGTCTGTAATAACAAGGACACAGGGGAGCGAACGCTGTAGAAGTTTTTAGACAGCAGAGATTACAACTAGAAAGCTGAAAAATGGCTTTAGAAGAGAGCGTTGATGACTTTAACGATATGGACAAAACTGAGTCACGATGACTGATGTACCTGCACGATCGCGTTTGTAGTTCTTTCATGGGAGCTGCAGTTATGTCTGTGCTCACAAAGTAAACCTTTAACTTTGTTAAAATTACGAAGACTTCAACTTACAGCCACTGCTGTAGTCAATGCAGATTTGTCTTAGAATGTGGAAAGTAAACCCCGGGAACACGCTTCATTTCATTCTTGTACTGTAGGTCCCCATTCCTCATGGTAAGAAGGTGATTAAGAAAATATGATGAGGGCCTTTAATAACACAAAAAAGGGATCAAGAACAAAACAAAGCTCGTGCTTTACTGTAAGTGATGTGTTTGTTTTCTAATAAATCATCAGACGGCATCTGAGATAAAGTTCACAAGTTCGAGCATGTGTCACAGTTCTAAATACCACGTGTGTCCCATTTCATCTGGCAGCCAGCATATATTTTGAGATGAAATGTTCGTGTCTACTAGTTGAGTCATCCAACATAATGGTTGAGAGATTCTAAATAAACGGCAGAAACGCCTGGTGAGAGAAATTGGTATTCTAACATCAGCCCTGCTTCCAACTGATGATAATCTGTATTCACACAGTCTGCCATGTCAGATGAAAGCCTTCAATTAGCAGTCAATTCTATTCAGTATTTCCTATCATGCCACCACTATTTACATTCCCCGTCAGCACCCAAGGCAGCTCCCTGCCCGACAGTTGCAGGAATCACTCCTGGTGAGAATATGAGGAACCCTGCTGTGAACAAAGTGAGAAAACAAGTGTTTTGTAGTAATCAGAGTCGTGGGCTTCTAATGCCTGACGCTCCCTACCTCGTGGCTGTAGATGTGAGGAGCCATAAGTTGAAGTGTCATCCTTTCAGTCTTAACCCCGGATGAAAAACCGAGGCTCCAGTGAAGAGATGAAACACCCCCGACGCTTTGATTTGCAGCCTCGCGCCGGCGGGGGTTGGCGCAGGCCCTCGGCATGATGCTTGTCCCCTCACCAGGTGTTCTCAGTGGAGACGAGCCACTGATTGAATTTTTCGCTCTGCTACCTACATGACTCTGCTGGATTCACAGTAAATGCATTCAAAACAATACAGTAGCTGTGTCCCAGTTTAATGCACTTAAATAACAGGGCAGGCACATCAGTCTGACTAAGCTATAATAACATTAGCTTTGTGTTTGTGTGGGTGGCATCGTGCTATTATTGTGAACTGACAAGCATTGCCTTGAGAAATTCTTTTCTGAGGATAATAAAGCATCAGCAGTAGGCCTCATCTCTTGCAACTCAATAACAAAACTCATACTGAGATGCTGAGGAGCATCTCAGTTCCTTTGTGTGTTTGTAAATTGGTCCAGTGTGGAGGTTTTCATTCAGTGTCATTATTATTAGTATTGTACTGTGGTAGTGTGGGGGTCCAGGCACATAAAGGAACATATTTTCAAAGCCAAGAGCAGGCCAGTGGGAGTCCGTTTTCAATGAAAAAGAGCTAAAGGCCAGTCTGCAGCGACCCCGCTTCTACTCAGCCCATGTGTCTTGCTGGGTCAGCCCAATAGCGCTCCAGGTCAGCTGGATTTCTGGCGGACCCCTGCTGGAAGAGGCGAATTGAAACAAAAAATTAAATCCTGTTTCATAGAATGTGGTGCATTCTTGAAAATATTATGTAAACGCCAAAATACACTGACACAAAGATGACAAAACCCTGAGGGATAACCTGTAAATATAAAAATATACAAGCAGCAAGTGTGTGCGATTATTCAGTACATTAGTCAATGTACAGAAAATTAATTAACAGGAGTTTTGATAATTGAGGCGTCATTGCGGTCGTTTATCAATGAAAAATGCCAAACACTTGCTGGTTCCACTTCTCAAATGCTAGGATTTGCTGCTTTTCTCTGATTTATATCATTTTAAACGGAACAGGTTTGGGTTTTGGACAAAACAAACAATATGAAGACATCTCATTGAGTTGTGGCATAGATTCTATTAGCCCTCATTTTTCACTATCAGCTAACAAATAATCCACAGATTGATCGATAATTAAATTAATAATATGTTTCAGCCCTCATACAAATAGCTCTGATTATGGCTGGCAATGTTGTTGGACTCATTATCATTATATTAATACGGATAATTTCCAATATTGATATATAGACGGGTGACAAATTAAAGGAACAGCTTCAGCGCTCCTTGGCATTGATTCTACAAGTCTCTGAACTCTACTGGAGGGATGAACACCATTCTTCCAAAAGATATTCCCTCATTTGGTGTTTTGATGATGGTGGTGGAGAGCGCTGTGTAACACGTCGGTCCAAAGTCTCCCATAGGTGTTCAATTGGGTCGAGATCTGGTGACTGCAAAGGCCATAGCATATGATTCACATCATTTTCATACTCATCAAACCATTCAGTGACCCCTCGTGCCCTGTGGATGGGGGCATTGTCTTCCTGGAAGAGACCACTCTCATCAGGATAGAAATGTTTCATCATAGGATAAAGGTGATCACTCAGAACAACTTTGTATTGATTTGCAGTGACCCTTCCCTCTAAGGGGACAAGCCATGCCAGGAAAATGTCCTCCACGGCATAACAGAGCCACCGGATCCCCTCACTGTAGGGGTCAAGGACTCAGGTTTTTCCTTTAATTTGTCACTCATCTGTATATCAGAATAAGGAAAATGCTAAATCTCATATAGAATAATCAAAGTGATGTTCAGACACATAACAACACTGTTATGTATCAAATGGGATCAAACTCTTGCTCAGAATCATTATTGTGAACAGAAATTTGTAAAACATTTGACATGATAAGATCATATCATCACAATATTGTTCAGCTAAAAGTCTGTAAACTATAATACACACCTCGAAAAACAAATACTGCAAATAGACAAAAAGTTAAAATATATAACAATAAAGATGACCTGCTTTTCTTTTGGATTATTTCACTGGACCTTGAAATTAGCCTCATGATGATTAAAACCAAAGAAAGAAAAAACTCCCCTGGTTATTCTAATGAGCAGAATAAAAGCTCAATGCAAACACACTCAGATGAGGTGTGTGACCCAAAAAATGGGGGATGTAGGTCTGAATGAAATTTACTTTGAAAGGGGGAAATAAAATAAAACTGACATAGGGACTGTTTTTTCTCAAGCACAGTCAAGTTTAGCTTGGTACCAATATATTTCTAGCATTGTATTTCGCATTGTCTCAAATGCTAGTTCTTTTGCCTTCCTCGCTGTCTTTAACTAGTTTAATTTAACATGCTTTCCAATGCTATCTCCATCCCATTCTCTGCTCTAGTTAATTCAACTTACTTACATTGTTTCTGACTCTCTGCTGCAGCGATGTAAACTGGCTGTTGCTGGTGGGCGGTGTTGTGCTCTGTGTCGCTCCCGGACAGAACAGAGCACCGGAAGTTGTGTGTGCCCTTTGCACCAATCAGCTGTGAGCTTACTTGGACGCCCTGCCCAAACAATACAGGCAGCAGGACAGATCGCTGGAAATACAGTGCCGCATATTTTTATTTCACGATAGATAGTTTTTACTCTGTTTATCTATTTAAAGACTTCTTGTTGTGTTTCCAAGATGAGCGACAGGGATTTTTAAACCCCGCGGAGACGATGTGATAGCACAGTAACGACAGACTGCCCGTGTTAGCTACCGTTAGCAAGGTGTCAAATGCTAGCTGAGTTAGCTAACGTTTGTGATAACCCGGCGGCTCGCTAGCACAAAAAGTTGTTTTAGAGAAGCTTTTTTCGGGAGAGTTACGTTATGCCGATCAGCTCTTGAACATTTTTGAGTATTAGGTGTAAGTCAACAAGGCGACCAACCGGAAAAGTCCGATGTGTTTGTATCCGTTAGCACCGTTGCGTGGTTGTAATTCAAGCTAGCAAGAGAACATTGAATTAGCTTAGCTGCTACACACACGACAACATCCACCAAACTGGACAAAACTTTGGATTTAGTCGGGTTTAAATCGGGCTCGGCGGGTTCGCTGACCCCCCAGAAGAAGATGAAGAAGAGGAAGGAGCTGAACGCCTTGATCGGACTCGGGGACAGCAAGAGAAAGAAGACCAAGAAGGGGTCCGGTCACCGGCTTCTCCGGACCGAGCCGCCGGACTCAGAGTCCGACTCGAGCTCGGACGACGACGAGTTCAACAGCCTGAGCAGCGGAGCTAACTTTGGAAAGTGAGTGACCAGTTTAATAACGTGTAGTTGTGGTGTAATATATAATGTTGTTGTGTTTTTGCCCTGTAAATAACGTCAGTCATTTGCTGCATTAAACTGACATTAAAATTTTAAAGTAGAAGTACCCAATGTAAACTATTTAAATTAGCTGGTTTTAACAAGAGCCACTTCACATCAACTATGTGAATTTTGTTTATTTTGTATGTTTGTTTTTTCTCCTTATAGATTATTTTATTATTATTTTAATTTTCTAGATTATTATGTTGTCATTGTGCAGAGTTTAAAATATAAATATAAGTATTGCCACATGAATGCACTTGCTCAAAGCATGACACATCTTGCTCACTAAGGAGATGGTCAGGTTTTTTTCTGAAGCTTGATATCAGCCAAATCAGACATAATCAATGCTACATTCAGCATGAGTATGATATCATGATATAGTATGTAGCAGCCCATATGTTGAAGCATCAATATTTTCATAATTCCCATGACACAGCATGCAGCCTTCTGAAAATATCTCCTTCATTAATAATGAAAGAGGCTGTGCGGTCGTGAAGTCTAACATTACCACGTTTCTTCTCTTTACAGGAGAAGCTACACGCAGTGCTGTAATGTGTGCTACCCCCTGTTTCTGTTCATCATACTGGCTGCCTGCGTTATGGCCTGTGCTGGACTCATATGGATGCAGATTGCCCTGAAAGAAGATCTAGACGCGCTGAAAGAAAAACTGCATAGCAGTAAGAGTCACACATATACAGCTGGCATGTGATGGTCATAAAAAGCTCACTGCCCTTTGGAAATTTGAACCTGTTGTAAACCTATTACATCCCAGTTGCATGGTCGTCCATTCCTTTCTCTTTAACACTGCTGTTCACGTATTTGTAATGTTTTTGTAACAGTGGAATCCAGCCAGAAGGTGTCATCCAGCGAAATACCAAAACTAAGTGAGGACCTGAAGAACAAGGAGAGAAAGCTTGATGACATTGAAAATGGGGACAAGGGATTGAGCAAGCTCTGGTCTAACCTGACAGAGATGAACAGAAAGGTCAGTTGTTTTCATTGCTCAGAGGTTTTGAAGCAACCTTCCACATTCACACTGTCACACACAAACCAGCGCTCATGACAAAGTGTTGGAGAATATCTAAATTTTCAATTTGTCGTACTTCAGTCAGCTGAAGTATGACTGATTACAGTGCATGCCCTTTTGATACTTTGCAGTTGAGAATTCCTATTCCTATATTCCTATTATAATACCATACAGTAGTAGGACAAATAATAGAAGTAATTTCCAACAGTTATAGTAAATGTAGACTTTTTCTTCTTGACATTAACTTACAAACATAATGCTGTGCAAACTAGGGCTGCATCTAACGATTATTTTTGTTATCGATTAATCAGCTGACTATTTTCTCAATTAATCGTTTGGTCTATAAAACATGACAAAACAGTGAAAAATGCATCCATCACAATATGTGGTGACCATATCAGATGTCTTGGTTTGTCCAACCAATAGCCAAATCCCCCAAGTCTTCAATTTATTATAATGCAAGACCAAGAAAAGTGGCAAATTTTCATGTTTGAGAACCTGGAACAATCAAAATTTTGGAATTTTTGCTGGAAGAATAACTTAAACGATTAGTCGATTATCAAAATAGTCGCCGATTAGTTTTCTGTCGATCGATTAATCGATTAATTGTTGCAGCTCTTGTACAAACTAAGAGTCAGAAGTGAAAGTGTAAGCAGTATTTTTCACATGCTGCGATAACAGTGTAATATAAATGTAGTAAGCCAAGTCCTTCCTGTAATTAGAGAACCAGCTGAGCAGGTTCACAGTTTTCTTTGTGTCGTGACAAAACCAGGTTACCCGAGTAATGAGGTTTACAGTGAGATAATTTGAGCATGTAATTTTACTCACTGTTTTAGAATGAAAACATTTTTCTTCTGAAATGAGTTAGAGCTGGTTATACAACAGCTTAGTGTGTGTTTGCAGTGTTTTTACTCCTCTACCTCCTCTTATCTTGATTTTTGGTTTCATTGAGTAAAAAAAAAACATATGTGGTTAAATAGATTGGTAATTCTGTGTTAGAGGTGTAACTGAAGGTTTCGTGTCATTTTCCTCCTGCAGATCAGTTTGCTGGATGCTGCTGTAAACCATTTAAAGGCCAACTTGAAATCAGCGGCTGATTTAATCAGCCTCCCCACTACAGTTGAAGAGCTTCAAAAGGTAAAGGCAAAGTAAAATGGAATAAAAAGAGAAATCTGGTTGAGAATCTATCTATCTATCTCTTAATATTCTGGTTTTTTGTACTGTTTTTCATAACTGACCTATTTCTTTTCCAGAGTGTTGCTACAATTGGCAGCACACTAACAAGTGTACAGCACGATGTGAAGACTATGCAGGCTGCTCTTGAAAATCAGAAGAAAGATGACGACTCGAAGAAGACAATGGTAAATTCAAGCCAGTTACATTTGTAATAGTTGCTTATTATTTGTCTTTCTTATCAGTATCTTATTTTGACGCTGAGAACTGACAGTTGGTATGATGACGTGTTCTGATTAAAGAGGTTATCAGGGCTTGCAAACCTAAACGTCTCTTCCACGGCTCCAAATACACATCTTCATGCTTACTTTGAGATTATTGTGTAGACTTTCGCTTGAACAAATATCATCTTTCCCTTTTTTATATTTATGTAATCTTTTATTTTGTCTGGCCTTGGCAGAGTGACTGCCGCATACTGATCATTTTTTACATCAAGTCTGTGTACATTCAATCATCCATTTGTATCTCAGAATGAATCAACAGTTGTGACAAGTCTTCACAGCGATGATAAATG
The DNA here is from genome assembly GCA_003416845.1 of Oplegnathus fasciatus. NCBI lineage: Eukaryota > Metazoa > Chordata > Actinopteri > Centrarchiformes > Oplegnathidae > Oplegnathus > Oplegnathus fasciatus. Next base: position 402,762 of record NTHP01000129.1, read on the forward strand.
CTGTTTGCGATGAGAGGCAGAATAGTCGATGAGAATAGCCGTACCTTTCAGAATGTGTTTTTTAAAGAGTACTGAAATGTTAACGCAGTGTTTTGGGCAGCTGACAAACATCACAGAAGAATCTAAAATGGTGTTCCTTCGTAAATACTGTAGGGCTGCGAGCTCTAGTGTTTCACTTGAGCAAAGGCAATGGATTTTTCATGAGTCGAAGTCAAAGTTGGATTTCACTTATTTTGTGTGACAGCTTGTCTTTTTTTGTTTACATCTCTACACTCACTGCAAATATTGCTGGAGGCTGCTTTTCTCATTTATTATTCATGTGTGAATGTATGGAGGGCGGCGTTCACATAAAACAAGTTAACAGTGCATTGTGCTTAAGTGAATTAGTTGAATAACATGTTGTACCAGTGTCTAATGCATTACTTGTCAGCTCCTAGCTGTAGTGGTGCTTTTGCATATTTGTCTCACACGGAATTGAGCCAAGTCTACTTGCATATGGCCAAGATGCTTCTGTTGATGAAAGGTCGGTTGATCTGCTTAACTGTGGCACGAATCCAAACCAGAAGCAGCGGCGAACTTTGCCACTGCCAGATTAATTTGTTTATTTGTTTACCCATGCATGCACGGATGTTTTTGCAGCTCTTGTCAGGCTTACATTGAGAGAGTCGTTGGGTTAAGAAGGTCCTGTCATTTCTTGGATCCATGCGTTTGGGTTTTCATTCATAATGCATGAAACAAGTGCCAATCTATTTTGGGAGCTTAGATGCTTTAGTTTGTTGAGTAAAACTAGGTCAAATATCTGAGACAACTGCAAGATATTTTCTTCACTTTTTAAGCAAAGTAGGATGGGAAAAGAGGATCAGCAAATAATCACACACTTTTACATATTTTTCATACAGTGACCTCAATAATCATGTGGTCAGTGATGATTTTCTAGCTGACCAAGATCTCTATAGTCTTGTAACTTTGGATTTTGAGATACCTTCTTAGTCTCAGTCTATCTCCCTAACCTCCCAGGACACATATGAACCCCTATTCTTTTAAAGCTGAGGTAGGCAACTTTGGAGAAACCAGCAAGAGTAAGCTGGATTTTGAAAGTATCCAACCGAAAAAATCCCAGCCCCTCCCTTCAGGCCTCCCTCCAAAGCCACTCTCCCAAAACACATGACGCGGAGAGCATCGTTGCCATCGCTAACCGTATCCAATTACCTCGCGTCTCATTGACGTGAGAAAAAATTGATGTGAGAAAACACTTAACATTATCATCATCACTTAACATTAAACAACTCGCTAGCTTCAGCAATATGTCTGCCTAGCCTTGTGGAAGACTCTGGTCATGTACAATGAGTTCACGCAGGTAGGAAGGTAGACAGGCAGGTATCATTCGGATCAAATGAAATGATTGGACAGGCTTATTAAAGGTCTGCGACAGCCACAGATACCGTATTTTTTTCTTTCTTTTTTTTTTTT
>NTHP01000129.1:421453-511197 GCA_003416845.1 Oplegnathus fasciatus
TTTTTTTTTCTTCTTCAGTCCAAGGAGAGTAAAACTAAGCTGTGAAGTTGATATTGCTGGATATCCCAAAACTGTCCAGATGGGAAATAATCTGATCCATTGAGTTGTCTCTGGCTTCAGCTGATATGTACTGCAACCATACCTACTTCACATCCCTTTAAATAAAGCACCAGCATCATGTTTCAACTGACTTTGTGCAAGTATAATAAAAACACAGTATTCTACATGAGGCTTCCAAATAGGGATATTCATTTGTCAACCGTTAATACATTTGTGGGCAATGTTTCAAAGTAACATGTGGGACTGCTTTATGGATTTTTATATGGCTTTTGCATCAATGTGATGGAGTATATTTGCTAGGTTAGCCAAAAACAGACATTTGTGTGCCACTAATGATTATTTTCATTTTCAGTTAATCTGCCAATTATTTTCTCGATTAAGTCAATAACACGTCAAAAAAATAGTTAAGTGTCCATCACAATTTCCCAGAGCCCTAAGCGATGTCTTTAAATGTCTCATTTTCTCCAACCAACAGTCCAAAACCCAAATATATTCAGTTTACTCTAATTTGAGACAAGGAAAAGGACATTTGAGAAGCTGGAACCATCAAATGTGTCACATTTCTGCTTGAAAATGAACTAAACTGATTCATTATTACTATTATAAAATAGTTGCTGATTAATTTTCTGTCAGTTGACTAATCAATTAAATCGTTTCAGTTCTCATCTGGTTATTGTAACTGTTTCTTGTGTTTGTTTTTTCTTGATAATTTATTATTGTAATATAAAATTAAATATACCGTGATGGAAGATTTTATCTACATCACCCCACCCTCTTTCTAAATGCCTACATTTGGGCAATATAAATTTGTCACTTTATACTTTGCTATCCATTCCTTCAGCATCTTCGCCTATATTAGGCCATTGCAGGCAATGTTGCAAATCAATGAGCAGGACTACTTTATTCATTAGATTAGCCAAAAACATTCCTGTCTGGTTATCTTGTCCAGAAACAGATTGATCTATCACAATATAAAATTACACATACCATGATGGAGGATTTTATCCACATCGCAACCCCAACCTGAGGTAAAAACACATCCACCCATGCAGAACCACAAATTCAAAGTCTTGGTTCTCCAAATAGGCTTTATTACAAAAGAAATCCTTGATAAAACAACACTTTCAAATGACAAGAAGCAAAACGCATTAACTGTTTCAAGAAGGTATGAAGAGGCCTGAGCAACACACCACAACACGGAACAAAAATGTCAAGATAAAATATGTGAAGATGTGACAAAACCTGACAACACAAGCTCAAGAAAAGCAAAGCAAGCCTACTTCCAGTTTTAACCGACTACATTTGAAGAGGCAAAAAGCACATGAGTGCTTTAAAGCAGAGTGACAGTGTCTTTGGGCAAACTCTAGGCAAAAATGACGATTCTGCATTGTACATTTGCAAAAAGAGTAGACATCTCTTCTGTGCGAAAAAATCAATACATTTCACATTTCAGATTTACCCCAGTGAGGGGGAAAAGAAGTCATAACATGTTTCACAACCAAAACGGAGGGATAATGTGGGTCAAAGCAGGACGGACCACTTAATCGCTGACATCCATGTCCTCTTCATGGTGATCGTCAGCTCCGTTAACCTTGGCCTGCTTCAGGGGCCTCGATGTGCCGTTGCCTTCTACAGACTGAGGAGACAAAGCAGAGTCGTCAGAATCCTTCCTGTCCTCTCGCTCCTTCTCGCTGTCGTAGCCTTGTTCCTCTTCATCGTAGTCCCTGGTGATCTGTGAAAGGAAACCAAATGGATGTGACATTTTAAAAGCATAAACACCCCCAGTCTGCTCTACATCAGAACTGCAACACTCACGGTGTGTCAAAATATACTATACCAACCTTGACATCTCCTTTCTCCCCATCTGATTTCCTCTCACGTTCTCGTTCTCGTTCTCGTTCTTTGTCTTTACTTTTCTTTTTCTTGCTGGTGGAGCGTTCCCGTTCCTCTCGACTGCGCTCTTTATCAGTCTTGCGGTCCCGGTCCCTTTCCTTGTCCCTTTTCTTTTCCTTCTTGTGCCTGTAGAGGGAGGAGAGAAGAGTCAGGTGTGTCGTAAAATGCTCTGGATGTACCCACACAATGGATATTTTGTCTATTTGGACCAAAGGGCCAAGAGCTGTCAGCATGAAGGTGCCTGGACTGACTGAACTGGTAAATTATTATTTGGACTGTTTTGGTGGCTTTCACCATCGTGCTGATTCCAGATTATTTTCATAAACACTCAAGTTGCTTATAATTAAGATTTAATAGTAGTTTAGTTTTTTTAATTGACAAAATCATGTAGTTTGTCCAGTTTGCTTTCACACCACAAACAAACAAACTGCCTGGTAGTCTGGTAGGAAGAGGACAGAGACTCTCCTTTTCAGGTGGTCTTGGTGCTGTTATTAAGTCTACATCAAAGTTCAAATGAAAGCTTTCACGTCAGCCTAAACGAACCAAACCAGACGGGCAAACACACCAGAGTTCATTTTGATCGAATCAAACAGTATAGGTGTGACAGCGGCCTTAATCATTGTTTAAAAAAACCCAAAAACAAACGTATTTCATCGTAAACAAAATAACAGTGATGACCTGTTGGTATTGTGCACAAATATTTCACACTAACCTTCGAGGAGATGGAGACCTGGAGTTTCTCCTTTTAGGAGACTTTTTAGGAGATCGGCTGCCGCTTCGACTTCTCCTGCGTCTCCTGTGTAGCAGAACAGGACAAAAAGCTGAAAACTTCATACTGCAACTTAAACTGAGAAGACTGGGTGGCTGCGGTATAAAAGTTTGTGTATACTTTCAATCGCCTTCTGCCCGAACACACGTAAACCTTTGCTGTACTCACCGGCTCCCGCTGCGTGACCTCCTGGCTGTGCTGTAGCTTTTAGGTGGCGTTTTGGATCTTCTTCTCCCTGAATCATCTTTCTTTCGATCTCTGAAAATAAATTTGACTTCAGATCTCAGACTACGGCTCAATTACATCTTTAACTGTTGTTGTCATAAAGCAGGCTAAACAGTTAACCCACCTGGATCTGCTTTGAGATCGCCTGCTTCGGTCTCTGGAGTGGGTGCGTTTCCTGCGTGGGCTTTTGGAGCGCCTCCTGCTTCTGGAGGTCGACCGTCGCCGTGATCTGCTCCTGGTTCTCCTGCAACCAGACATGTAGACCATTTAACTTTACTCTCAAAATACAAAAAGCTTCTGCATCTCAGCTCTACAGATAATTAACAGTAGTTATCACCTGTGTCTTGAACGTGATCTGGACCTCCTCCTTCTGGACCTGGACCTAGTCCGGGACTGAGTGTGCTTCTTTTTGCTATCCTTATCTGCAGGACAGAAAACCATAAATTGCTCAGTATTGTCAAGGTACAATGTACAAAAATGAGGAAAACACTGCAGTGCACACAAAGCAGACGTTTTATACTGCAAAGTCAACATCCTGCCAAGAAAACTCCTCCAAACTTTTGTGTACTCACTTCCAGGTTCGATAGCAGCAGAAATGAGCGACTGGGCCTCTCTGACTCTCTTCATGGCCTCTTCGATTTCTTTATTAGATGCGTCAGCCTTCAGGCCGGCATTCAGGTTTAAGCCGGCAGCCAAAGGATTCAGTCTAAACAAAACAAATATTAATTAGTTGACTCATCATTTCTCCAAAAACACCAACACATCTTTTTCTTTACTCTGTAATTTAAAAACTGCATTCAGGCACAATTTTCAGAGGAGAAAGGAGCTCCTTTATACAGACTTACTTTGGATCTGTCATGAACTTTAACAGCTGGTCAGCAGCCTGTAAGAAATGGTGGGAAGAAGGGTAAAGGTTTGTCTCATCAAATATAATGCACATTTAACTTTACAAGTTCAGGACAAGATGTACTACTCCGTGTCATTCAAGACGACCTCTCACCTGGGGATTCATGTTGGGCCCTGGGAAACCAAATGCAGCCATTGCATCCATGTTCGGAGCACCAAAAGGATTCCCTCCGAGCTGGAATAAAAACAAACACACACACACACAAGCATGTAAAGGCGCTTTTGTTATGCTGGCCTGTTGTGGAGATCACGACATCTTACAAGTGTTGATGCGCTCATACTGGTGTTAATATCATTATTTCCACATTTGGCAGATGAGGCCATGTGTTGTATTGTTGCAGGTCCAAATCACCATCACAAAAAAAGGTGTCACCCACAAATAACGATTATGTAATTCATTCAATCATTTTCAAATGTGAAAATTGAAAAATTATCACTCCTTTCTAACTATTGACCTTCATTTTTAACCCACCTACATACGTATATATACACATATAAATACTACTTTTTCTAATTTTTAAAAAGAAACTGTTTTGTCAATAGCGGTTTCCAAGCTCGAGAAGAAACCTTGAAAACTTCTCGTCCATGTTGGCTTAACAGTTTCAAAGTGCTCAGAAACAAATGCAAATGAGAACATCTGTAATTTGCATTAAACTGAGCACACTCCATCTGCTGATGAAGATAATATGATATGACTGGAAGCTCCAGAACTGCTACCAAATGCACTTTGAGGTGAGATTGTTAAGTCAGCTAAAATAACGGCAGTTTATCTAATGATCATAATTTGATGAGGCATAACATCCCCGCTTCTGCACGCCAACGTCAAACCCTCAAAATATAAGATTATTTAAGATGCAATAAGATGATTTTCTGGTAAAAATGCATGGCACACCACTGTGTTGTAGTCACATTTTTGTCAAAGTTCATGCACTAGATGATTTAAGTATATTTTCCCACAGTCAGAGAATTTGTACCAAACAGTGAACCTGAGGTCTTACAGGTTGATTGGGGAGGGGATTGGGCGTTGGAAGAAGTCCTCCTCCTGGCAGAATTCCTGCAACAGCGTTTGCTGGCGCCAACAGTGACAAAGCTTTAGCCTCATCTGGAATAGATCCTACAGGGAAATAAAAACAGGCATGAGGAGAGAACGACATCTCCACACACATAAACTACAGAGAAGACATTTTGGAAAAAGACAAAGAAAAAAAGTCTTCACACTGCATTTCTCCAAATTAGGTTCAACAAAATGGTTACCTTATAGATCAGAGAAGAGTTCCCTTAATTCAACATAATCATTGCAGTGACATAACTATTGCTGGAATATATCACACTACTCCAATGAACACTGCCAAGAATATATCACCTGAACGTGTTTTTTAAGTCATGAACCAAACGTTAGCAAGCACAGCTGCTTCTCCAGTTGGGTGTGCCCTCAATTTTCATTTAGACGTTTACTGAAACAAGCGACTCACGTTGGCGGCTTCGCTACTAAAAGCACACAGAGAAAAATCGAGATACACACAACAGAGAGAATTTTAGGGATTTGGCAAGAACACTATACAAGCTATCAGTGTCTACTTACCAAAAACACAAATGTCAGATACTAAATGACAAGAGCAGAATTCAGGGTGGGTAGCGTGGCTGCTGTACATCATTATTCTAGTATCCTTACCTGCCACTGCAACAATTAACCAAACCTAGGCAGAGGATAACTGGTTTGATTAATCTGCGCTACCACAGTCCAATTAAAAAATGATTTTATCATCTTATCTGCAATATGCCACTGATTTTTTTTTTTTTTTTTTTTAAATGGCACACATTAACAAATAAACACCTCATCACCATCTCACAGTAAATCCACCCCAAAACAACTCTTTCACAAAAAGACATGACCTTAATACGGACACACAACAATGACAACATTTAAATAAAAAGAGCACACTGAAGAGAGAAATTGCTGCAGGAGACAAAACTGTTGGATGGTATTTTCAGCAGGGCCTGGTATACAGGACTGGCTGAGCCAGGAAAAAGAACTGTAAAACACAACAACAAAAGAAGACCACTGTTAAAGAGAGTATATTTTACCAACATTGTGTCATGTCGGGTGGGCATCTTAGACAACTTATGATGAGATGTAGAATGACTATTATTAAAGATAACCAATCACTGACTAGTGTTCTCTTTGTTCAGACCCAAAGTTAGCTGCTCACATATGGTTAAGTATGTATGTGCCGTGTCGGCTGTGATTATTCACACCCAATATCTTTGAATAACCTTTTGCCACCAGACCAAAACAACTGCCTTTCAAAGCTTGTTCTTTCAAGAGTTCACTTACACATTTTTATAGGATAAAGCTGGCAATATTAAAACTTTGGTTACTCTCAACAAATCCCATGAAAAGACCAAAACCAACAAGGTGGTAGTCAGTCCCATTTGTTACCACTGAAAACAGGTCACAAATATATAATTTCATTTTTTTAAAGGCTAAGTGATTTCCTTAAAAAATGGGAACTGTAGTTTTCAGTAAAAGTCACTCAAACAGGAGTAAATGGTGCATTTGTTGGGGATTATTTTAAGTGGCACATTTGGTGTGCTAGCGAGTATTTATGGCTGCAGGGCGACGCCTGTGGCAGTGCCTGCACTTATCATAATAAACAACGGTGTGGCTCACTGATGTGCTTTTAATAGTTTTTGGACCACAGTGCTCTTTTGGCCTTTTCATGAGATTGGTGACATAAAAAAAAAGAAGAATATTGCCGGCCTTATCTGTTAAGGAACAACGCTTTAGCCATAAGATGAATGGCTAAGCAGCGTTCAAAAGTGTTGCAAAACAATGCAAAATGAGCACTGTTTCAGGGTCCCTGTTATCTGACCTTTATACTCTAAACTCAACCACCTAGAAAAGATAAATTAGACAGAAGGGAAGAGAAAGAGAAGGCAGAGAAAGAATAGAGGACACAAAGAGAGTGGGGTGGGACTTGAATGCTTGCTGGCCTTTGCAAATGTCTATAATCCCCTGTTGGCAGGCAGAGGACCACTTTCAGCCATCAACGAGGGGGCTGCTTTTGCCTTCTTCACTACAAAAATCACACACACACACATACACACACACAAATAACAGAGAGAAGTTTAACAGAGGATAGTCCAATATGGGGGAGAAAATAAAATGCATATGGTTAAGAGTTTAAAACAACTTCACTTCTGAATTTTGAGGTGTCTGCGGCGCCCGCAGCTTGGGAATGTTCAACTCCTAGTCTGTAAAGCAGATTTTGGTATACTGCACTTTCTTAATACAGAACAAATTATTTTAGGCAGAGACACACAGCTTGATATGTAGTCAATGTGAACATCATTGTGGTGGTAAGGAAGATATTGGAAGTGCTACCACAGTATACCAAAAATCTGACAATCGAGGTCTGCTTTAAGCACTTCTTATAGACAATGGGAGGGAATTGCATTACCAGTATCATTCAAATGATCCTAAAAAGCTCATATAAACAAAACAGGGTGAGTTGTGCAATTCACAAATGGGATAGATGGAAGCCCGTTTTACTCTTTTACATTTTCACTATTCAAGAGTCATGCCATTCAATCAACAAGGACCACTCATACAAGGGAATAATGACGAGACAAACCTTCAGCGAACGGGACCACGATCAATGCTCTGTCCACAAACACGGTGTTGGTCAGATGTTGAGACACACCGACAGACTCCGGCTCCTGGAACTTCACAAAGCACACCCGCGATGTCACCGGCATCGGAGAATCACTATGAGGAAGTAAAAAAGTATTACATTAAATAGCACAAAATAACAACAAACAACCATCTAAACAATGCTTTTTTTTTTTGTCCTTTCTTATGACAACATAATGTGGTTCAACCATACCCACGATAATTTAAATTAAATTCACAATTTAATGTGAAAATAAATTCAGTGCATCCCTCAAATCAGGATATACATAAACACAATACAGCCATAATGATAACAAATACATACCACGGACATTACAAAGGATTTGAGCCAGACTGCAACGCTGTGACAAAGACCCCCCTCAAAACATAAAATGTCCCATCACTACAACTTCCCTGCTACTCCCAACTGTCCCCATAAAATGAAGGCCAGGATCAATGCTGTTAGCTGGCCTCTTATTTTTACATTTTAAAAGCTGTTTCAATGTTTTTATTTCTAAGTTACCCAAAGTATGAAGTGAAACTGTTGGTTAGCAAGTCAAATTATTAGATAATCATGACAGTAAGGGACATTTGTGAGACAGTAAGCAGTGGTGGAAAGTAACTAAGTACATTTACTCAAGTACTGTACTTAAGTACAATTCTGAGGTACTTGCAATTGACTTGAGTGTTTCCATTTATGATACTTTATACTTCTCCTACACTGCATTTCATAGGGAAATATTGTACAAGTCTATAAAGCAGTTAAAATTAACCTTAAAGTGATCAACACATTAATGCATCAATAATTATAATCCAATAATATAATATATATGATTCTGAAATGAGCCATTCTGCATAGCGAGTACTTTTACTTTTGGTACTTTAAGTATATTTTGATGATAATCCTTTTGTACTTTTACTTAAGTAAGATTTGAATGCAGGACTTTTACTTGTAACAGAGTATTTCTGTACTTTAGTATTACTTTACCTTTACTAGTAAAGTAAAATATCTGAATGCTTCTTCCACCACTGACAGTAAGTCAAACTTGTGACACTGTAAAGCAAAATGAAGTCAAACTTTTGTCTTATTCTGACAAAAATATGAGATAGTAGAAAATAATAAATCTAAATTGACTTCCCATGAGTATTTTTATTTTCATCATATCCTTTTCCTGGACTTCCACACTTTACATCATGCTGGGAAGAAGAATATGTATGATTTCACAATTGTAAAACACAAAATACTAACTTAAAACCCAAATTAACACAAGAAATTATATATTAGTTGCCCCATTTAAACCTCTAATATTTTACCAGACCCTTCATTATAAGCTACACTTACAGAACAACTTAAAGAAACGTTTGTGTATGTGTAAAAGACATCTCTAGGCTGATAAACAAATCAAATTACCATGAATGTGAGTGTAACATCAGTTGTGTGTATCAAGTTACTGTTAGCTACAATTCTGATTAGCTAGTCAGGCCTAGCGTTGTGTTTCTGTAGCCTGTTTATAAAACCACACAGCTCACCTGTGACTGCATTACCACTAAAGTTAACCAGGTTAGTAAATCAAGCAGCTTGTCAAACTCACTCTGGTGGAAACAACTTCAGTTCTTCGATGGTTCCCAAAAACCCGAACAGAGTCCTCATCTGCTCCGATGTTGTGCTTGGCGACACATTCGTCACCTGGACCACCTTCGTGGTGTAATTCATTTTACCGACTAAAAACCGTTTACACAACAACACTGCCGTTAACCGCTAAACTTAAATTAAAGTAACGCTTATCCGCCGGTTCTTAAATCCGCTTGTTAGTGTTTAATTAGCGGGCTAGGTGTTAGCTGTCGACTACATCAACAGACTGGAGCTTTTCGCCGCCATATTGTAATTCTAGAACGAAGTGCGCATGCGTATAGCTGACATCTGCTACTGTGAAAATAACGTTAATATATTCATAAAAACATCACTGGTTATTGGGTTTATTAATTTATTTCCGCCTCCTCTAATCGATGGATGTATTATTACTTTTTATTATTATATATATTATTACCAGACTTGACTGATGTTATGTAGGAAAAGTTTTGAAATGCAATCAATAACCGACAGAGGTCTCCCTCCTCTTTTATAAATGACATACACAAGGATGTGGCAATACAGGTACAGTAAGTATTGATGGGAAACTATTGTCATATATAATAATATCATGATAACTTACATGGTGCTTCTCCTCTGTGGACCTTCTTCTCACATCACAGATTGAGTCTGGATCGATCTGTTTGCAGGGAAATGTGTGTAATCTAGAAAATATATTAGATTATGGTTACATCTCCTTTCATGTTTGTGTGTGGTTCTCCTGTCTTCTGATAACCTCTGCAACTACAAATTGTGGATGTTCTCCAATCTCTATGTTGTCTACGAACATATTTCTGCATAAACATCAATAAAAGTTCATTCTTGACCTTGGAAACAGTAGTTTTACAAAACAATCCCAACTCAAAGTCCACTTATGAAGTTTTTCCAGAGCTTTCAATCCAGTTATTTTAGCTCTCAAGGGGGGGGGGTCAAACACAGCCTGATCTAAAAATAGTGAAATTTGCTCACTAGCTCTTTCTGGAGCTTTCAACCACACCACACAGTTTTCATCAGTGGATGGTGTTTGTTAAGTTGTCATGGAGATGGAGCTGTAGATCTGCAGTTGTCGTGATTGCCATAAGGTATGGTCATATTGTCCGTGACAACTGAGCAACCTCTATCCACTGATAAGGACCACGTGATATGGTTGAAAGCTCCAGAAAAAGCTAGTAAGTGGGCTTTGAGTTGGGATTTTTTTTGTCAAACTGTATAAACTAAAGTTGTTTTCCAGAGTGACTGAAAGTAATTACAGTACGTGTGAATGTAACACGCACTTTTGTTCCACTTTAGGTTACAATTGACGGAAACATTTGAGCATCTGATTTAAAATCTAAAGGGGTGGTTCCCGCCACAGTTTTGGGTCCTGGCTATGTGACTGAACCTCTGTCACTCTCACTGGGTAGTATTCAATCACTGACCCTTTCTTTCCTGCTTAATAGATTATCATAAAAATGTTGTGTATTGCTAATTAAAGTCAGTCCACATGTGTTGGCCTGGTGGAGCCACATCACAACTCTGCCGCTGACAAAACTGCTTCTGGTGAAACTCTCTCTGCTAATGGTGTTTTTTCCCAGGAGAAACAATGCAGCATTTGTCTTCAGGCTACGTTGAGCATAATCCCTACACCTGGATTATAGTTGCACCGAGACAAGCAAGTTAAGGCATTTTGTGTTCAGACCAAAGAACAACTGGTCCCATTTCACCCAATTAACATTGTGTGTAACCATCATATTGTACAAGATCGCCTAATAATAGCAGTGGAGGTTCACTGTTGTTGTTGTTGTTGTTTCACAATCAATCTGATCCTCATTCTATTACTGTGCTATTTAAAAACATTATTTAATCTGAAATAGGGAGGTGAAGAGGTTTGATTTTTGGCCAATTTAGTCTTAACCCCAAATCTTTTTATAAATTCACACCTATAAAAATCTAAAAGTGTGAAATTTGCACACATGTAACCAAGGTTGTCAATTTGTACCGCCTATTAATGTGGATCACACATCCACATTCACTTCTGTTGACTTGCTCCACGCTGATTTGTATCCCTACACGTCGCATCCATACCCTGAAATATACTGCATTTAGTGTGACTCAGCATAACTATATCTTAAAGCACAACATCTGAACAATTGATACAATTGAAAACAAATCACATGCACTCTTGCAACACATCTGCCAATTCTGTGCAATAAATATTCTCTGCAATAAATCCGGTTTCAGAGGGGAGGCCATTGAGTCATCAGGCAGAGGATATTGGCACAATGGGATTCTTGTTCACGGTGCGACATGATTGGCCAGGGGGAAAGGTTTACGGCGCAGATTGCGGTGACCGTGAGGGGGACTAGACGAATAAATACCCCAAATCCACTAGGAGACCACAGACTTTCAGTTCAGAAGTGACCAGAGGTTTGTGTGGTGCCACAACGAGAAGGAAACATGGTCAGCCGGTGAGTTCCTGATGAATTCCAACTATTCCAAATGTAATTTTTTTATATTATTATATTGATTAACACAAATAGCAAGTGGGGACAGCCTATTTCTTTAACTTGATCCTGTGACTTTTACACAGTGACTTATAAGGTCAGTGTGTCTGCAGCTGATTAAGCTCCTGAAGGATTTTAAAGCTCATGCTGAACTCTTACACCATGACCTGTCAGGAATATAGCTTTTAGTGACGTAAACTAACAGACTCTCTGCATTTAACTTGCTGGAAACTTCATTAAGTTCAATTTACTTGGCTGCGATGTTGGTTGATGTCTTCACTTTTTCACAACAGATTTGAACACCCAGCTGGTGGCTACAAGAAGATTTTTGAGACATGTGAGGAGCTGTCTGAGCCTCTTCCAGCTACAGTCACAGGTTTGTTTGCATCTTTCAGACAGAAATAGACTGCAGGCAAATAATTCTTTGACATTGATTGCACTCACAAATTCACTTTTTTCTTTTTTCTGAGAACACAGAGCCGGCATCCCAAGTGGGCTCTGAAAGCTTTTTTACAAACCTCTACATTTCTGATTTGTGTTCGTTATGTTGGTGCTTTACAGGGAGGATTCCTTCATTTCTGAAGGGAAGTCTTCTCCGTTTGGGACCCGGGCTTTTCGAGGTTGGAGATGAACCTTTCTATCACCTCTTTGACGGCCAGGCCCTCATGCACAAATTCGACTTCAAGAACGGCCAAGTCACCTACTACAGGAAGTAAGACCTTTTCAGGCTATCTGCATCATTTACGTTACTGCCATGTGGCAAAATCAACCTGCAGAGGCCTGAAACTTGAGCATGTGTGCACATCAAGTCTCCGTTTGTTCATGTTATTGACATTTCTAGTCAAGCTGCACATACAACTGCATTAACACCATGAAATCATATCATAATAAGCAACATTTCTTTTAAAAACAGGACTCAAGCAAGTTACAGTTCTCTGCAAGTTGATTTTAATTTATTATTATTATTTAACTTTGCTGCAGACACACGGCTGTATTCAGTTATTTGTCATTTTAACACCTTTATTTATTAGGAAGCCTTTTAGGGACAGAAGTAAGAATTTCAAGATATTGAACGATTAATTTCACTTAAATATTTTTGCTTCTCAAACGCAAAAGTTTGGGGATTAAATTGTTTTTCTAATCCTTTCTGCCGTTTAGGTTTGTCAGGACAGACGCGTATGTGAGAGCCATCACAGAGAAGCGTGTGGTGATCACTGAGTTCGGCACCTTTGCGTACCCCGACCCCTGCAAAAATATTTTCTCCAGGTGGGTTTTCCCGTAAACACTCAGGATTTTGCTCGTCCTCACTATCACCTGGATGCTTTTTATTGTAAAAATGAAAATCATCCAGCAAATAAATGTATGTATTTTCCTTTTGTTTTCCTTTTGAATATGCAACATCTGCTTTTTAAACCCTCCAGACTTTTACTTGTGTCAGCTTACATGTCAACTCATCAACATCTTCATGTGAAATGTAATCTCTTTTTTTTGTTTGCAGGTTTTTCTCTTACTTCAAGGGTGTTGAGGTCACAGACAACTGCCTGGTGAATGTTTACCCCGTTGGTGAGGATTTTTATGCTGTAACAGAAACCAACTACATCACTAAAGTAAACCCTGAGACCTTGGAGACACTGAAGAAGGTACGTTGATTCAAATATGTCAGAGAATTTGAGGTGTAAACTTCAGAACTGTACATTTCCTCAAATTAAAGCACAGTAAAGTGTCTTTGTTTTCTATGCAGGTTGACATGTGCAACTATATCAACATTAATGGAGTGACGGCCCACCCTCATATTGAGAGAGATGGCACGGTGTATAACATTGGAAACTGCATGGGGAAAGGAGCAACGCTGGCCTACAACATTGTCAGGATTCCACCCACACAGAAAGGTTCGGATCAGCGAGTGACCTCTCCTTAAACTCATTTTTAAAACCAAAATATGCTGCTGAATGGTAATTCAGGGTTAAAGGAATCACTGTGTCCCCTCTCAAAAACCAAATGATATGTTTTATAAAAGATGTTCTCTCTCTCAGGGTCAGTTCCCTGGAGCCTGCTAAATCGAAATCATTCAAAACAGATTCAATTATGTCATTAAATTGAGCTTAAGTACTTACTTCTTTCAGAAATATTCAAATCACAAATTCTTAAGACACTATTGGGAATACAGTGTAAATTACAGACCTGTTCCAAATATCACAACCATTGCCTTTTTTCTTAGATAAGTCTGATCCCATTGAGAAGTCCAAGGTGGTGGTGCAGTTCCCCAGTGCTGAAAGGTTCAAGCCCTCCTATGTGCACAGGTGTGTTAAAGACTGCTAATAATCCATTTGGTGTGTCACGGAAAGTCCAAGTTTTGACATTCTCTCCTTGAACAATTCCAGCTTCGGCATGTCGGACAACTACTTTGTCTTTGTGGAGACGCCGGTGAAAATCAACCTGCTGAAATTCCTGAGCGCTTGGAGCATCCGAGGCTCCAACTACATGGACTGTTTCGAGTCCAATGAGAGCCAAGGGGTAAGAATTTGATAGCTTTTGTGATTGTGAATTAATTGTGAAGTGTTCTAACGCTCGGTATTATCATCGCCTCTGCCCCTGAAATCTCATGATATCTATTCTGATGTACATTTTATAGACCTTGTTTCACATTGCCAAGAAAGACCCAGGAGAGTACATTGATCACAAGTTCAAAGGGGCCCCCATCGGCATGTTTCATCACATCAACACCTATGAGGACCAAGGCTTCATTGTTGTTGACCTCTGTGGATGGAAAGGGTAACCAAAGAGCTCAACGTCACGACTGTTATTTAAACCTTTCTACACATTTGTTTGATACACAGACATTGTTAATCCTAATCCGTTCATTCGTGCAGTTTTGAGTTCGTTTACAACTACCTCTGGTTGGCCAACCTGAGAGCCAACTGGGAAGAGGTGAAGAAGGCGGCCATGATGGCGCCTCAGCCGGAGGTGCGCAGATATGTTATTCCCCTGGATGTCCACAAGGTGAGCCGCATGTTTTACTCATCAGGAAGACTAAAAAAATTGCCACCTACAGATGTAAAGTCTCATGTTATTTGCTCTCATTTCTTGGGCTTGATGCAGGAGGAGCAGGGGAAGAACCTCGTCAGCCTGCCGTACACCACGGCCACAGCGGTGATGCACGCTGATGGGACGATCTGGCTGGAGCCAGAGGTGCTGTTCTCCGGGCCTCGCCAAGGTGCAAACACTTCCAACACATTTGACGTGCTCATGGTGTCATGGTGGACACATTAATGTTTAATATATACTGGAAATATCTTCATTATGTAATCGTTTTAATGTTGTTTTCGCAGCCTTTGAGTTCCCTCAGATCAACTACGAGAGGTACGGAGGGAAGAATTACACATACGCCTATGGCCTGGGTCTCAACCATTTCATACCAGACAGGGTGAGTTAACAAAACACCTTCAATTGTAAGTCATTTGGTGCATTTAAAACAAGCTTTTTCATTACCTGGTTTTGTTTTTTACTTGTGTGTAGATCTGCAAGTTGAATGTGAAGACCAAGGAGACCTGGGTATGGCAAGAACCAGACTCCTACCCCTCAGAGCCCCTGTTTGTTCAGACTCCTGATGGGGTGGATGAGGATGATGGTATGTCAACAGCAAATATATTTAATCCACCTTCTATGACAGGACTTTTTTTATGATAATGCGGTGCTATGTCCTCAGGGGTGCTGCTGACCATCGTGGTGGCTCCCGGCTCCCAGAGACCAGGATACCTTCTCATCCTCAACGCCAAGGATCTGTCGGAGATCGCCAGGGCCGAAGTGGAGTGCTCCATTCCAGTCACCTTTCATGGGATGTACAAACCTTAATAATGCTTTATCTCAGGGTGTCAACAGTAGTCAGCCATTACAGGGTTATCAACCCCCACTCAGTGTTAAAAACAGGATAAATAATGACTAAATGTATCAACATGTCAAGAAAAATAAAGCTTTATCAGCAAAAATGGTTCACATTTGCAGTCGACGTGGGTTGTTAGACAAATTCAAATATTATGATGTGAATTTACATGCCTTTTTGAGTCTAGTTGCTTCAGTGTACTAGAATTTCTAACCCTGAACTGTCAGCATTGGTTTAATAAAAAGAAATATGGATTTCACATGCTGTGTCACATGAATATTTCATGGTTGGAAAAATAAATTTGGCAAAATCAAAACATACGGTCGTTTTGTACTCTTCTGTTATGTGGTACGCTCATTTGCTATTTATCAAGTAGCACGGCAGCAAACTGAGCAGAGACTTGTCTTTCAACTGGGGTTCAATCCTCTGCGAAACTGGATCTTCACTGTCAGCTCCTGTGCTGCTGACTCTGTGCTCCAGTCTCCCTCTCCGAGTTAGGCCAAAAGATATTTTTAGAGGTTAAAATGACCCGATGCACATTGTGTGTTCTCTTAAAACAAAGCAGGCGCTTTCTCTCAATACATTGTGGATCAATGGACGCTTCAGCAAGAACAATTAGTACAAATAATCCTTTAGCCTACATTCTTGAGATATTTGTAGAGATTTAATATGTTGCCCAACAAAAATCTTATTATGGTTGCATTTGAACAAGTGACCTTTCCATGTCCGTCCTTATTTTGTTGCTCAAAGTTGTCTGAATCTGATCTCAGATCTTGCAGCACTGCAAAGCTGATTAACTGCGTCACTGCTTAATCTGGAGAAAGAAAAGGGCATGTTGCAATCAATTGCTCTCTTTAAGTGCATAAAGATGGACGTATAGCCCTTGTATACAAAGTCATGACCCCATATAAACCACATTTCACCGTACGCAAGATTCATGTACATAAATAAAGCATCCGTTTGGTTTGAACGGATCTTGTGTGGACGGGTTCAGGCGAATATTTACCTTCTGTATTTGTAATTATAATTCTGCTCCGTTTGTGCATCACATATAAAACATTTAACACTCAATTTGACTCACATGTTTCCTCCTCAGCTGATGCAAGCAGAGGAAACAAAGCATCAAACATCACTAATGTGGCTTGGCCTCGCTTGCTCCATCAGTCCAACAGAAAACCCTGATTATGCAGTCACGTTTTCCTCTCCTCTGCCAGATTTTAGGATTGCATTAATGAAAGGCTCAAAAGGAATATTTTGCAATTGTGTAATCTCTCATTTTGATAATCATAGGGCCACAAATCTGCCCATTTGCATTTAGCGCACTTCGTCTGACTGATGCCAGCAGAGTAACTGCCTGTTAATAATCAAACAATAAAAAAAGTTTGTTTTTTCTGTTTATTTTTTTTTTTACATGACGGCTTTTTAGCCTTCCAAAAAGAAAGAAATAAAACAAGATTACAGGAAATATTAATTTTCAGAATAAACTTAAGCTGAAAAACACAGCAAAGGAAAAGCTCAATGGAAAACTTGATATCTCAGTTGTAACTATCACACCGTAAAAGAAGTCTCTCACACTCTGAAATTCATTTGGGACAGAGGTTTGCACAGTCAGGCTTAAACCAGTGTAAAAGTTATATACTTGCTGACCTAAATACACAGTGGATTTTACACAAGTGTAACAAAAAATGTGAAGGTAGATGATAAAACAGGTAACAGAAAAAAAGACACCCACACTATCACCAAACAATGCCACAAATCAAAAGGGAACAAATGACTGTAACTACTGCTACAGTGAATGGAAATAAAGCATCAAGAAACAATAATTATAGTGTAATAAAAACAAAAAAATGTGACATTCAATAAAGAAAGTGACTTTGTACAGTTTCAGGTTTCAGGTTCACCTCAAATTTAACTTCTTTTCTTTCTTAAAGGAAGAGTTGGGACATTTTGGGAAATGTGCTTATTCGCTTTCCTTCTAAGAGATGAGAAGATCGATACCGCTCTCGTGTCTGTACGTCAAGTATGGAGCTAGACAAGGGGGGTAATTAGCTTAGCTTAGCGTAGAGAATGGAAGCAGAGGGAGACAGCTAGCCTGGATCTGTCCAAAGTTCAAAAATTGGCCCACCAGCACCTCTACAGTTCATTAATTAACACGTTAAAACCACAAATTACAGAGTTTCAGAAGTGCTGGTAGGCGTATTTTTGAGCTTCGGAGCCATGCTAGCCCGTTCCCCCTACTTACAGTCTTTACGCTAAGCTAAGCTAAGCTAAGCTAATCACCGCCTGGCTCCAGCTCCTTAACTGACGTACAGAATCAGATTGATATCAAATGTTCTCATTCAACTCTCGACAACAAAGCAGATAAGTGTATTTCCCCAAAATGTCAAACTTCTCCTTTAAACTGGAGCAAGCCTCTGTCCCTTCACTTACACACAAAACACACAAGAATCAAAAACCAAGCAGAACAAAGCGGAGGCTCACACTACTGAATCACAGATTTCATGAAATACATCTTCAGGCTTACTTCAACATGATAAGTGACTACTGACAGCTTTGAAAATATCTTTATCAGCGATATAACTTTTGCATCTCAGGAAATGAAGGAATGACGTATTGATAGTGCAAGGTTATAAGGTACATATATTAATATACTGTTTAGATACTGTCCTATAAGTAAAGTGCAAATCTCTGGATCAGATGAAAAGTGTGTGCAAGCATTTCTAATTTCTGACTGACTGATCCACCTGCCCATGCACAAATGAGCCCTTTACATTGGCTGCCAGCTACTTTACACAACATAATTTTCTATAAAGTCTGGCCATGTGGAGCGGCCAAATATCATGTAGCCTAGATCTCCTTTAGGTGTACATTGTGTACTTAAAAACTTCTGTTAAGTGTGTGCATAATTTTTTGTAATCCTGCCTAACTGGAGAGCAATGTCTTCTTTATTATCTAACACCACTTCAGCTGTGTATTTTCACATCTCCAAAGCATAGGGCCATTTTAATGTGAGAGCATGTTTAGGAGATCAATATGTTGAGGAAGTCTTTGCTTACTGCTGTCACAGAGAACCTCAAATTGAATCAATTTTCTAGCAACACCTCGTAGCATTTTGGTCAATAATCTGTTAACCTAATTATCCATTTTAATGACGACTAACTGGGGATGAAGGTGATCTGGGGTCAGTTGGGGACAAATACCACTGAGGCCGGCTCAAGTGGAAATGCACAGTCATTGAACAGCCCAAACAGCTCACTCACTCACACACACACACATCCCAGGTGCTCACCGACAGCAGCAACACTGGACAAACACACACAAACACGATCATGCAGGGTGGTCTGGAAACAGTTTCTTACTGACTTGTGTAACTGATGTTTAAGACCAGCTTATTTAGACCTGGGGGCATGGAAGGCCAACATTAGGTGAGTAAATTTTGATTTTTTTCAAAGTGCAAGAAAACAGAGAACACGTGTTTTAGCTCCTCTCACTCTGTAAGAGGGCAGCTGTTGGGTTTGTGTGTGTGTGTTTGATCTAAGTTTGGAGGGGGAGGAGGGGTGAAAAATCAGTTGGTCTCGTAGGTGGAGAGCAGGGCAGCATCCACAGGCTCCATGCAGGAGGGGCAGGTGAAGGATCTCATCAGCCAGTCGTCTATACAGTCCATGTGGTAGATGTGCATACACGGCAGGAACCGGATGGGGTCGCCGTATACAAAGTCCAGCATGCAGATCACGCACCTGAAAACGGATGAAATAAAGAGCTTAAACACGCCAGTATAAAGTTGATATTGATACATGAGACTGCAAATCATCCAGGAGTAATTTCTTTATGTTACTGCTTTAGTGGTCTTTAAGGACACTTTACAGTTATGTACAACTGAAATGATTCATCAATTAATGAAGTTGAGTGACAAAAAATTAATTGGCAACAATTTTGAAAATCAATTAATAAATTCTTAACTCAATTTATCAAATAAAAATGTGAACTATTATCTGGTTCCAGCATCTAAACTGTGAGAATTAGCTGATTTTCTCTGTTTTATATCATTTTATATCAATGGAAATTATATTATACATATTGTCACTTTGACATGTTATAGACTGAGTGATTAATCGAAAATAATAGATGCATTGATAATGGAAATAATCGTTTTTTCATCATTCATATTAGTCTTACTAAATGAATGAACCCATTACAGCATCCCCTGTATGTTGGCCTTTATATGCACATTACAAATGATTTCAATGGTATTTGGGCTGTTGGGCAATTATTAAGATTTTTTTATTCAGTCCATTAAATGTCTGAAAATAGTACAAAAATCACAACCACTGTTTCTCAGGGCCTGAGGTGACGTCTTCAAATTGCTTGTTTTGTTTGACAAAAAGTCCAAAACCCAAAGATATTTAATTTAAAATGATATAAAACGGGGAAAAAAAGCAGAAAATCCTCACATTTAGAAGGTAAAACCAACAAATGTTTGGCATTTCTGCTTGATAACTGACTCAAGTAAATGTTGTATAGCCAAAAAAAATCACAATTTTGCTTTAGAGGGTTTTAGATGTACAATATACAACACACTCAATTCAGACTTTAACAATTAATAGGTTATCAGATTTTTGCTAATTTTTCTGTCATTTGGCACTTCGATTAATCGACTAATCTTTTCAGCCCAAGTAAAATGAAACATTACAGCTTCACCTGCATTATGTACCCGTTACTAATGACTTATTTCCCATAGACCATATCATCCATCATTATTTTATATTAAATATTACTCACATTTAAAAGTGTCACAATATGGAAACTCGGGAGTAAAACAAATATGATGTCTACATGCTCAATGCGTTACATTAACGCACATCTTTTGGACTCTCTTTGCACACTGCAAATGTTCCTTATTCTTCAACTGACTTAAAACACTGTGAACTTTTGCACATTCTTGGCAAATATTTTGCACATTCCTGCATAAATCTGTACAGTTCTTTCATTTAAATAAGAGCCACACTGTACATACTGTCTATATCTTTATTTTATCATATTTTTTCATATGTTGTAGTCTATTTTATATTTAAACTATGCTTCTGACTTACAGTACTTGCTTTCACATTTTCCTTTTCTTATTCTTTCTACTGACTATGTTTATTTGTTATGCACCAACATACCAAGATAAATTCCTTGCATGTGAAAACCTACTTGATAGTAAACCTGATTCTGATTCTGAGATTAGATAATATCGCTCAGCTCTTACGGCCCACAACCTTCCTCTGTGTGAACACCACATGCAAAAATGCAAAACGCTCACTCTCTGATCTTTTTCTCTGAGCCGTCTTGCCCTCCATCATAAACACCCTTAGGGAGGTGCTGGATGAGGCCGATGCGCTGAGCTATGCGGATCTGCTCCTCCTCTGTCAGCTGGGTGGCCAGACGGGCCTGACTAGGCGTGGGATGGTACATGGGCATGTGAGCCTGCTCCTGGTATCAGACAAAGAAACACCAAAATGTTATGTTATCCTCCTATATCATCTCACTTTGTCTATATATAGTGGTGTGACTGGTCAGGATCTGTGCTGGGAGAAACTGGAAAATAAAGCAGCTGTCTGGTCTGGAGTTTCTTGACAGGCCAGTTAGAGAGGGAGTCTAAAACCAGTTTGTTTACTCAGGTATACTGATGAGTATACTGGACTCAAGGCCACACACATGAAACACAGGATACAAGCATATCACCTGCTGTATATCAATATTTAGGCTTTTAACTAACATTATTCTTGTCTTATGTGTGCCAGAAACTTTTTCTTTCTTGAATAAACACCCTGGAGGTACCTTCTTCACAGTGTCTCACCTGGTACGGCGGAGGAGGCTCCAGGTCTGGATCTGTCCCGTCACCGAAACTCGCCCTGTCTGACTGGGAGTCATGAAGCAGAGAGATGTCGTCCGATGTCGGAGACTTGAGACAGTTGCCCATATCTCCGTGTCTCCAGTCCTGTCCTGCCCGACGTTAAAAATCAGATCTTTGTTGCTAAAGTTGCTCTCGGTGGCTAATGTTAGTTTTGTCTTGAAACCATGAATTTACAGCTCAACTACCAACTGCCAAAGACACCATGTGCATGACTGTAAAACTCCTACATAAATGTCAAAGCACACGCTAGTTTCTCTTCATCTTTACACGGACCTCCACCTGAAAAAACAAAACAAAGAACTCCCTTGCTAACGACAGCTAGCAGCCTAGCTAGCTACTTTTTCGCTAGCCAGCTGGGCGACTTCCTTGATAAGTATCGCTCATTCCTTTGTAAGAGTCACAATTTCTGCTAAATATCTACTTCAGCGGCAGCTGTGGCTGTAACACTGTGCGGGCTGAGTGTTGGACTGCAGCGACATTTCCGCCTTTTAACTTCGTGAGTAACATTAAACAGTTTGCTTCCTTGCTAGCTCTTTCTTCAACCGGAGGACATGTTATCGGTCCGTTGGATATGACGTACGGGTGCAATTCTGCGCGCTGATTGGAGGATTTCTGTTATGTAGCTCCAAGAGAGCGTCAAAGTCCCGCCCCCTTTCAATGATAAAAATAATAAAAATAAATAAAGAACAATTATCATTTGTTAATAATTCATAATTGATATTGATTATAATAAACAAATAATCAAAATTATCATTGATTTTATATAAATATGTGTTACATGGGGGAAAAAAAATAATCAACAATCCAGGTATTGATTCATGATTCAAGATCTTTATTATCATGTGCACAACAATTACATACAAGCGGTCGTTGGCAATGAAATTCTTAAATCTCAGGCTCCCTCCAACAATGCTCAAAAAATACGTATAAAGAAAATCACACAAGTAAAAGGACAACTTAAGACAGAAGATATAAAATACAGCAAAAGTTCAAAATATAGGAATAGAATATAGTATATATAAAATAAAATATAACACAATGAAATGAAATATAAAATAGAATATAAATAAAAAATATAATACCAATACAACTATAATACTGCTGACGCAGGCGTGCAGAAGTGATTAATGAATAAACTGAAGAAACTGTAATGTAGAGACGGTATGGACAGTCATTGCACTGATAAATATATTCACTGTGATGGTTAAACAAATGTAAATATACTGTATATATACACATACTGTGATGTATGCAGGTATTAACAGTAGTAATAAATATTGAAGATATGAATTGGACTAAAACTTAGTTATTACCATACAAATTCTGTATATCCAAGTTTGAGAAACACATTTAAAAATCCTGCATAGCATACATATACCCTGCTAATTTATTCAAATTCATGCTTCTATTTGTAAAAATGAGCCAGAATATCTCACTTATCTTGTCTTTTGTTGCACTTTTATTGCAAATTTTTTGTCAGATTTTTATGTACTTTTCAACACTATAAGCAAAATTTTGCAAAAGCCTGTTAAAGATGTAATAATGTGTTTTGAACGCAATACCCATAGACTACCCTGTATATGGCCTTCTGTGGTACAGTGAAACAAGCACAAAGAATACAGCTGCAGCCTGTACTGGATTTGTATCACTTTTTAGTATTTATATATTATAATGTTATATATCATATACTGTATCATATTATATATTTTATTTTATGTATTGCATTTACTAAGTTATTTATCTTTTTCCTTTCACCTTAGCCTGTCTTTTGTGCTGCTGTGATATGTGAATTACACTCAGTCTATATCATATATCACATATACCCTAATAATGTTTTTATTTCACGCTTTACTATTGTTGATAGCAGTTGTACTTTTTGTAACAATTAACCAGAATGTCTCACTCATGTTTTCTTCAATTGTAAAGTTACTGAAAAGTTTTGGTCAGATTTTATTTGTCATTTTCACGACTGTAAGTGAAAATTAAATCCATCTGTTAAAGAGGTTAAAATATTTTCAATGCCAGTCCTCAAGATCGATCTTTCTGTAAATATTCTGAGCTTTATTGATAAATGTTTTACTCACAAATGTTGACTTCAGAAAAGAATACATAAGCGTGTTCATTTCCCTTTTGAGACTTAAATTACAATCACATCAAAGGCTCTGCACACCCACACAGGAGTTTTCACTTATTTCGGCTGATTAGAGCTCTGTTCAGGTTGAAGTTTGTGGAGCTGCACTGGAATTACGTGATGCCACCAAACTACATGAACCAATAAGCAACATAAAGGTACAGTAAAGGTAAAGTACAGTAGTACTATTTAATGAATAATATATACAGAAAACACGTGTCAGGTAATCAAAAAGATATATAAAGAGAGACCATCTACAAGAAAATCCATTATCAGACAGACTTGTTTTGATAATGCATGCGTGTATAACACTATATGCCACCATAATGGATTACAATCATTTCAATTGTCTGACATAATGGGACATAATGTGAATTATCATGGCCATAATCATTGAACATTTTGAATTAACCTCATACACTTACCTGTATGTAAGATTTGATACTAGACATACATATGTGCCACTTCTCATACATATCTACAGTAGAAGCAACATTACCTTAACCTTGTTTACATTTTTGGCATTGTGTATATATTTTGGATTTTGGATATCCGTTTATTGATATTTTATACTTGGACTCCTTCCTACTTTGTACTACAACTGCTGCATAACAATTTCCCTCTGGATGAATAAAGTTCTGTCTTATCTCATCTTATCTTAATAACAAAGGTGTGATCAGTGTTAACAACTAATAAATATAGTAAATCAAGAAAACACATTTCAGTAGCAGCACAAACTGTCACTTTCCAAATGCACTTAAAGTGGTTTCTGTGGGAGTTGTTATTGCGATGCTCAAGGTCTCCCTTATCAAGGTTTTTGATGTTTTCCCAGGCTCTAAATAAAAAATAAAAAAAGACATCCAATAACAGTGGCAACTTGAGGACACCTTTATTTGTATATACAGCTATTATACACATAAAAACCCACAAAGTATTTGCATTCCAGGAACTTATGATACAAATCTCCATGTTTTTGGTTAAGTGAGTTTCACAGAATTGGCCTTCTTCAGGCAAATAAAACAAAAACACAAACCTTAAAATGAACATTTCCAAAGATTCCTTTACCTTTAAAGCTCGTCAGCTGATACTGTTTATTATTTTTTCTCTGTCTAAATGTTACAAACAGCATAATTTCTCTGTACATTATTAGTAAGTAATAGAGCGATGTTAATTTGTGAAGCAAATGTGTCATGGTGTGTCTACAGTGTTTCTACAGTCATCGTCTGCAATGGTTCGTACAATATTCACAAGGAAGAAAAAGGTGAAAATAGATGAAAGATCTTTTTTGTTTTCATATCAGTTCATGGTAAAATTACACGCCCAGCAATTCTCAAAATCAAATGTTGAATATAATTGCAGGAAAAGTCTCATTTAAAGGGTGTAGACTGGTAAAAAATAAAAGTAACAGACTGTTTTGAAGGATAATTAAGAAATTTTAAAGGTTTGAGGTTTGTTGGAGGCATGATTTAACAATAACGCAGGGTGAAATATCAAATAAGCATCTTTTCTATGTTATTCTATCACTGTATTCATATCTCACAACTTATTATGTTCAATACCAAAAAGGAAAATGACGGGGAAAATCAGGCAGTTTTTTCCCCTGCACATTCATTCATACTGTAAAAAAATCCAGCATTATTGAGTGTTACTTATTAGTATCCACATTGTCTGGTAAAGTATCAGTTCGCCTCTTCGTGATGGCTTGTTGTATTGATCTGGTCTAATAAATGGCAATGGTGTGATGGTCACGATGTATTTACAAAACAATTAATTTATAAGAAAATGTAGTTACATATTCACACACCCCACAGATAAATACTGTTAAGAGCAACACTGAATCATTTAGAAACATCTTCAGAAATGAAAATACCTATAGACACAAATGACATAATTGGATCCATTCATTTATTTTCTGCATCCCGCAACTATTTGAGATGTATTATTACTCTCTATCATCAAGTACAAGTCAGGAAATAGACCTTATTTATTGTCAGTGTTCTGTGTGAATTGGCAACTACAGTTTCAGGAAGTATTGTTCTTTTCGTTTCGTTCGTTTTCACATTTTAGCAAACATCCAGAGGGCTCGTGGCCTCGAAGCACTGATGCAAAAAGAGTCACATTAACCTTGACTCACTGTCGCACAGAGTCCTCTAACACCTCTCTGGGATTCCCCCTCCTCCCTCATGCTGTGCCTCCTGTCCCTAGCACCTGTCGTCCTCCTCTGTGTCGCTGAGGGGATCGCAGCCCGCAACAGAGGTTGTCTGCGCCAGACGCTTCCGAAAATGTCCGTTGGGGACCTGCCAGCCAGTCCGCAAGCGCGGGCGGGCCGAGCTGATGGTGTTTGAGCGTCCCAGGCTGCAGGCCACAGCCGCCTCGAAGGTCAGCGTCTCCATGGGACCGGAGGGGTCTGGGCTGTGGTCGTCCTCTTGGGAGGCCAGGAACGGCTCAGAGGGGTAGCGTCGAGGTGGGGACGGGTGTCGGCCCGCGTCGCTCAGCCTCTCGTCCGCAACCCCCTCTTCGGTCTCCCATGTGGGCTTGCCCCGCCTCACGGTCTCTGGGCTGCCTTGCTCATCCTCGTCCTCGCCGACGGAGGGGTGCGTGCGACACACGAGCGGGGAGTAGGAGATGTGAGGGCGAGAGCGGGTCGGGGTCTGTGATGAAGGCCGTCGGCCGCTGGGGGTGCTGGACTCTGAGGTGGAGGGCACTGGACTGTCTGAGCTGTTGCCCTGGAGATGAGAAAAAAGAAAAAATGTTGTTTCCAGGGCCTCCGGGAAACTTCAACATGTCAATTTCAGCAATTTAGAATCACACTTCCACAAAGCTGTGAGGCTTTTGAGAGACACACTAAAAAATAATAGTCTGGTAAAAGTCTTTTAAACTCCTGCCCTCAGTTTGTAACACACGCTCTCTGTTATAAATTTGTAGACTCCAAGTGCAATAATTTTACAGACTTTAAAGCATATTTTTGGCCAAAGCTCTCGTTAATCTGTGACCCTGCATTGTTGCTGTCCAAGTTCCTGAATCACTTAGTTGGACAAAGTTTCTCTGACCCACCTGTTTATCCTGGGGGTGTGCTCTCTCTGCACTGGAGGATCGCGAGGGCTGCAAGCTTCTTTCCTCCGAGTTACAACGAGACTCGTCCGGAGAGAGGAGGTGACAGCGCTCCTTGGACCGGCCACGCTCCCTGTCGCCCTGTTGCCAGTGCTCAGACCGAGAAACTACAGGGCGAAAACATTCAGGAGAGGAGACGACATAAAATGGCAGAAAAAAAGGTGGCTAAAGTGGGTGATAACATTATTTTGTTCCTCAAAATGTAATGCTAAATATAATGCTGTCCAGCTATGTAGTAGAAGTGTCATCGACAAACCAAGAAGCTTAAACATAAACATGTTTTCCTCCTTCCTTATAAGTGTGGCCTGAAAGTCAATTAACATTTCTCTACGGCAGAGTATGGAGAGCATTTTTAAAATGAATAAACCAACACCAGTTTGACTGATATTCCTTTGAGTGCACAATAAAAAAAACATGATTCATGATTCAAATTTAGATATTTTATCAAAACAACCCAACATCTGTTTGATTGAAATTCCTCAGAGTGCACCAAAACCAAAACATGATTCAGGAAAATAAATAAAAACGGAGATCTGTTTTTGCAAATGAACCCTTCATATAATTCTAAACAACTGAAATCTGTAATGTTTTTTAATGTTTCTGGGGTTTTCTGGAGCCCACATATGCGGTAAAAATTACAAACGGCACCACACTTTAACACTTTAGTACATTTTCTGTTCCATTCACATAACGGTGAAGGTGATCAACGTGACACTAGATGCTCTGTCGTTGCAGCTTTAAGATGGATAATGCTAATAAATACCTGTATTGGACCATTCCTGTATTTTAACACCTGTGATCCATGTGGATAAACGCTTCATACCGTGCGTACACAAACTGACGTGACGATAGCAGGTGAGGACTAACCAGCAGCCTTGTAGCTCTTGTGACGAGGTCGATAAACTCGCTCAGGACTTTTCTCCTCCTGCCAAAGACCGTTCACCCGCTGATCTGCAACAGTGGAGGCCGAACGCTTCATGGAGCCACTTGCAACCTCCGCCTGCTTGTATGTGAGGACACACGCAAACAAAACAATACAGACATGCAAGCACGACGTACATACACAAAGAAAATATTAAACATACTGTAATTACATGCAGATTATTTCACAGAAACAAGTGGACCATTGCAGAGAGATAAAAAAAAAAGTCATGCTTTAGTGCAAGAAACAGTGCATCCAAATAGACTTGTTAGGTTTAGTTTCCTCTATTCTGGAGATGAAAGAGATCAAGGTAAGAAGGCGAGGCATCAGCATTCAAAGATCACACCCCATTTAAACAAGTCTTTGAGCCTTAATCAGACTCCCAAAGTAGCAAAAGACAAGGCAAAACTCTACTGATTTAAACTTCTCCGCATCTCGTGCACGTAAGGAGCAAGGCACTTTGGCATTAGAGCCCATGCAGCCACTGACGTCCTCAAGATCCAGCACAGAGGCCGTGTCATGGAAGATGTGTGTACCTGCGACTCTACAGCCAGACGGGGCATGGAAGAGGCCCGCACACACAGGCCCCTCCCTAGCGGAAGCTCCAGTGGGGCTTCAATCCCCCTACTGCACTCGTCCACCTAGGTGGAGTACAGAAACAAGAGAGGAGGGCAAGGAGAGACAGAGCACCAATCAGGCTCGTCCCCGCCAGGACTGCCTCGATATATATGCGGAGGTCCAGTTCAGGTGAGAGGAGGGCAGACAGGCCATTTCATCACTGAGGGTCATCTATCATAGCCATCACCATCGCCATCCAATCAGAAGCCATTCCAGCCAAAAACGGACAGATTAACAACTAGCAACAGTAAAAACTGACTTCAAGGAGGAACAGAAACAGTGTGAGGTTGTATAAGAGGAGCAAAGAGTGGAGAAGAAGAGCGAGAATAGACAGAACAGTTTACAGGGAAAGATGGAATCCATATTTCAGCTCGGGAGTGCATTCAGTCATGCATGTTCAAGTCTTCATAGCTACACAAACAGAGCAACACGACAATCTGTCTAGGGGGCCGAACACATTCCTCTGCGAGAACAAACACTAATATTTCAGAATCATTTCATACCATTCATCGAGCAAGCGATGTAGACCAGTAAAACCAGACAGTATAGACAAAAAACATCAACAATTTGACAGTCTGCCTTTGCTATTCCAACCTCCACAGGACTAAGAGACAGGAGCACAGAGAGCAGCGATGCCGTGCTCTGCAAGGCACTGAGAAAAGTCACAGCAACGTCATCCATGAAAACATGTTTATATCGTTTCTGTGGGGATAAACACTTGAATAAAAGTTGTGCTTTGTAAATGAAAATCTGTGCTCATAACAACAACATAGCTCTAAAGGGCAACACACATCAGCGGCGTATGACGCACGTCACAACGCTCGACACATCCCGGCTACTGTACTGCCTAATAAAACACATTATTTTTGCTTTTTTTAAGCAGCTGCTGGTGTTTTAATGCTCTGACTGCGGTATGGTGTGTTTCATCAGAGGGCAGAAGTTTAGAGATTATATCAGTGAGTGTGTGACGTTGGCCAACTAATGCCTGGAGCAAGCTGCACTTCACATTTGAAGTGGACTCACTCATCACTGATCTCTCATCCACAGTAGGCTACTATTATCCCGGATCAGGGCCGGATACTTAACCACGATGGATCTGCTGATATAGGAGCAGAATTGCGTTTTTTGTTGCACTGAATGCATTTTCATACTGATGGTCTGTCCACAGCATTTATTAGAAAGAGACAGAGGCATCTTTTTGACATCCTCAGACTGTTTCTGTGTATTTTTCTAATTACAGAAATTCTCAGTACACTAAACCATGGCTACTTCTTTTGTCTGGTACAGTATAGGGATGAGCGCCAAATGTGTGTTACTGACGTGACGCCGCCAATGTGTGTTGCACTTACAGTAAACGGTTATGAAATGAATAAAAGGATAAGAAAGTGGCAAAAAAAATAGTTCTACTCTTCAAAATTATGTTTAATTTTTGAATTTTGACCCTTAAAACTGATTCAAAACACAATCTGAGAAGGAAAAATTGCTGTTTCATTTAAGTGCGCTATACATTCGGGGTCGACAATGTTTTGTTTTAAAGGCTCACGAGTTAAAAAGGTTAAAGAACCACTGCTCTAAGACATGGTTGTGGTATTAGTGGTTGTATGCTCATGTTGCTCCTCTTTCTTACCGGATTCTGCTGTTGACTGGCATCATTGTCGGAGCTTATGGGCGGCATAAACAGCTCCTGGGGTGAGATGGGGCTCAAAGCCACAAAGCCTCCTCTGGTCCTGTATTGGGACAAGAGAGAAACAGTAAACAAACATGTAAACAGAGAAACGAGTACAAACGTTAACAAATCTGTAAGCGGGCACGGACTCACAGGGCCGAGCCGGCACTGTGGCCCATCATCGGCAGCGTCTGGGTGTTGGACAGAATGTCCTCAGGGAGGGTGGAGGCGTCCAGGCGCTTGAACATTAAGTTACTCTTCTGAAATGAGAGAAACAAAAAATACGACAAATCAAATACACGTCAGAGGGCTTCACTGCAATTTCATTTTCATGGTGTTCAGGCCACATGTAAGAAAGAGAAATATTATGGTCAAAGTGGATTCTCTACACCCAAAGACAAGACAATTAAGTACCTTCCACATATTGCCATTCCTCTCTGTTTGTACATAGTTCTGCTAGAAATATGGACAACTGGGAAGGAACTTGATTCTTGTTTTGCTCCTTTTTCCCTTTTTTCATACAGTTTTTCTTTTTTCTTTCTATGTTTTGCTTCTTTTTTCTTTACATCTCCAAGGTAAGGTGAGCCAATGTTGCAGCTATCATAGCCATCACAGCTAACAAGTTAGAGTTTTGTTTTTTCTCAACGTAACTGATCAAATTGTGCCTTAAATGTGTGCCGCAGGTACTATTAGAGGAAATGATAGCAGATCCCACGATGCAAGGATAGACATGGCTGTCATGGAAACTGTGCTGTGGGGTTTTTCTTCTCCTCTTTTTTTAAAAATGTATTTATGTATCTCTTTTTCTTTGAATGTATAATTGTAACACAGGGTGAGAGATACACTGAGGTGAAGTAGGGCACGCAGAGCTGACCTGAGCTTCAAGCTGTTGCCTGAGCTTCTTAGCTTTGTTCTGTTTGAAGTAGTCCATTATCATCATGGAGGCGTAGATCTTCCCCACCGTCATGTCCGTATCTGTGAGGGCAGACGCACGACATTAGCTGGTGCTGCTCGTCTCGCAGCGTTACCTGAGTATTGCCTCCATAGTTAGAGCCAGACCTTTGTTGATAGGTACCAGTAGGTCCAAGGTCTTCTGGGGCAGATAAGGCCAAATGATACTGATCTCTTTTTGCAGTTCAGCATCCAGAGCGATACGGTCCTCACCGCCTGCGACAAACATCCACATTCAGCCACTTTGGCGAATACAACATGTTACATTAATGCCATTAAAGCTGAAGCGATTAGCCGATTAATTGATGAGTTAACTGACACCAAATTAAACAAGTATTTTGATAATCGATCAATCATTTTTTAAACATACCTTTCAAAATTGTGAGGATTTGCTGCATTTATTTGTCTTATATGACAGCAAACTGAATATTTTTGAGTTTTGGTTTGTTGGTCGGACAAAACAAACAATCTGAAGACGTCACCTTGGACGCTTTCACTATTTTTTTTGACATGTTTATAGACCAAACGACTAATCAATTATCAAAAAAATAACCAGCAGATAAACGATAATGAAAATAATCTTTAGTTGCAACTCTTTATGCCACAACACAATCATAACATGCTTATTGGTGACCTCTCGCTATTTTGATGTCCAGAGCGGTGCGGATGAGCGACATCAGGGTGGAGGTGAAGTGGACGGTCATGTCCTCATCCACAGGCATGTTCATCAACACCAACCTCTGAGAGACACCAAGGGGCGGAGAGAAGAAGACAGAAGGAGATTCATTCATTCATCAGATATACTGTACATATTTTATATTTTATATATTTTACATTTATTGACTGTTGCAGTACTTGCTTTTTACTTGCTTTCTATTTTTATTCTCTTACTATGTTTATTGTTATGCACCAAAACACCAAGGTAAATTCCTTGTGTGTGTAAACCTACGTGGCAATAAACCCGATTCTGATTGTGATTATTCATTTTTTCACTTCCGTGTACACCTCCAACACAAAATTCCAAATGAAATATAAACCACAGTACCTAAGTAACATAAATGGTCTGCCAATACTGTCAACAACCTTGTACACACATCAGAATGCACACAAATATTAAACATAAACATCACTCATTAAGTTCATATCGTCTAATCATTCGGTCTGTATACATTTTCTTAAACTGAATAACAGTTGAACAACATTTGAAATGATTTGCCAGAGATTTCCACAGTTTGACGTCTGCTTTAATGCAGTTTGTGCAAATTGAGTTTTAAAATAAAATTTCCCTCTGTGATCACAAACACAAACAACTTCTGTACATTTTCAGGCAATAATCAGTTTTTGGCTTTAAACATAAACTAACAAAGTTTTTAATTCAATCAACTCCTTCAGTTTTATTACCCTTGACTTGTTTAACAGTGTGTTGGTATGTTCCCTTGAATCTGCTTATTTTTTCATTCGTATTGCTCTTTTCTGTAGTATATATAATGGATTTATTGTGTATATTTAGGATCTTTACTTTCATTTCATCTAGCCCTTCTGTGTTTATAAAAAAAAAGTGATGATGTTTTCATTACCTTATAGGCGATCTTAGCGGGACACTTTTTACCCAGGCCCAGGGGTGGCGACATGTGTGTTAACATCTCATACATGGCAGTGTAGTGGATACGACCACTTCAGGGGCAACATAAGTGAGGGGAGGCACAGAGAAACAGAAGCAGAAGGTTAATGAAAACTCAGATCTAATACAGAAAAACAGCGAGTTCCCTTTTTCATGGTCTCGTACTTGTTATGTGGTATTTTATAGTTTTAGAACAGCGTTTTCTACATCTAGCAAAAAAAGTTGACTTTGCACAGTGAACTCTGGATGAACTTCTGGACTTGAATTTGATCAACTAAACATGACAGCTCACTGCACTGATTTCACACTCTTTGACGGCCCTCTGCTGGATGAAGATAGAACATGAATCTGCTTGAAACTAAATAAAAATGTAAAAAGCAGCAGTAATAAGATCAAGTCTCACCATGCCAGACGATCATACTCCCCCCAGATGCGAACGAACTCGTCCAGGTGATGGGGCCCCAGGATTGAGGAGTCTCGTGTCAGGTACTCAAAGTTGTCCATGATCACAGCCACGAACAGATTTAGCATCTAAAAAAGGGACACGAGAAGAAAAGCTGCGTGCAAGACTGCAGAAAAACTGGCAAATATATTAATATATTAATTATTGTGGTCGAGCCCTGACCAGGAAGGAGCTGAAGAAGATGAATGAGACGAAGTAGCAGTAAGCAAAGTCAGTCCCGCAGCCTCCCTCGTGGTCTGGAGACATGGTGAGGGGGGCGATGGAGGGGTCTGGTTCACACTCCTGACCCGACAGACACGAAAGCATAATCTCCTGCCAGGACTCCCCTGTCGCACTCCTGGTGGTTTAAACACGAATAAACACCTAGTTGACATCAAATTAATTTTGCAAAAATCTAGAACTGAAAGAGAATTAATTCATGTGAAACTGAAGGCAGCAGGCCTTCTTTGATATAAGCCCACCTGAATAGCAGCATCAGTGCACTGAAAAAGGTCTTAAAATTGTTGTGTTGATTGATGTGACTCTCATCATTCAGCTTGATGTTTCCAAACACCTGCAGAAAACAGGTTGCTTCAGTAAAATAATTACTTTGGTTTGTTTCATTGGATCCCCATTAGCTTCTGGCACAGCAGTTGTCAGATTAAAACATTAATACAATCATGAAAACAAGTTCCAAATGAAATATACGTATACAAATATAGATCAAACAAAGCAGCTGATCCAAATCAATACCACACACAACCAACTATCAATAATATCAATAAATGGTTCGAATTACAGCATATGATATAAACAAAATAAAGGCTAATAATGCACCAAAACAAGCTCGTACAAATTACAGCAACGCAGCTACATTTAAGCACACAACCATCCATAAAATTCATGAAAACTAAGACGACACCAGATAGAAAATCGTGTACATTCAGTTGCACAGTTTCTAAGCTCTTTTTGATTCTCTAATACTGTTTGGTAACTTGTTCCGCTCCACAGAAGCCCTGTACAAAACTATATGTTTTAAAAGTCTTGGCTGAAGGAATAACTGACAGCTTTCTTCAACTTCAACTGTCAGTCTGTTTCGTCATTTGTGAAATATTAATGAAAGCATACCTGCATTCCAATGATGGCGTATATGAAGAAAAGCATGGCGATGAGAAGACAGACGTAAGGAAGTGCCTGTTGGAGGAGAGACAGCAAAGACAGCAGATTCAAACTTGTTATAAAGGCAAGAATTTGAATTTGTTCACGTTTCCTGAAAAATATCATCACATCCTTGTTTGAGGAATTTAAAACGACAAGGAGGAAGAAGCTGATTGTAAAATGTCCGACCTTGAAAGATTGCACAAAGGTCCACAGCAGAATCCGGATGGTGTAACCCTGCCTCAGCAGCTTGATCAACCTGGCTGCTCGGAAAAGCTTCAGGAAACTCATGTTGATGGTGTTCACCGACTGGGACAGAGAACGGTTGGAGAGAGGGTGACACAAGAGGGAGGGAGGGAGGGAGGGAGAGAGTGGCAGACAGAAGGGAGAGACAGGATGTAAAACACAGATGGCGAAATTCATCACAACATGACTTAAGTTGTGTCTGGAGGCAGGGATCACAACGCACGAGGAGACTTGGAAAGAAAGAATGCTGCATTTGAAGCTGGCTTGTTTTGTTTTTTTTAAGGGTCGCAACATTGTGAAAATGAATGGTGTCTTGGCAGTAACTTACCTGTAAATCCACAATTATCTCGGTGATGCTGCCAAGAACAGTGATGAAATCAAAAATATTCCAAGTATCTCGAAAGTAGTTCTGCGGCGAAAGAAAATGTTTGAAGTCAGTCGACTGAACATGGACAAATTCTTTATCAGTGGAGCTAGACGTCTTTGAATGATCTCTTCTTGTGTTCAATACTCACCACAAAACCAAATGCCATGATCTTGAGTATGCACTCCAAAGAGAAGAGGACAGTGAAGGCCGTGTTGAGGTGTTTTAGGACTGTGTCGTAGGCTGTTGGGGCCGAGTGGTACTGAAGGAAGAGAGAACGGGTCAAAACTTTAAAATAACATCATCGTTACTAACTTTGAATTTACTGATTACATTTAGGAAGACATGACACCTGCCTCCACACACACTTTCACACTTCAGAATGATGGATCTGCATGTTTCAGACCATAAATCCTGCATAATTCACAATACTGACAGCCATTTTCCAAAAAATAGCAGAAGTTTATAGATTGATTTTCCACACAGCTGTTGTTTTCAGTCCATTTCAGTACGGTATGAAAATACACTTAAAAGTTGCTTGAGATTGGTAATCACAGTGAACATTTTATTTTCCAAAGCTGTGAAGGGGCCCACGTAAAATGCTTTTAATAATAATTGTAAAATCATGGGGGGCCTCAGAGACTCTTATCTGATATCTAACATTTGTGAGGAAAAGCAGGGTCTTTGGTATGAGGTCCAGAGTGAATCAAACCATGACGGCAAACAATAAACAAACATGAGCATTGTGAAAAGAATTGTGTGAATTTTGTGGGTTTTTTCATTGAAATGTTTTATCCTTATCATTTATGTCTCAAGACTCAAATGTGGTGGTTTCTTTAAACGCAACGACAAACCAGATTTTTTAAAAGTGCCTGTTCTTAGGAAGGAAAGTTACAGTTTATTAAAACTTTGGTTTTATTTTTGTGCTGAGAAACAAGATCAGACACGTTGCAAACAAGCTGACAGTTCAGCCA
Source organism: Oplegnathus fasciatus (assembly GCA_003416845.1). NCBI lineage: Eukaryota > Metazoa > Chordata > Actinopteri > Centrarchiformes > Oplegnathidae > Oplegnathus > Oplegnathus fasciatus. The sequence goes on from NTHP01000129.1 coordinate 457,073, forward strand.
GATTACCTAAACCACTTTATCTGGACGTAAAACCTAAAGTGAGTGCACCCAAAATGTTACTCATAATCCCTCATTGCACAGAAAAAACAAAGAATGTGCATAACTACGGTAAGTATGGCAGGTAAAAGTTGAACCAAGAGGTCGGCCTGTAAACTGTGATGGATGTTTACAACAGACAGTCATAATTTTACCATTCGCATTCATTTTCTCTTCCAAATAACACTGGGATTTGCTTAAAAGCTGTCTGTTTGTTGCTCGTTTCTTTCCCAATCAGAGTACAATTTTATTATAACCGATGACGGTCAGAGCTCTCAAAATAAAACTGAATCTGTACTAAACCGTAGATTTCCTTTAATTACAGGATGCACATGCTGAAGAAAATAAAGAAGATGGACTAAATGTTTATTGTCATGGATTTCTTTTCTAAAGCGTATTTTAATTCCCTGCAAGTTGATTTTAATTGCCAGCAATAACTCACAATTTGAAGCACTATGACATGCAAACATGATAAACACCAGGTCCTTCCACTGCTGTTCAATGATTCCCGCTGTACGGAGGGCTTTACCTTCATCATGAGCACCACAGTGTTGAGAGCGATCATGATGAGCACCGTGTACTCAAACGAGGGCGACGCCACAAAGTGCCACAGTCTGTACTGGAAGGTTTGTCTGTTCTGGGGCATGTAGCGGGTCATCGGCTTGGCGCTGATGGCAAAGTCGATGCAAGCCCTCTGATGGAGAGAAACAGACATACGGAGACATTACATGAACACGTGCGAATGTATGTGTGTGTGCGTTTCATATATGTGTTTCACTGCTCCGCACCTCGTTCTTCTCCAGACTGCACTCCTGAATCATCTTGTCGCCCTGCTCCTGGAAGGTGATGATGATCAGAGCCACGAAGATGTTGACGAAGAAGAACGGGAAGACCACAAAGTAGACCACGTAGAAAACGGACATCTCCATCCGGTTCCCTCGGCTCGGCCCCATGTTCTCCTCCGTAACATCAGTAGAGTGCTGCAGCACCCTAGCAGGAAAAAGAGAGGTCATTTATCCTTTTTTGTTGCAAAGTTTAAATTTACTTACATTTTTATCTCTTAAAGTACATTTTTTGGGGGGGGCATACGTAATAATCCAACCAAAAAGACCTTTTGAAAACTAAACTTAAAGCCTGTAAACTATTTGAACTGTTCATCTGAGCGAAAATCCACTTACTGAGGCCATCCCTCTCCAGTTGAGACAGTGAAAAGTGTGAGAAGTGCCCAGCAGACGTTGTCGTAGTGAAACTCGTGTCTCCTCCACTCTCTCCTCTTCACCTCCTTTTTGTCTCTGCTGTAGTCAATGTAGTAGCCTCTGTAGGGAACAGAGCGGCCCGGAGGTCATTGTTTCGCTTAATTCCCTGACTTAACCAGCAGTTTTAATGAAGAGAAAGATATTACCCGACCCTTGTGCCATTAGCTGGTGAATCTGCAGAGGATCACAGGCCGTCTGAGGGTATATAAAGACTGAGGAGCTGCACTTTTTTTCCCGCTGCCTCCTTACACCCAGAGTTTCTGTATCGTGAGCTATTTGCGTCAGGACTCATGTGTAGGATTTGTCCATTGCTCTCTTATGTACGATAGAAATGTTCTGGTTACGTTTGTTAAATCTACTAATCATAATGAATTATATTGTGTGTTTTAACTCCTTGCCAGAAAGTTCTGTAGAGGAGAGATGTCATCAGGGAGTTAGTTTTAGTATTGTAAGTTTATTTTGGGGGCAGTGAATTTAACCTCATTGTTTTGGTTTTATTTTTAGCAGAGGCAGGTTGGTTTTTGGTTGGTTAAAACCATAATGTGCCGATTTTACGGTTCATGTGGATTAAACAAATAAGATATAACGTCTTAATTAGTGAGCTTTAGAGGGACTGATAGGCAAATTTGAAGCCATAGCTTCATATTTACAAGACACACATGAGTGTGGTATCAATGTTCTCATCTAACTCTCAGCAAGATAGTGAATAAGCGTATTTCCTGAAATGTCAAACTACTTCTTCAAAGTTATAATCATAAGATATAATAACATATAATAACATTTCATTCTGCTCACGCCGCTTCACACACAACTGAGTTGGAGAGCGAGTCTGTTGCATTAAAAGCCTCGTTAAAAGCCTAACTGAGCGCTGCTTGTGAATTTTCTGGGAAAGTCGCTCCCGACACCCGGGTCGTATTACTGCAAATGCAAGCGCTTTCATCAGTGGGCCATAGGCTCAATCACCATTGTGTTGCCTCATTCAGCGATAGATAGCGACATACATTCATTTAAATGAAAATCTTACAGATTATAACATTAAGCTTCCATATCTGACAGTAAAAAAAATTTAATTGAACTATTCGATTCTTCATATTCTGGTTGTATGTTACTCTCCTCTGCACTAAAGTCGAAGTAACAACTTAACGGTCATGCTGTAGCAGTACATGTTGGATCCATGAAATATACATAGGTACATTTTTATTCCAAACACTAATGTAGGCACTGAGAGACGTGGACTGTGACAGTGGTTTAGATCAGTGGTAAGTGGGAAGTAAAGCAAAGTTTAAATTGTACAATTTTGAGGTCCTTCACTTGAGTATTTTATGCTACTTTGTACTTCTGCTCCACTACAATTCTGAGGCAAATATTGTACTTTTTACCTCATTACATTTATTTGATAACAGTTACTTTGCAAATTCAGATTAATAAAGCTAAATATAATCAACAAATAAATAGTTAATAGATGACGATGTATTATTACTGACTAAGATTAAAGAAGACTTTATTGATCCTTGGAGGGGGGGGGTTCACAAACTACCCAGCAGGGTGTAAAGTAGTCAAAATTAGCTCCACCTTTACCAGCAGCAACATTAAAGTGATGCTTACACATGAATGCTTCAATTATTATAATCTAATGATTGAATGTACTTTATTCTGGCATAATGAGTACTTTTACTTCTGGTAAAAAGTAAATTTAAGTATTAAGTATATTTTAATGCTAATACTTTTGTACTTTTAGTAAAATTTTGAATGCAGGACTTTTACTTGTAACAGAGTATTTCTACACTGTGGTACTTCTACTTTTACTTAAGTAAAAGATCTGAGTACTTCTTCCACCACTGGTTCAGATATATCCACTTACTGGCATTCTTTCTCACTATTCATGGAGCTGTCAGTGCAGTAGAAGAACTTCCCCTTGAAGAGCTGCACGGCAATGACAGCAAAGATGAACATGAAGAGCTGGTACACAATGAGGATGTTGAAGACGTTCTTCAGAGATGTCACCACACAGTCAAAAACAGCCTGTGGAGAAGATAATGATGGCAAAACAAGCACAGACTGTCAGAGATCTGTGAAATAACACCAAAAACCAAAATGCTGGAGAGCGTTTGCAGATGTTTACATCATACCTTGAGTTTCGGGAGCCTCTTGATGGTTTTAAGAGGCCGCAGAACTCTCAGAACTCGGAGGGACTTTATTGTCTTGATGTCTCGGCCTTTGTTATTTCTGTTAACATTGAAATACAGTATTTAGGAACGCAGCTGTACACTCAAACTGACGCACAAGGACACATGGCATAGACACATTCAAAACAGTGAAAAAGAAAAACACGGTAAAAGCAAAAATGTGTCAACACGAGTGCATTTCAAAAAACACAATGAAACACAGAACTGCACCTTGAGTGTGTTTGTACAGAGCCCAGCAGGTGTCATGGGTAAAGATGTTGATAATTTGTGCAATTTGCACACTTGAATTAAATATTTGTGAACACAAATTAGTGATACATTCACTTGCATCATGAAATTATGCCTTAAAATGACTTTATTCCATCAAATTAGGCTAATAGTACTTGTAGGTTAGAAGCTGTGTTTTAGCATAGCGCTGCCCTCAAATAACTGAACTTATTCTATCAAGGTCACAGCGTTAATTGATAGTATTCATTCTATTTGTCCTTGTATTAAACCCAAGCTTGAGCTATGTGTGTAGTAAAGTCTCAGTTTGATTTTGAACTGAGATATCTGGATACACACAACAATGTGTTATCTTCCAGGAATAATGGGTTATTTTTTATTATTTATTGTACAAAAATGTGTACTTTGAGGGAACAAATCAGGTAAAATCATTAATTAGAGGGCAGAAATGATTGATTAGTGTGCCCAAATTATCACAAATGTTACCCCTGATACCTGTCGGGCTCTGCAGTTTCGAAGACACAACAAGAAACAAAAACACGCTGAATACAAAAAGGAAAAATCAACACACATAAAGATAAAATAAATTATGACAAGCGCATGGGAGACGTTTACACTTAGTGTGACTGAAATTTTTACCCCATCACATTCCTGGTAGCCCCAACAGTGACAAAATCCACAGGAACAACAGAGAAAAATCGAGGCATAAAGAGAGATACACCGTGAGCAAAGCTCAGAGGATCACAGTCATATTCACAACAGAGAAATTAACATACAGTCCTCTACAGTACAACAAAAGGCACAAAAGGTTCAGTAAGTTATCTGTCACACGCTCATGCTGAGAACGACAACAGAAAGAAATACTGCAGAGGCTTTTTAACATCAGTCATGACACTCCACCCATGTGTATACCCCCAAATTACACAGAAATCCATCTTTTCCTCTTGTTGTGAGATCATGGTGACAGTTAAATCTGAGCTACACACTGCACAGGACCATGCAAGCCTACATATGTGCAGTTTATGTGCAGTTGAAGCTGCAAGAAAAATTGTCTTTGAGGGACGGTTGTTTGTAACAATACTGTATGCTCAGAAAATGATTTGCTGCAGTGAGTCAGTCATTAGTCATCGGCAGGCAGCAATATATAGTGACTCACGTTAGAGCAAAGGCAATCAGAGCTCCCACCACCACAATGAAGTCCAGGAGGTTCCACATGTCTCGGAAATAAGAGCCATCGTGCAGAATGAGACCCTGGTCTATCATCTGGGGGGCAAACACACACCCACAAGGACACGTAGAGTGAACACATTAAATACACATGGGGACCAAAACACCTCCGAGTACGCCTGGAGTACTTTAAAAGTGTGATTGTTGGTGAAAATATATGTTTCATTTACCCACCTTGATGATCATTTCAAAGGTGAACACTCCAGTGAAGACGTAATCAAAATAACGGAGGACCTGCATCATTTACAAACATAAAGAATACAAAGAAGAGATTATTTATTAAAATAAGACTTTTCTGAGGGCTACTGTGTGTGTCCTAAATCCATACTACATGTTAATTCTATACCATATGTACTGTATACGAACTGTCATAGTATAAAAAAAAATCACACTATACATCTTTATATATACAATTGATGTCAGACGTCAATCAAATTGGAGCCTTGGAAAGTCTCTGTCAATTAAACTTTACAAAGAGAACATAAAATGCCTTTCTGAACCACGATTTATTTTATTGTTTAGCAGCTGGGAGCAAATCCTCCGTTTCATTTGTGCATTGTGGCAGAATAATGTCCTTCAACAGCAACTCAAAAATCCACCATATTTAGTATGCATACTGTCTGGTTGGAGTACACTTTATTTTGTCACTTTTCCAGTATAAACATACTCAAACTCGTGTTTAGAATTAGTCTGTAGTATGGATTTGGGACACACTGCTAGTGATCCAGCTCCAAAGGAGTAAATAAAACGCCTTGGTCCCATCCAGTCAGAGGCAATGAACCTGTAATCCTCTGGTTGGCATGCTTCTCACACCTTAATTTAAGGATGCCGCTGCCTTTAAATAAACCTTTATAGGATGAATCAGTGGGTTTATAATAAGCGTCAAACCGTAGCTAGGTAACCAACATTATTACAGAAATGGATAGATTATAGAAATACGCAAGGATGCTACAAGAAATTCTGATTCCCTTGAATCATTTGGCTATACATGTGCTGTTTGGTGCCGTAACAAGTTCTGAGAGCCCAGAAATACCTTAAAGGGGTACTGCAGGGATTTAATATCTTAGTGTCTTTCTAACTCCACAACTCAGTTTGTAACACAGGCTTTCTGTTATAGATTTAATGTTTGTCAGCACGTTAGAGACAAAGACAAAGTTACTTGATCAGGGTTTTTCTCTCAGACTTTAAAAGTTCCTCCAGAACCACAGACGACGTTATACAAGTGTTTTTTTATTTGTGGAGTAGAACGAACCATCATGAGTGAGCTGATCTGGATGAGTAAAATTAGTGGCGTTCCCCTTTTAAAGAGTAACTTAACGCCAGACTGAAGAACAGTGTTTTTGCTGCCCTCTCTGGTTGAAGGTTTCCAGCCTGTAACACCTCTGACCACACCCAGGATCACTGATGGGTGTGATGTCACGCGGTCCTGGGGTACACCTGTGCATCACCGCAGCAAGGTGAGAAGTTAAACTACTGGAGGTCAGCAAAGACAAGATTCAGGGGGTGTTAAGGTACTCTTAAAGTTCTTCTGTTTTCCTCCAACAGCAGTACACTGACCAAAAGACATTTTTGGATCAGGATCATCGACTTCAAACAGGGAGTGATGTCTGGTCTGGGTCTGTGGTGACGAGCGGCAGCCGAGTTCGTAGATGATGTGGAACATTCCCAATGTGACTTTATCTGTCCTCAGTGTGGATCTTTACTCCGTCTCTCTCTCACACTAAAGCCAAACACAGTGTTGATTCTACTAGTTTGTGCTTATTTGGTCACTCTTGACACTTTTCATGATGCTGAGTTGTGAAAAGCTGTGAAAAACAAACTGCACAGCCATCTCCCAGGCAAAGCTGCTGATTCTCACCTTGTGTGTGCGTGAAACCAAATGTGTCACGACACATTGTTGCTGACACAGTGTTGTGTCAACTTGAGATCAAACAGTAAACCTGAAAGCTAAAATCTCATCAGTAGCATTTTAGAATGAGTAAGATCTTATTTTTAATTCATCCGTTTAGTCTTTTGGAGATAATTTGAGGGGTAAAAGTCTGTAAATATGGACCTAAATTCGCAGGTTACTCCACGTCTGCTGCTGATTGGGGATTGCTCTGGTGTGATGTCAGCGACTGATTGTAAGCCTCCGTATCACTTGGACTAATTTAAGACTGCTGAATAAATCAGTTGACACTTCAGACATCCACAGCTTCTTTAAGGCGTCAGTGCGCTTCATCTGAAACTCCCTCCCTGCACACCTTTCCCACGTCAAAACTGTACCTTTCCCAAACTGACAATCAGACATTCACACCTGCAATTAGCCAGCTGTGTGGAGAAAGTAAGCAGTATTTCTGTCCTGTTGTCGCCCGGCTTTGACTGTGGCCGCTTTGATCAGCTATTAACACTTTTGCCTGCATATGGTCAACATGTTGTACAAACTAGTATGCTTTGAGCTTCCTCTGGCCTTTAGTCTATCAGTTCTTTCTAACCCTTTAACTCACCTGCTGTATAATCTTTTTGCAGCTGGTGAAGGGTTCCTTGTTAATGCAACAACAAACTGATTAATCCTAATCATGAATAAAACTTCAGGAGAGACGCATTTTGATCTCACCTTGTTTCTGTCTGAATTGGTACACACAGGGTCCTCAGCAGCCAGTGCAATGCTGCTCGCCACGATCACGAGGAGGATGGTCATCTCGAAGTAGCGCAGAGTGACCACATAGTGACAGATCCTCCTGATACTGTGGATCAAGGAGGGGGAGGATGTTAATTGTTGGTTGTTGACACGCAATGAGCCCAAAAGAAGAAAGCCCTTTAATAAAAATAAGCAAACGCTTCTGCATTTCATTTGATAATCAGTGACTTTGTGGATTCTGTAGCATCTTACGGGTTGGAGGCCTTGAAGATGAACATGCTGTCTGGAGCTACACGTTTGGGAGGAATTGGAGGTTCCTCGTCCTCCGTCTCCTCATCTCTCTCATCAGAGTGGTATGCCTCCAACTCTTTACTGTTCACTAAAACCCAGACAGAGGTGCGAGAGGAGAGAAAAAAAAATAAATAAAAAGCTTTAGCTGTACATGGACAGCTGTGACAAAGAAAGAACAATGTGAGTCACCAGCACAATGGATTCATCAAAAAAAAGACTCCAAGTGTGGCACTCTTATCAGATGTCAGAAACTCCTACACACTGTGATCCAGAGTGATATTGACACTAAATCCCACTCTACTGTATGATGCACAGTAAAGGAGCGTGACTGCAGTGAGAAGTGATCGCAGCGCTACCTGTCATGGGTGTGAGCTCCAGCAGCGGCTGTGCAGACATTTCGATGGCCACGCTTCCCTCCTTGTTGCGTTTGATGGAGACCGGGCGGTTCTCAGACTCGATGGCCCTCACAGTGAACTCCGTGGCCTCTAAGGCGGGCTCCACCGGGGGCTCGTACTGGTCTGCGTGCCCTCCTTCGCCCTGCTCAGACCAGTCCAGCAGCTGCTCGCACTGAGGAGGATCGGGAATGTCGTCACCGGGCAAAGCAGTTCTGAAATGGGGAAGAAAAGATCACTGAGCTTAAATCAGTACAACACTACATAGATATGTTATGACAAGGAAATCTTTCATGTAGAAAGAAGTGTGCAAAAGCTCCAGGATAGTACAAAATCCACCGTCCTCGTTCTGTGCAAAAATGTGAGGCCTCAGCAGCTTTGAAAGTTACACTCATGTTTGAAAGTTACACACAGTTTTCGTACTAAAAAGACAGTAACTTTGGAAAGTACTCACTTGATTTGTTTAACTCACACTTCTGAAGCCTCATAATTCAGATGAATTATGAATGCATTTTTGCATGAGAGGTGGATTGTGGATTTTGTCCCCCGTCTGCACCATTGAAGGGATCTCTTCTCAGACAGGCAGAATGATTGCAGCAGCTAAAAACCTTTTCAATGTACATATGGGCATGTGAATAATGTTTTGAGAAAGACTTAAAACATGTGAAACTATCCAGAGAAATGAAAAGGTGCAATTCTCGTTCACAAGTGTCCAGTGAAATTTCAGTTAAAATGGTCTTTACCAGATAATTACATACAATGAGAAAAGGGATAAAAAAGATAGAAAAATGAGAACAGAGAACTTACCTCCTACAGTCTTCTCCAACTTCTGCATATGGGTTGACGATGCATGTTCCACAATCATCCTGGACCGACCCTCCCTCTCCCTCTGCTTTCTCTCTCTCCTCTCTTTCGTCCTTCTCTTCCCTCTCATCCAGTATCTTCCTCTCCTGGCTGAGTGACCGTCTGATTTGCGGCACCTCATGTGGCGCATGGGCGCAGTCCAGACTCTTGGCTTCAGGGCGAGCTTCGCGGTGCCGGTGACGTCTGTGCCGCGCCCCTTCCTCCGGCCCCTGACTGGGTCTGAACTTGCGGGCCATCCTGTGCCTGCCCCCGCCTGTGGTCCGGTGGTTAGCTCCTCCTGTTTTCTCCTCGCTCAGGTTTACCAGAGGCTCAGCCACCGGCGGCTCAGGGATGGGGATGGAGATGGACATCGGGGGCTCGGGGAGGGGCATCCCCACAGACATGGGAGACTCGGGCAGGTGACCCGGGCTGGCCTCTGGGGAGAGGGTGGTGGCGTGGTGGGCGATGGTGGGAGTTTCGGCAGTGTCCTCCGTGGGGCTGCTAAACAGCTCCTCTCTGCTCGCCATCTGGCGACGTTTGCGTAGCTGGTTGGCTCTCTGCTCCCACACTGACATGTTAACCTTTCTCCTCCTCTCACGGCGGTTGGAGAAGGCGTTGGAGCCATTGAGGGGCTGTTCGTCTGCGGCACCTGATGCACTCTCGGGGTCCTCTGGGAAGTTTGGTCGGCCTCGGTGGATGGCTCGTTTCCTGTATAGGTAGGGTCTTCTCCTCCCACTAAGGACCACAATATATTTCATATCAATATGGGGGATCAACAGGCCCAAATTTAAGGAATTGGTGACAAGAAACATCGAGACTAGTTAATATATAAAAGTTATAAAAGAATATTCAAACAAATTAAATAAAAGTTGCAAGAAAAGGACAGGCCTTTTCTGTGAATTTCTAATGTTGGTTGATTAGTAACACAAAAAGTTTCCCATGGAAAAATGTGCAAAATACTTCAAGCTAAAAAATACAAATACATCCAAAAACTGAAAAAAATGAGGATACCTGAGCGGACAGATCAAAAGAAAAAGAGAAAAAACAAAAACCACAAGAACAAAAAAGGTAAAGTGCAGGATTTAAGTACAAACAGAGTGTAACATCTAGAAAATAATCTCAATAATCGAGTAGGAAAACTCAAGGGAGAAATTCTGTGAGACAGAGAGGCATACAATCATACTTACTGGTATTCAGATTCTTTTGTTGTCCATGTAATCAATGAGTGATTATTTGAAAACAAGACATTAGTGTTTTACAACATACACAGAACATTTGTTGTGACACAGAACAAAATATGTAAAGGAGACGCAAACTGTAGGCGAAGGTTATCCAGTTTACACGGGTTCAGAAGGGACTGAAATCAGTACTTTAAGATTAATAATGTAGAGATTTCATTCAGGGAAGCACTAAATTTATGGCCATTAACATTAAATGTTTTCTTAATTTAAGGTTTAAGGTTCAAAGCTGACTGTATGTCAGAATACATTTTGGTCAGTGCCACATAACAGGCATAAAAACAAGACAACGTGATGGAACCAGCAAAACACTGTAATACACGTCAAAATCAGCATCTTGATAGCTGCAACACATACAAGACTAACATTCAAATATGTAACAGACAAATGATACATTCAGTGTCACAGCTACAGAGTCTGTGCAGTTACCTGTCACTGTACAGAGGTGATTATTTGCCTTTTCTCTCACTTTTTTTGCCTTCTACATTATTTGCTTTCGTCTTTACTCTGTAATGCACTTTGTAACTTTGTTAAGAAACCTGCTATACAAAAATAAAAGTTATTATTACTACATGATGATTTTAGGGATGTTTAAATGACCCACTGTGATTTCACCAGGGATTTTGCATGTTTAACAACACGTAAACATTTATATTATTGCCTGCAGTAATATAAATGTTTGATTTCCTGCATTCAAGTATAGGTACTGATGTCTATCCATTTAGATAAGTTATAAAAATCAACTTGCAGAGACTAAAACCACTTGTAATAAGTAATTCTTTACAGTGAACATTTAGTTGTTACTTTACTTAAAAACACTTTTTTGTTGGTGTTATCAGGTGTTTTGACTTCCAGCATTCAAGACTCGGAGATCTGATGCAGAAAAGCAAAACCTCTTTAATTCGAGAACCTACAAATTTCACAATAACTATAATTTGTCTTGAGCTTGTGAAAGCTTTTTTCTTTAAACCATCGTTGCACTCAAGTTCATAACACATAATGGTATTCTAATGTTGACAAGAAAAACATAAGCCCGCCAAAAAAATCACTGAGATGAATTACTTATGTCAAGAAAGATTGATTTTCATATTGTACTGGCATGAACTAAAAATAAAGGCCCATCTGGAAAGCAGGAAAAACACATTCATCAATCTATAATCATTTCACGCGGTTTGGAAAATCGAGCTAGTAACGGAAATACCAAGAGTTTGTAGTTAATGGTGTAAAACATGCAAAATAATGAGTACAGTCCTAATCAAGCCAGGCCAGTGCTCTGAATGAGACACTTAATGTGTCCCTGCGGTGCGTTCAAGTACTCTTTAGCAATAGCTGTTTAAGGAATCGGTCACTCCGGGTCAGTAATGCCCCTGATGTGTCATGTACTGTAGTAGACAACAACTCCTTTGTCACAGTGGCGACGCCGATCAGGCAGAGTCATGCTAAGTAGGGAATCTTGTGTCAAAACCTGACACCCTCCAAACTGTGCCTCCTCCCAGTAGAGTGACACATTGAGACTGTTCCAGACAATCTTTGAAAAATACCCTTCTGCCCTCGTCCTCCTGACTTACTGGATCATTAGACCTGTGGGAAAGCCACCAGGTCATCGGAAGGAGCAGGAAACGAGTGACGAATTACTCTCATTAACAAATTAAAAGAGGCTGCCCATCACCAACCACAGGCCAAGACGGTTAGAGAAGGAGCTTCAGTAATGCTGCAAAATCAGTCTGTAAGGGGTCATGCTTTGAAATCAGGCACATTCAATAAAACATTCAGAATTAATGACTTAAACATGCCTTTCTAACTTTGCATTCACCATGCGACTGAAGGAACTGGTTCTCAGAGAGTCCACAGTCAATGACATTGTGGACATATTGATCTTACTGGCTTGACCCTTTTTTTTAAACATCTTCTCTCCAATAACAGGAGCAGCATGATGATCAAATTCAGGACCACCACCAGCATCCATACTGCATCTTAAGTAAGTCTCAGTTTGAGTCCATTACTTGCACCTGCTGCAAAATAACAAAACAATTATGAAGAATCGTGACGAATTTCCAGCCCAATTTAAATTTTCCATTTTCTCAAGAGGAGATCTGATCTGAGAAACAGTCACACACCGGCGACTAAGAGCTACTTAAGAGCTGTGAACGCTCTGGTATCTCATCCTAGAACGATAATTTTGTTTGCTGTTAAACAATAACTTACTCAGATATCAGGCCGTCTCTGCCTCTGGCATATCTCTGGTTGAAGAACTCCTCTTCCTCCTCTTCATCCTGATAAAGACAAAATTAATATACAGATTTAATGTGTAACACTTACTATAAATACATTTATTTTATTTGTAAATGGAGGTAAAAACAGTACAAACCTTTGTCAGTTCCTGTGCATTGGCCAGATTATCCACAGCGATGGCCAAAAAGACGTTCAGCAGTGTGTCTGTCATGAAGGCCGTTAAGAACAAACAAACCAAACTCTGGCATCCTATCAGGGTTTGTACTCCACCCTCCCTTTCATAAATACATACTGACAAAATAATCTCAATTCAAGCTCAAGCTCTCACAGTCTTAATCAGTGAATAGAAAAGGCTCAGGTGTCATCATGTGACCTGAGTACGGAACGTGAATTAACATGGTCGTAAATGTGAGGAGGGATCGTAAACCCTGTCTGTGTTCAAAGATGGTGTTTGCCGTCGGATGTGCATGTCCTTCCAGATCTTACTCGGGCTGTCCACTGACTCCGGTCGATGACCTGTGACCCCTTCCCAGTCCATGCTGTGATGTAGTTTTGGTCTGGTGTTCACAGCTGACGTCTCTTTCAGTTTCAGTGTCTTGTCCAGGCTCCTTGACATTTCATTGCAGCCTATGTATTTTTCCCTCCTAGTCTTCCCCACATACGACCACTCATTACGTGACCGATGTGACACATGACGTGACGACACCTGAGCTAGTTCCATCTGCTGATGAAGACCATGATATATGGTTGAAAGCTCAAAAAAGGCTCAAGTGGACCTTGAGCTGAGATTATTTTGTGACACATTGTGATCCCAAGGTCAAGAATGAACTTTCATGCTCAATATGGGGAAAATATTGGGAAATACACTTATACACTTTCTTACCGAGAGTTGAGAAGATCGATACCACTCTCATATCAGCTACACATGAAGCCGGTTAGCTTAGCTTAGCACAAACACTGGAAACAGGGGGAAACATCTAGCCTGACTCTGCCCAAAGATAACAAAATCCACTCTGCAGCACCTCTAAAGCTCATTAATGAACACGTTATATCTTGTTCGTTTAATCCGTACAAAAACCAAAGTATAAAAATGAAAATTCAGCGTTTTACAAGAGGACCATGCATGAGTATTTCTTTGCTAGGATCGGCTAATGAGACATAACGTGTGAATTAGTGAGCTTTAGAGGTGCGGATAGGCAGATTTTGTTTCCTTTAGATTAAGCCAGGCCAGCTGTTTCCCCCCTGTTTCCAGTCTTTATGCTAAACTTTTACTCAAGTAAAGGATCTGAATACTTCTTCCACCACTGATCGTGTGCAGATGTATATATCAGAGCTCTCTGACCACTTTTGAAGGGTCAGTAAGGATACAATTTCCAAACAGGGTGAGCACTATGAAGTAGATCGACGACCACATGCCATACTGCACTCCACCCTGCGAGCGAATCCCATTATACATCACCTCGTTCCAGTCCTCACCAGTCAAAATCTGTGGGCAAATGCACAGAATATTTAGCATAAATAATCACATTGCTCATATTTGATTTGAGAGAACATTGGCCTTAAAATACATGAAACAGGAAACGTATTCTCTGTCTGCAAACCAGTTCAAGATATGGTATTAAAAATGGCAGCAAGAATAAGTAATTACTATGTGTGCTGATCAAAACACTCTTTCACAGTGCAGTTGGTTTTGTACCAGATCTGATGTGGGTTCGTTCACGTTTCACTTGTCTGATATTCATGTGCGCATATGTGTGCATGGATGTGTGGGATGATAGCGGAGGCGGGGGGTGGAGAGCGAGTGAGCAGAGTTGTTTAATCTGCGCCTGGGGTGAGAAATATCCCAGGGTGCAATGTGTCATGGAGAGCAGGCAGAATGAGGGGATCTGTGGGAGCCAAACCTGAAACACTGTCATGATGGCAGCTGGAAATGTGTCAAAGTTGGTGGGAGTGTAATCTTCAAAGATGAACCTAGAGGGAAGGCAGATAGAAAGCAGGGTCAGATATGACCAAGGAAGAATAGGAGGAGGAAGCAGAAGAGGAGGAGGAGGAGGATGCGGATCTATTTTCATCCGGACATGTCATTTCCTCTCCTCTTTATCATAGGCGCCATTGAAGAAACAGCAGCAGGGTGTAGCTACCATTTAAAAAACTGCGGCATGATCAGATATGTGGGTTAAAATATTCTCTGAAAATCAGCGCCACAAATCAAGAACGGAGAAGAAAGTTGTCCTCGATAACTGAGAACCAAGGATGTCAGTTTTGACGCTCCTGAGGGCTTTACTCACCTTCCTCCAAAAAGCTGCATCCCCAGCAGAGCAAACACCACGATGAAGAGAAAGAGAAGAAAAAGCAGGCTGATAATGGACTTCATGGAGCTCATGAGGGACACAACCAGGTTCCTGAGAGAGGCCCAGTATCTGACAGAAAGAAATCACAGACTTTTTTTGGGAACAGAACGCACAAACATACTACAACCCAGGCCTAATTTAGTTGAAATGCATTGCTTTTCATGTCGTCCCACTTACTTGGTGATCTTGAAAATCCTCAGAAGTCTCAGCGCCCTCAGTACGCTGATCCCGAATGACATGCCAGGCCTGAAGAAGCCCCAAACCACCTCAAAGATGCTGCCAACAATGACCTGCAAAACACATCAAACCCATACAACAAAAAATCATAGCCTGTAGGCTCCAGCAGCACACAACAGTTTTTTATCTGGAGTAAATGAGAGTAAATGTGGGCATTTTGGTGTTTTTAATACCCTCTCAAATCTATGTGGCACAGTTATTGATCCGAACGCTTTGTCGGCCATGTTTGGGGTCCTGGAGGACTTAAAGATCACAGCTGCTGCTGTGGCCTTCTCTACACTGCTTGTTCAACTCAAAAAAGATGTGTCACCGTCTCATAAACGCTGTTTGGAGGATGTAATAACACACCTCAAACTTGAACAGCTAAAGTTCAACTACTCAAGGCTCAACCAGAAGGTTTTATAAGATCTGGCAACTTTTTCTGTCCTATTCTCAAAAATTGGACTACTCACCGCTAATGTGTGTTCCCCCCTTCTTTAATTTCCCCTTGATATTATAGGATATTTACAGTACGTATGTGGTGGCTGCAGTCTGGTGTTCATGTTTGTATGTGATAAGTAAATTAGTGAGAATGGTTTACTTGCTGATTTATATTCTGAAAATTGAATAGTTTTCAGTTAATTAGGATAACCTAAAATTCATTCATTTGGAATCAGAAATTCAACTTTTTCCTTTGTGGTATAAAACAGAATTGCTTTGGGTCCATTTTTTGTTCTTTTCTAGTGTAATATGGAATCAGAATAAGAGATGAAGGACCTCACCCCGCAGTCAAAGCAGTTGAAAGACGAATGGAAGTAGAGCCGGAAACCCAGACCATACATTTTCAGAAACATCTCAGCCAAAAACAGCCCCAGGAAAACAAACTCTGCATAGTCTAGAGATGAGAAAACAAAAAAAAAGCAATTAAATCAAAGGAGAGGGAGGCAGATGTCTGCCAAAAACAATGCATTCATCAGACATGACCTGAATCATTTTTTGAGTTGTGAATCACAAAAAACAGCACAGCCCTTCTAAACTGAAACCCACAGAGGAAGATGGTCAGCCAGTCGGGCTGGTTGTGGTGGACGATGGCCACGCAGATGGTGTTGAGAGCCACAAGACTGAGCACCATCAAGTAGAAAGTGTCTGTCTTCACCATGCGGCGGATGGAGATGCGTAACATGCGCTCTTTGCGCCGCAGGTAGGCGGCGGGGCCACGCCGGCCGCTGCGGAAGTTCATCCTCGATCGCGACATGCCTGAGAGAGAGAAACAGGGAGAGTCACAGGAGAGAAAAAGAGACGTTCAAACATGAGGAGGCAGGAGGAAGAGGAAATGGTAACATGTAGACGTAAAGTTCTTCGCTCACTGGCAGTAGATGTGTCTGTAAACTTTTCGTCCCCTGGAGCTCCTCTCCGTGCACCGGTCTTCTTGCTTGCTCTCTTTAGCACTAAAAAAGTTCCACAAAAATTTAAGATTGTTAAAATTCTGAATTACTGAATCATGATGAATTTCAAATGGAAATGAAAATGTGTTATCTACAGTTATCAAAGCAAACTGACTCTCTGGATAGAACATGTTGAGTTGAATTTATTCACATTTTGATTCATAACACACCCTGATACCTCGGCCACTCACCAAAAGAGCGAAGACAGGCTGTGTCTGTAGTCAGTTTAACTATTCAATTTAAGCTCTCATTCAGACACAGGTATGAGCTGCGTAAATGTTTGTTATGGCTTTATTCAGAGATCACAGGATGATTATTTGCACGAGAGGGAGCGGTGGCCCTGCTGGAGTACAGAGTTGAGCTGAAAAGTTTAATGACATGAATGAAGAAGAGAGTTCTCAGTTCTCTCACAGCACGAATCAGTGAAGGATTTTAAAACTTATTCTGCAGCTGATGCCTGAATTGATGAATAATCGAAGCTCGCCCCCGCTCCTCACTCACCAATTTCATCATTTAGTCCTTTAGTTTATAACTTTAATATCATTCTACTGCCTATATATTATAAAGTTGGGACCCTCGTTTAAATCCTATTTATTCACATGCTGTATGTAAAGTGATGTGCAGGATTTCCTCCACACAGTTGGCATGAATGAAAGTTGAACATATAAGGACGGGAGACTGCTGGTCTGATGATTATCCCCACTGCAAGAGGAAAAATCATTTTTACAGACTAATCTGACATCAGAGGAATCTCCTCATCAACTTAAAAAGGACTCCTTCACAATATTTCCTGGTTTATCAAACTTATTTCATTTTCTTTGTGCACAAGAGTTGACAACCAAGTGATAAATGTATTACAGCGTTCTTAATAAGGGCCAAACACAATGTGCACACATCCTCGTCAGATTGCTGTTGCTGCCGTAAAAGTGACTCACGAGGCCGACAACATGTTTACGTAACGTGGTGCATGTCTGAGAGGGGCTTTAGTTCCACCAGTGAGACTTAACTGGTAATGTTAAATCAAGCATTAGTATTGTTGCTATGGTTACCTGCAGCTTGCACAATGACTTACAGTACAGAGGTGGTTAAACTGTTGACCGGAACAAGGTTTGACATGTGTCGATATATATACAGTTATATATATCAGACAGAGTACTTTCTGTGGCCATCGTAGAACATGTAATAATCATAGGAAGTGTGTGAACTCACCATCTAACGGCGATCTCCCTGAATTTTTATTCTCCTCTGCCAGCATTACCTCCTCTGTAATACAATAAAACTGGAGGTTATACTCAGACTTATTTGTTTTTCATTCAGGCACAATTTAAACTATCAGACATGAAAATATACATTGCAAACATTTACAGGAACGGAGGCCAAACTGATGTAAACGTGTGCTTCTTTGAGTGGCCGGTATGACCTTCTTTAGAGAACGAGCTCTTATTCTCTCTTACATTCTCTCACTATCTCTCTCCCTTTTCTCTCTCTCTCTCTCTCTCTCTCTCTCTCCCTCTCTCTCTCCCTCTCTTCCCACACTCACCCACATCCATGCACACATAAATATGCACCACAGCTCTCTCACATACACATGCATGTAAACACGCACACGCACACACATGCACACAAATTTAAGTCAGTGAGTCAGTATCACCTTTTTCTCACCCTCTACTTGCGTGGGAGACGAGCAGTGTAGATTGCCATTACAGCACTGTGTTTGTGTATGTGTGTGTGTGTGTGTGTGTGTGTGCTGCTCTACTGTATGTCCAAAAACTGAACTTAAAAGTGTCTGTAGCAGAGCGATCGCTTTACAAAATCAGCTGGAAAAAAAATGACCATTTAGCAGTTAAATTATTGTAATCGTCCTCACAAAATAATAGCCTACTGAAATTAAATCTTTTGCTGAAATGAAACGAATAGTTTGACAATTTGGGAATTATACTTATTCACTTTCACTTGCCTTTTGAGGGTTAAATGAGAGGATTGATAACACTCTCATGTCTGTCTGTTAAACATGAAGCTACAGCCAGCAGCCAGTTAGCTTAGCTTAGCATAAAGCAGCTGGTTAGCTTAGCTTAGCATGGAAACGGGGGGAAACAGCTAGCCTGGCTCTGTCCAGCCTACCAGCACCTCTAAAACTAACTAATTAACACGTTATATCTTGTTTGTTTAATCCATACAAAAACCGAAGCATAACAACAACAACTTGTGGCTTTATGGGTTTTTTTGTGTCGGACTAGTTGTTGACCTGAGCAGTGACTGACACCTGGCTCCAGCTTCATTTTTAACGGACAGACATGAGACAACTAATGCTCAGCAAGAAAGCGAAAAAGAACTATTCCTTTAAATGCTTTTGACTGCTTTATACAGTTTAAAAAACATATACAGTATAAAATAGACAGGTGGGAAAAAGTGAATCAAAAAACAATCACCTAAAAGAGGTTCAAACTCATCCACAGCTCGCACACTCTAATCAAAAATATACTTTGATCACTTAAAAGATCATTTCTGCACAATCTAAATGTTTTGGAATAACTTTTTTCTGCTTGTCAGGCGGCATTTACATCCGAATCCAAAATCCATAAAGTGGGACCGACAGCACTGCTCACGAGTTGAATTTGGAGGTAGTTCAGGGGATCAAGTGATTGGAGTAACTCTCCCATAACCAGGAAGATCACAGGTTCACTCATCAGTAATCATGTGTGTCCATCAACATCTGCCTGCTCACTCAGTCCCTGTAAGCCTCGGTATCTCCGTATATCTCCACGTGACTAAATAACAAGTGTGTGTCTGCAGATGTGAAGTTGTTCTGCTGCCCAGTACCTGCCCTGTCTATCCAGGCTCGGTAGCCGTTCAGTTCCCGCTCCACCTGCTGCTGGCGGCGTAGCTTCATGAAGGCCCGCCTGTTCTCCACCCTCTCCCTCTCCTTGGCAAATTCTCTGAAGAGGGAAGCATTAAAAACTGAAGTCATAACACGGCATAACACAGACAGAAACACCAATGTTAAAAACATAGGAAGAGTCACACTCACCCCGACAGGACTCCCAACACCAGGTTCAACACAAAGAACGAACCAATAATGATGAGAGGAATGAAGTATATCCAGTTCCATGTGGGACCCAAGGCATCGTTGGTCTGAAATCCATAACATTCATTCATTGTTACACAACAACCGCGTGACGTTTTGTGGTTCATTTGTTTCAGCAGAACTTCTCGAGCTCACATTATAGAGAACGGCCGTCCATCCCTCCATGGTGATACACTGGAAGACGGTGAGAACAGCAAACAGGATGTTGTCGAACTGCGTGATTCCGTCATTGGGCCCGATCCAGGTGTCGTTGCAGTCGTACCTCTCTGGACACTTCCTCACTCCGCAGGCGAACGCCAACTCTGACGAGTCAACAGTCTCATTGTCTACAAAAGACAGAAGCATATAGTAACTGCTGTTGATAGATATTTACTATATATACAGTCATGTTTTAGTCAGCAGGGCACTGCACTCCTGCTGACCTCATCCTCGGACTTCCTTGTGGCTACTACTGATTAGTTAAATATTATATTCTATTAGACCACTTTAATTCACGTTAACTCCATACACAGAATCTCTTTCCCAAAAGATCAAATTATTCCTGCTTGGCGATGTCAGATATATTGTGCAAATGTGTGTCCTCACCAAAATGTTGAACTATTGCTTTAAGGAAACACTTTATTCACTGGAAATTTTATTTTTCTCTGTATTTTAATCTATTTAATCTTGTCATTGATTGTATTGCTCGTGCTTGTTGCTAAACACCTAAATACTTAATTGCACATTATGCAATTTGCAGTTATTATTCAAAACAGAGCATTTTATATGTCTTAAAACATGTCTGGAGGAAAGTTTTACACTATGAATTTTGGGGGACCATTAGAGAATTATGTATGATGTAAATATGGTCTAAATACTGTGAACTGAATGAGGTTTTGTATCTCAATCCAGCTTTAAGTTGTGGTGGGGCGATGACAGTAAATGCTGTGGTGTGGCGTGTGATTACAGAGTAGTTGTTGACTAATTAAGCAGCAGCTAAATCAGCCAGCAACAACTCTAATAATACCTCTGAGCTCGCTGCTACTGTAATCTATGAAAGCCTCAGGTTCTCAAACAAAGATGTTGTGTTTGAGAACAATGAGTAAACCACACATTTGGTATACCTGCTGGTGAACCAGTCAAAGCCAATTATAAATCATCAAAAAAAAGCATGGCAACAATCCTCTAAAGGCACTGGTATTGTGATAAAAGCAGGCGCACCTCAAGACAGGAGGTGCCCGCAGATGGCCAGAATCTATCCTTACACAAACTAAAACTGTTGGATATCATGATGCCATCCCAGAGTTTAAACTACAGAGTGAATCTGTTGTTATTTACCTGTAATTTGATTTACTTTCACTAAATGAGTAGCATGAAGACACCCTTTTGTTTGAACTTTGAGAGACTGATACCGAAACATGCTGTTTACATCGACGTTTAAAACAGCGTCACGACATTTGTCTCCCTTCAAACTCGAGTGAGAATGTCTTTTGATTTCATCTTATCAACATTCAAGCAGTTATCAAGCAGAACAACAAAATGGACGCAGAAATGCAAAGACATCAGCAACACAATGAGAAAGTATTTTAGGAGGTGTTTTAAGACATGTGCTCGCACTAACTCAGGACCGAATCCAAAAGCTTTTTCTCTTGTGTCTAACTATTTACTTTCACACTGTTTAAACGAGAAATTAACATAAAACAAGAATACATGTGGTGCGTGGACGGCCCTCTTTGTTTCACGACAGAAAGAGACTGTTGGCGGTGTGTGTGTGGACCGTACCGAGGATGTCGACAGACGGCAGGCAGGTGTGGTGAAGCTTCCCGCTGTAGAACTCCAGACCGATGATGGCGAACATGAGGATGGCGAAGAACAAGAGGAGGCCGATCTGGAGCAGCGGGATCATGGCCTTCATGATGGACTTCAGCACAATCTGCAGGCCTTAAAGTATTCACAAAGAAAAAGAGATCCAGTTCACGAATAAATGAAGACTTGATGCTACTTTGAGTCAAAAATACATGATTTTAAATTGTATTTTTCTAACATGAGTTCGTATCATCACAGTGATGGCAGTTGTATTAAAATGTTATTATAACTATATAAAAGTTAGTCCCATTCTAACAAAGAGAGATTAAAGAGAACATACTCAGTAGCCTCCAACTCTGCCATAAGTTTTGCTTTTACACTTCACTGCCTCAAGCAGAACAAAACAGAACGTGGTCTTGTTACTATAAATGCAGTAATTAGCTGTCAAGATAAGCAAAAACTGGAATACACGAGCTTTTCAACATGATGTTCAACATTTTTCTACATGTCTAAGCTGTTTTTCACAGGTTCTCATTAAACAAAGATGCCAGTGACTTGCAGCACGCAGTAGCTTCTGAATATGGCAAATACATTTAAGCTGTCTAATGGGAAAAATGACTCCATATTAATGTTAAATTCATAGGGTTTAAGCCCAAATATGCCTCAAAGCACATACCACTCATACCACAAAGTACGAGCACAAACTGTTTGGATGGTCAGCCTTATACAGTAGAGAGATTCAGCATGTTTGTGCAACAGCAAATGCAACATATAGAGATTTTATAAATATTACTGACATACACTTTCTCAAAAACAACTAGATTTGTGAACTGAAAAAGTTAAAAATCACCCACAAAGAATAATCACTTGTTATTTGCAGCATTATACCAGTTTGTTCGACCTTACAGTGCAGGATTAGAGGTCAGTAACTGACTCACTGGGGATCCCGGAGACGAGTTTGAGAGGTCTCAGCACTCGCACGGCCCTCAGAGTCCGAAGGTCGACTGGGATGTTCATGTGGGCACCAGCAGTGGCCAGGATCCTGATGGACAACACACACACATTATGTATACAGTGTGCTTGATTCAGAGATATTTTTCACGGTAGCACTGTTAGACAGACAGTCTATTGTTATTTTTCTTTTATTATTTTTTTAAGGCAGTTAAATTAATAGATATTCCTTGTGATGGCCTGAAAAGGAAAAAGACATTTGGGTTAAAATAGAGAAAATGCAACAGGGACATATAAAAAAAAACATCCATTAGTAGCTAAATTTGGTACAAAGACTCTTTTTTCCTTTCTTAAGATTAATGTTTTTTGTCTGTGGTGTCTGACAAATTTAGTGACAAAAATAGGTAAAAGGCCACAAATGGATGTAACTCAAGGACAGTTTTGGAGATGAGTCATTTTAAAGGCAAATAATAAACTGATTTGATGTCATGCAGCGGTACAGTATATCCATTTAGCGTACCAGACTTGTATGGTGAGAGACAAAGAATGCACAGCCACATACACCTGGCAGGCATCCTTACTCACATCTGCCCACGTACACATTGATGTCCCTCCACCTACACACAAACACTGAAAAACAGCATCAACAGCAACCGACAGGCAATTTCTTACCAACGTACACAAGAAATCACATCTGAATGTTTCTTGTAGCAATGGCAAAAACAGGTTTTGTGTTATTTTTTTAATTAGAAAAAGATAATGTTATAACAAACAATACACAAGTGCTGCTAAAGCCCTGCCAAAATTTAATTTGGCTACATTTTGCAACTCAAATCAAAATCAACCAAGCTAATTTGGTGACCTGTAACCATCAATGCTTTCACTGATCAGAGATTCAATATCCACTGCTAATTTGCTAAGTAATATTCTAACTGAGTTGTGAAAATTATCCTAGAAATGATAATTATTTCTCTCTCTCTCTCTTTGTTACACACACAGATACAAATATACAAACTCATAAAATCTTTGGACAATGTTAGGAAGTGTGGGGGAGGGTATATGTGTGTGTGTGTGTGTGTGTGTGTGTGTGTGTGTGTGTGTGTGTGCGTGTGTGTGAGCAAGGGCTAGAAAGCACATGGCAGAAACTCAAGTGTAAGCCCACGCAGAATCTCTCCTGAAAGCAGTGGGAGGGAGAGAGGCCGAATGAGCGAGTGAATGAGTGAGGCCACGTTCACACTACTGCGGATAAATCTGAAAGCGCTGTTCAAAGTGGTGAAAGCTGTGCTTACAGATAATCTAAAAAAATGGACCACATTAAAAAGATTGTCACGATTTAAAATGAGTGTATTTTCTTTCCACACTAAAATGTGAGCTAGCTTCTTCAAATTTGAGCGAGTAATGTTGGAGAGCATTTTCACAAAGATTCACAAGAGAGTTTTTAGTGGCTGAATAATACTCCCCATTACTTAAGTAAACTTATCTTGATGTGCAAAATCAAAACACCCCAAATATGCTTATAAAGGCAGACGATGTACGTTTACGAGTTGAATTTACGGTACATTTCAGGAGACATCCCTGTGCTGTACCATCTGGCATTGAGTCACAAACAATGTATACAGCCTCACATAGTCGCTAGCACATCTGTAGACTCTTTGATCCACAGAGGACATTGTAAAATGCTATAACTGTTTTCTCAGGTTGAGCGCACTCTCCATGAAGAAAACTGAACTTGATGTGTATAATCTGTGGACTTTAACGTGGACTTTAATACAAAACACTTCAAATATGCTTCTAAGAAGAAATTCCTGTACTGTCCTGTGATGTACAAAATAAGCAAAGGTGTAAAAAAAAAAGAATGAAAATAGCATTACTGAATAAGCATCTGCTGCCATCTTTGCTCCTGCACAAAATGATTGTTTACAAGCACACTGCACACAATAATTAAATTTCAAACATTTATCCATTTTTATTAATCAGATTAAGGTTGAAATTGGAGCAGACTAATTAACACACCTACTGTACATTACATGTCAGTCTTTCAAATTACTGTTTATCTGACTTTATTTCTATGTTTTCATTCGGTGCATGTCTCAAAAGGGTTGTTTCTACACACACATACCAGCACAGCTAGCGGCGGTGAAATATCAGATCAAATTAATGTAAATGAATAAACACGACAAACATTGAACACAAATTAAGTCTTTCTATTTGCCTTTCTCTTATTTTCGTGGCACTTATGAGGATACCAAACAGTCACTATTACTTCAGTATGGTTATTGGCAGTAATTGGGTTTTAGTGTGCATGTAAATGTACTGAGTGAGTGAGTGAGTGAGTGAGTGAGTGAGTGAATGAGTCAGACAAAGAGATGACACAGCGAGAGACACTGAGACAGAGCGGGAGCAGAGGAGTGGGAGTCTGTGGAAATAGCCTTCAAACCAAACACTCTGAACAAAGGCAGGCAGCAGCACAGCTCCTTCAAGGCTGCACTTTGAGCACAACAATTCAGTGGAGGCTTCCTCAAAATTAAAGCAAATATTCTGTCTGCTTGTGGTAGCTCATGAATCATCCCTACACACACAGAGAGGCCATTTTCTTTTGTTTAGTTTAGAAATTGTTTTCCCGCAGAAACAAAATTCACTGACAGAATCAGTAATCATGCAAACCAACATTTTTGTAGTTTTTCAGCTTCCAATATCATACATATATTCATACAATTTACTTGAGATGCTGTATGGATGAATTTGCATCTAACCTCTTTGGGACCACTATACTGTTGGATAAATTCGAATATTAGGTCGGACATGAGGGAACAGTCCTAAACTGGTTTAAATAACTTCATATGGGGTTCCACAGGGTTCAATTCTTGGTCCTGTTTCATTTAATCTCTACATGCTTCCAGTAGTTCATATTATTCACAGTAACAATATATCCCATCATAATTATGTAGATGATAGTCACCTTTACATATCACTGTCTTCTGATGATTCAGACCAAATTAATTAATTAATATCCAAGCATTTTCTCCAACTCAAAAAGGGACAAAAATGAAGTCATTGTTTTCAGTAAGTACTGTACAACATAGGCAAAAGATTAGTACTCATCGTACCTGTGTCAATTAAAACTGCAAAACAAATCAGGAGTGTCAGCATAATAAATGCTGATCTAAATATCAGTAACCACATTAATTCTGTGACAAGATCTGTTCATCATCTTAAAAATGTAACAAGAATAACAGACCTCATGTCTGCAGCTGACACATTCCTTCGTCACCAGTAAGTTAGATTACTGTGATCTCCTGTTTCCTGGTAAATCTAAAAAAAACAAACTATATCTTATTCAGAATGGTGCTGCCAGTATCCTGACAAAGAGGAAGAGAGTAGAACATAAATCAGTTAATGGCATGGCCAAAATATATTGCTGACCTTTTTATTATGAAATGACCAGACTTCTTTGATCCGCTTGTTGTTCCCACAGTGAGAACAAAGTTCGGAGAGACCCTCTTTTAGTTTGCATCGGGTCAAAATATTAATTTGTCCAGTACTTTGGTTTATGACTTAATACCTGCAAAATTAAGCCTCACTTGTACTTTGTGTTTAGTGCTAATTAGCAAATGT
The DNA here is from genome assembly GCA_003416845.1 of Oplegnathus fasciatus. NCBI lineage: Eukaryota > Metazoa > Chordata > Actinopteri > Centrarchiformes > Oplegnathidae > Oplegnathus > Oplegnathus fasciatus. The sequence goes on from NTHP01000129.1 coordinate 483,067, forward strand.
TGGCTCGCTAACAAGCTAAATTAAGATGGTGAATATGGTAAACTTTATACTGTAACTGTTAAAAAATCAGCATGTTAGCATTGTGAGCATAGCATAGCTCAAGACATCAGTATCTAAAGCTGGAATTGTGCTTCTCCAGGCTTTACGCATGCAAACATACATGGGGGTCACTCAGATTCGTGGTTGTTTCTTTTATACTTTTATGTAGTACTTTTAGGTTTGTTTTCATCTCCATTTTGAACTAGCCTCCCAACAGGAGTTGAATCAACCAATCAACTGGCTTGACACGCAAGTCCGCTCAATGCATAGTTGACATTTGTGAGGTGTGCAAATCATCTCCTCTGCGACCTATGGTTACCCATAACACCCTTCTCTGCATAGTTTCGCAAACCTGCATCTTCAGAGAAGCACAATTCCAGCTTAAGTACACCCTCACAGAGTAGCTAGCATGGCTGTAAACTCTTAGTCTTGTTAAATCAAGATTGCCTCTAAATCTATGTCCACATATTCTTTTATTCAACCTCTAAATTAATTGTTCTATATGTTGCTTATCTTGCATTTTGCCAGCACCCTCCAGAAAAATTCCAGTTTTGCATGAGTGAAAATTCACTTGGCATAAAGAAGTGTAGTGAAATTAATGCAAACAAAAAAAATCTCAAATCTCACAGCAGAAACACTCATATCATCACTTTATCAGGGCTTTCAGTACAGTAAAGAGACACTAACACACACCCCTCTACACATTCAACTCTGTACCAATCCAGCACCGAGTTAATGTGCATACTGAGAGGCTAATCTCTTCCTCGTTGGCTCTTTAAGTGAAGCACTGTTGCACAGTATTGTACCAAACTGGCTCTGGAGAGGCTGAATTCATTACATGCACAGAATGCAGCCTCTCCCACACACCTCCACCTACACTAAGAACACCACCAAAAACTACAGTAATCAGCAGCATCACGTTGCTCACCATTTCAGCACAGCTCTGCATATGGTAATGTGCAGTTGACTCAACGGCAACATAATGCACCAACAAATTAATGGCTTTGAATTAAATCTGGAAAAAATAAATAAACCGTGCGTCTAATGGCAACATTAATACTGCTCTGTTGAATTGGGATTACATAAAAAAAAGACATTTATTCACAATTAGTCATAGAATAAATGGCTGGGTGTATGTTTTCCCAAAGAAAACCCACCTGGGACTGTAAGCTATTGTTTGTTCAGTTCAATTATGAGAGCGAAATTAGAGCTGAGACCACCGCAGCCGTCCTTTAAAACTCCTGACATAATGCACATGATGCTGACGAGATCTTGAACTTTTTACTCTTAATTCCTGGATTAGTTTTGAGAGCCACCGACATGGTTGGAAAAACTTTTGGCTGCAATTTTCATTTGCAATTTGACTCGAAGTTTTGAGGTTACAGCTATGCAGTGGGACTGGTGTTTACTGGAGGGTTTCAATGCCATCATGTGCCACATGCAGAGAGATCAGAGTAATTTACCAACATACACAAGGACATAAGGCTAGATTATTAATTATCAATAGTTATTTGCTAAATCGAGCTGAACTTCAGTAATGTCTTAGCTAGAAGCAATGTGTAAACGTCTGTAGCACCATCCCATCAAAAGAAATCAACTATGTTATAAAAGCTGTAACATAACTTCCACAAAAAACAATTATAGGAGGTCAAACAATACATTAAACATTGTTTTGTTTATACAAGGGAAAAAGGGTGTTTCAGTAGTATTCATACAGCTGAATGAGCGGGAAATATCTTTTTATGCTAACCTAATTGACGTTTTTAGCATAACATTTTGTGAATTGGGGTATATTGCATTATTTTTGTGAAATATAATTTAAAAACTTCCCAGTTTATTATTAAACAACATTTAGTTCAAGTGTCGGGTCATGTGTTGACTAGCTAGTGTTAGCATCGTCAGTTAGTTCAGTCAGCTATGCAACAGTTACACCTGGCAGTTACTGGGTGCAAATAATAACTAATCTCTGTGTAAGAACTAGTCTGTGTGGTGCAACCAGTTTTAATGTAGGATTGGAAATCTCCACTTAGTAAACACTTTATAACTAGCACTTAGCATTATAACTAAGTTTGGACTTGCTGTTTTAGATTGATCGCAAATTTGTGGGCTCTGAGTCAAAATCCTGTTTTAAGACTTTAATTATTTGTCTTACATTTTGCTCACATGGTACACATTCCTAAATAATGTTGTATTTAATTAAATTACCATAAATGAACAGAAAAACTGGGGCCGGGCAGTAGTATTCAAGTGTAGGAGCATGCACTGGAAGTTTTTTGGGTTTCGGGGCAAATAACAAAGTTGCCATGTACTTCTTTGTGCACTTAACTTGATGGGAACTTGGAGGTGACAGGGTGCATACACACTGCACAGAAGATGGGTGCTGGGGTGGAGGGGGTCAACAGCTAAGTTTTTGCCCCAGGGGCACTCCTAATAGGTAAACCTGGACATTTATATACATACACATTAAATGCTACAGATGAAAACTGCTTTGGCATGCAAAGACAGACAAACACTCACTTTTCTCACTCCTGTCTGTCTGTCTTTGTGCCAGATGGCTAATGAATCACTCCCAACTCCCACCTAGTTGTGTTATTCATCCTGTCTAAAGAGCAACAATTTTAGCAAAGTGTCACACTCTGTAAGAGGGACAGCAGACTGGGGCAACAAGGGAAAGCTGATATCCTTCACATGACGGGATGCTGACAGTGACAAACACACACAGGGGTGTGTGTGCAGGCACAGCTGGGGATCAATATCATTTAGGTCTGATGAGAGAGTTGTCGGAACTAATTTAACAACACGAGGGCAACAGGTTCGCTGGCAACAATTTGTACCTTCAACCTTATAAATGGAGTAACAAGCACACACATGCACAAGTCATTTGGGAGATGTTTTATTGCTAATCAAAGCATCAAGTCCACCTGTGCCAATCTGTTTGCCGCAGGATATAATTGACCATTTTAGGAATCCCAGTGAATTAAATTGGTTTGTGGGTAAGTTGTTCTAGCTGTGGTCCTTTTTGCTACACACTCTTCACTCAGATTAAGGATTTTAATTGAGCTCAGTGTCCCAGCAGATTCGCTTCTAGCAATTCATTAATATGAAATGGAATGAATGCCGCCAGCGCTGGCCCAGTGGCCTCGATTTTATTCCCAAACGGCCTCTATGACACATGTGTGTTTTCTTTTAAGTCTGACTTACTTGTGCTGTGCCACCAGAGTGAGAGAGAGTCACAGTGTGTGTGTGTGTTTGTGTGTGTGTGTGTGTGTGTGTGTGTGTTTGAGAGAAGAGAGCAGCATATGTGCTACCAGAAAATGTGTCAGATAGGTGGCAGGAAACCAGGTCGTCAGTTACCAACCAGTACCGGCTGGAATTGGGCAAGATGATCTGTGGGCTGCAGAAACTCAGCGCACTGACGACTTTGTGCGTTTTATACTGTGAGTGACATGATTTCAGTTTATTAGAAGAGCTTAACTTCAACAGTCGAGTCTATAGAAACCACAGAAATCCCACATTTTTAAGAGTAACTTCACTTTCAGACGTGCTTAGGGTGCAACAAAGCACACTTCTGACCACATTCAACTGTATGCATCAGGGATGCAGGGTGTGGTCAGAGGGGAAACAGGCTTCAAACATCAGGCCACCTGTCTGGTCAATGTAAGTCCAATATTTAATCATTTTTAGCTCTTTTTTTGGTCTCAACCAACTCCAGAGGGAAATATCTGGCTCTTCAGCTACTAAATACTCCACTATGTTCACCAGCTAGTCACTAACTGTGTCTGTCTGCCATTTGGTGCTGAGCAGGTAGTGTACAGAAGGTTTTTTAGAGCTTTTTCACTGAAAACAGCTGCCTGCTGCGGGCGAAAACGACACTATGAGAGCAGTGAGAGTGAACCAAAACAGTAAAGTTGCAGCCCGACGCCTAAACAATGAGCTGAAACTCGCTATAAAGCTCTGTGAAGTCTCTGTAAGTTCATCACTACGAGCGACCTCTTTTACATTCACACATTGATTTCACATTGTCATTTAACACATTGTTATTTTAAAAATAGCGATTATAGCCTCTTTAAGGTGGCGCGCATTGATAAGCTTATCAAAAGCTTATCAAACAATTCTCTGGTGACTTCCAACCACTAATACGCAATCCTTTGCTCCAATCCTGTCTGAAGACTCCTTGTTTAAATTAACTGTATAAATATTATTGGACTTAAACACAACCCAGAACACCAAAACTGACAAGCAGGAGTCAAAACATACAGTATCATAGTGTCTTTACTATGTTATGTGCTCTGGCTGCGATTAGTCGATTAATTGCTTTGTTGATCTACAGAAATTTAATCGACAACCATTTTGATAGTTAAGTAATTGTCTAAGCCATTTTTTAAAGCCAAAATATTAAAATTGTGCTTATTCTACCATCTCAAAGGTGAATATTTCCTGGTTTTCTGTGATAGAAAAGTGAATTCTTTGGGTTTTGGGCTGTTGGTCGGACAAACAAGCAATTTAAATATGTCAACTTGTACTTTCTCTTTTATGCGATGTGGGGAAAGAAAGAATTGAAATGACTGATTCATTGCCCAACAAAATCACTGAACGCTGAATTACAAAAATATGTCAACATGGGCTTGGGGAATTTATTTGGACAATTTTCACTGTTTTATAGACCAAAAGATTAATTGCTTAATTGAGAAAATAATAGTTAAAAAATTGATCAATAATAAAAAGCAGCCCTCTGTTTTACACACATTTTCTAGACCCCAACAATGTGTTTTGCAGGACTGTAATTGGGTCCACACCACGGCTGAACTACATCAAACTGTTACACAACTTGCACCACTGGCCTTCAAGTGACATCCTACGCCAAATCTCTATTATTAGTTACTCTCACTTATTATGGGCTTGATGGGTGGCTGGTAAAAGACAGCAGTTTCCGTCTTTGGAAAACTGCAGCTGCGGTCATCTGGTTGGTTACAACAGCTTCCAATTGTGACAGCAGAATTAGATTATTAAAACATACAAGCAGCGTATTTATTTAGCCATACTTTGTTGAAACAACGACTGGAACATACTGAGCACATGGGATTGAGATGGGATGAGAACAGAGAAATGGATGATTATTATACTTTCTGTAAGTTTAGATATTTGATATTTTTACATCATGAAAACTTGAAATCCGTCGTAAGATTGTTTCAAGCCGACCACTGCAACACTACACTACAAATCAAAAGCCTGGTTGCCAGTGCTGAATTATTACGCCTTTTTATTTTCATATCATTGGAGGAGTCGAGTACTTTGAGGTTTAAGTCACAGATCGTCCTGAATGCCTGCGGAGACTTGGAAAAGATCATCTTACTGACATGTTGCTTCAGCCATGCGTGCCCAGCACTGTTGTATTTTCCTATCAAATAATGAGCTGTTACTTTGGACCAAACAGTGCTTTCTTTTGCCTAACGAGCCATTTATTGGGAAACTGAAAGCAGAATGTTTTTGAAACTTTGACAGATGCCTAATGAGAGAATTTCAAAGTGTCCCACTATAGCAACCGGCACCGTTAAGGCAACAACTGTTCAGATCGAATTATTAAAACATTTTAACCTTGTAAATTCTGCGGAAATCTGTCAACAACACAGCTGTTGAGCTGTGTTTAGGCCGGCGCTAACTGGTCTGTGAACGTGATGCTGATGTGCCTTTTATGTAAGAGGCAGAGAGAGAGAGAGAGAGACAGCGAGATGGAAAGACAGTCAGAGAAATAAGAGATACTGAGAAAAAGAAAGATGTGGGTGTCAGGTTGAAATGAGATGTCAACACGCCAACAGCAATCTTCCCTGAATGCTGAATACTGTACACTTATATGCCATAAACAGCACACCAGCGGTAACAATGGTTAACTCCTGCGCAATTAATTCACCAAACCCCAGTCTTAAAGGGAACAAACGAAGTCTCTCATTATGTTTTTCTCGGGTATGTCTCTCCATCTTCCTTCCTCCCCCTTGTTTTCCCTCTCTTTTCTTCTCTCTTTCTCTCTACCATCCATCCATTCTTTCCATGCTTTTGCATAACATCTCCAGCACTGCATTCACATTTAATTCACAGAGGTCCTGGGGGCGAACCGAAGCAGGTTTTAGACACAACTGCCAATCCACTTATCCACCCACCTATTGCTGACTGCAGAGCCTGACTGTGCCATGGAAACACACATTTCCCTGCATTTATGTGTTGTGTTTTCCCGTGGATGTATGTGGTGTGTAAATGTATATATGCTTATAGAGAAAAATCACATCAACAAATCAACAATAAAGACCTGCCTATAGGGTCAGTCGCTGCTTAGCATGTGTCAGACACGAGGTACAGCATGTAGGGATTAGAAGCCTTTAAAATGCAGCACAAGCATGCATGGCGACAATATTGATAAACGTTGACACGAGCAGCGTCACATGCATGAATGCACCAACATAACTTGACAATCAGTGTCTTGAAATTAATCTTTTGCTTCACCAGCCACAGCCCAGTAACGTAAAAATGAATTCTGTCAAAATTAATTGCAGAATCAGTTGCCGAGCATTAATTTAAAAACTTTCTTTCATTCTCTCTCATACAATCAGTGAAGTTTGTAATTCATCATGGAGTTCAACCAAATTCAAAATTAAAAGAGAGCAGTCGGAGGCATATCTCCACACACACACACACACACACACACACGAGCATATGCATGTACACAAACCCACTCTGTTAGAGTTACGTTTGGCATTTTAATATTAAAAGGCTATTTTGCTGACTAGAATCTTATATTTCTAGTGTGTGAGATAGTTCGGATAAGGCTGGAAATATTCAGTATTTTTCTTGTAAACAAATCCCTTGAAAAGACCAAAATCAATAATGAATTGATCCCACTAACAAGTCTGCGTAGCGAAAGCCTGATATATCTTATTCCTCTCTGCCATATACCTCTGTTGTTGTCCAGAAACACATCAATGAGCCACACTGGGTCACATGTTCCTTCTTTATGATGAACACAGCCACTGTAGTTTATTTTGAGTTGATCCCACATACACCGTCCTGCTGCTGTAAATTCTCAATAGAGCACCAAATGTATTGATCCATGGCTGAAAATAGTCCCCAAACAAACTCACTATTTACTCCTGTTTGACAAAAGCTTGTTAAAAACTACGGTGCCCAGCTGTTTTAGGAAACTACTGAGCTTTTTTTTTAATGAAATTGTATATTTGTTCGATCCGTTCACATCTTGTCTTCAGTAGGAAAAAGTGGAGCTGAGAGAAGTCAGAAAGATGGAACAACACATTGTTGGTCTTTTCATGTGATTTGAAATATACAGAACAACACCAGCCTTAAGTTTGTAAGAGCTTAGAAATGGGTACGATTAAGTATTTACGTGAGGTTAGAGATTACATTTAGATATGGCTTTACATTTTCAGGGTTTTTGGGTACTTTTATCTTTATTATTTGTCCCATTAGTCTCTAAAGAAATATTTTACTCTAGTAGGCTTGGCTCCAGAGGAAATTCACCCTCTATCTTGTTAGCTTGTTAGCGCACAGAGCTAACAAACTGTTGCTCAAAGACTGAGAGAATGAGAAAATACATTACTGAAGCTGGTGGAACAGAAGCTAGCATGGAAAGGTGGCGGGAATACTGTTTGCCAACAGTTTCTTCATAGATGCACCAAAGGTAAAATATATACACACACACATATATATATATATATATATATATATATGTATATATATATATACTGGAACTAATTAAAAAGTATTTCTTAAACCCAATACTGTGACCAGCAATTTAATAAATGTCATTTGCTGCGGCTGTGCGTTTGATAAAGATAGCAAAGATGTAAAGTAGCTAATGGTACCATAGCTAGCTGCTTAGCAGGGCTACTGTAACGGTATCTCCTCAACTCATCATCCGTACTTCAACATAAAAAATAGTTTTTCTTGTGTAGCATAAAGGGATTACAACTTGCATTTTGTTGTGCAACCCTGTGCTGTAGAACGACTAATAAATGAAACTTGAACCTTGAATATTTATGTCTATGCGTTTTGTGCCAGTGCCAAGCATGCTAAAATGTAGCCGTGCAATGCCAATATTAGGCATAGTGGGACAAATTTTGCCTTTGTAACTTCAGGAAGTCTCACAATCAAAACATCAACAATTCGTAACATCATCATAATCATAATAATTATAATGAAACAGCCAAAAAACACCTAATTTGACAGTAGTCTAATAGACCTTTTTCACAGACATTTTCACAGGCTATAATAAGAAAATTACAGGTGTAATTAATAATGTGAACGCTGGCTTTATTCCATTTAGGTGAACGCTTAATGGAACCGAGCCATCGTTAATGTTATTAGTCACACCTGGGCTTTTTCCCAGCTACGACTGCTTTTTAAGACGATCTTTTAAGCATCCAGATAGACGAAAAACAGGAGGAAAGCTTTGCAAGAAGTTTAGACACTACACTACCATTTATCTATAATTTTGTCATCCTGATTGTTCATAATGTAACTTTATGTTGGTCTATTCTGTTGCGTGTCTATCCGTCCAGGCAGAGGTTCCTCTTCCTGAGGGTTCTTCCATTGTTTTCCCTGTTAATGACTTTTTGGGGGGATTTTTTCCTTATCTGAATCGACGGTCTTGTGTGTTGTACAGATTTAAAGCCCCTTGAGGAAAATTTGTGATTTGTGATATCAGGCTATATAAATAAAATTGACTACTGCCAATCCAAAGTCTAAAAGTCTGCTCCAATTGGCTCACAGTCAAAAAGTTGGTTAGTTACAGAGAACAGATATTTGTTCCTCCTCCAAAAACAGATTATACCAGTGTGCTTGGCAAGTACTAATTTATGAATCTGTCGACAATGTTTAAAACACTTCTCACTTTGTTTAAAAAAAAATCAGGTTGTCATGGAGACCAACCAGCGTCACTCACCCACTGAGCACGACTATGAAGTCCATGACGTTCCAGCCGTTCCTCAGGTAGGAACCTTTATGGAAAACAAAACCGAGCGCCACCAGCTTGATCCCCGCCTCGAAGCAGAAGATCCCAATAAAGTACGGCTCTGTCTTCTCCTGCAGAGATAACGTACAAGAAACAGGTCAGATAAACAAATACATATCTGCTACAGTCATAAACAATGTCAAAACTAGAACCTGTTGGGTTTGACGCATATACACAGGCTTCACACATAAAATCCTGTAATTACACACAGTTTACCGTTTAGACTATATTTACAAACAATCAAGGAAGTGCGTGCAGCAGGAGTGGTAGAAAACGCACACATACAGTTCACATATGGACATTTTCACTATTTTAGAGGTAAACAGTGGTGAGAGAGGTACTCAGATCATTTACTGAAGTGAAAGTAGCAAGTAAACAAGTAAAAGTCCTGCATTCAAGATCTTACTTAAGTAAAGGCACAGAAGTATTAGCATCAAAATGTATATACAGTGTCAAAAGTAAAAGTACTCATTATGAAAATGGCCACATTCAGACTGTTATACCACCGATCGGCCGCTTCATTAAGTACACCTGTACAATCTAATGTGATCCAATACAAAAGCTCTGCCATGAATTCTACTTTTACGAAGCTTATAATTTTTCAGTTTTTGTTGACACTGTCAGAAATTCTACTTTATGTTTATTATTGAGGTTGCAGTGGGTGGTGGTGTTGTACTGGAGTGTATTTTATTGAAAGGTGATTTTAATATTTTGTTCCCATTTATATACATGAGAGGGGCAGAATATTAAAACCACCTTTCAATATAATGCACTCCAGTACAACACCACCACCCACTACCACCTCAATAATAAACGTAAAGTAGAATTATTACCTTTCTGACAGTGTCAACAAAAACTTGAAATGATAAGTTTCGTAAAAGTAGAATTCATGGCAGAGCTGTTGTGTTGGATCACATTTGATTGTACACATGTACTTAATGAAGTGGCTGATCGGTGTATATATACAGTATATATTATTTAATTATTATTACTGATTATTTTCATTAATGTGTACATCTAAGTAGCATTTTTTAACTATTTATACCATTGGGTACTTCAATGTATAACAAATTTTATAAACTGATAATATGTTTTACATATAAAATCTTAATCTGAACTGTAGTAGCTAGAAACTCTGAGTGTTTAATAAATACAGCGGATTAAAAAGTACTTTTTTTTTCATTTCTAAAATGTAATGGGGTAGAAGTATAAAGTACCATAAAATGAAAATACTCAAGTAAAGTACAAGTACCTCAAATTTATACTTAGGTACAGTACTGGGGTAAATGTGCTTAGTTCCTTTCTACCACTGAAGGTAAATTTTTATGTGGCATTCGTCCTCATGTTCCCAAAACTTAGTAACAGTAACAGATTAGTAACAGATTTTGTCCTCACCAGTCTCTTTGCCATGGGGGTCTTATCCTCTCCAGGGAGGTGCTGCTCCAAGGCCAGGACAACACAGTTGGCGGTGATGGTGGCCAGGATCATGTACTCAAATGGTGTAAAGGCCGCAAAGTTAAGGAAAGTACTTTTACCACAACACAAGGACAAAACTAACACATACAAACAAATGATGCAGACACTTGAGCTTATATTAAACCATTCTGCGATACAAAGAAATCACCGTATTCTGAGTTGAACGAGCTTAAACTGTTCATTACACTAACAGCAGTAACAATTAGTGTTACTCTTTATCCATATATACTGTATATACTTTGTTTTAAATTCCACAAGTATTTCAGAGTACGTGTGTGCATGACTCAGTGGAAAGGGAAAAAAAACCCATAAATGGATGGATGATTAAATGACAGATGAATTATGGCATGGTTCATATTCTCTGGAAGCAATCTGTGAGAGAGATTGCAGTATCCATGGCAACCTGCTTTTAAAAGTGCTTTTCATGAAGAGAAAAAGAGCAGGTTAGGGAGGGAGAGAGAGCACTGTGAAGTCACCTTGGCCTGACGGGTTTAACTACACAAACTACAGCAAACAGTTCATATGACTCCTTTCACTGCATACAGCTGACAACACAGTAGAACTACAGTACTTCAGTTTTAGTGTTCCTGTACGACAAACTCACATCTTCAAAGTATTAGCTCTTCTGAAGGAAAGGTTTGTGCTTGAGCTGTTCTGCTTTGTTTCATAAACCAGACAGTTTAAATTTTCTATATTAAAACAGGAGCAAAGAAACATTCAACTGCAGTTTAAAACTAAAGAGTTACAGGTGTTTTCATGACTGTATAAATGATATAATGCTGAAACACTCGAACATTCTCCGTTTCTTGCTTCTTTGTGCTTTAGATCATCTTGAATCGGTTTTGGACTGTTGGTCAGATAAAACAAATAGTAATTTGAAGATGTCATCTTTGGCTCTGGGGGACTGTGATGGGCTGTTTTCTGACATTTTATAGACTGAGCGATTACTCAACTAATCGTAAAAAATAATCACTAGTTGCAGCTTTAATAAGAAACAATGCAAGAGCCTGTGGAAATAATGAAAATTTGAAGCATTCTCACATGTGTTTTGAATTTGATGTTTCATAATGAAATGATGAATGTGTGAATAAATAATTGACACATGTAATGGAAGCTGCAAACTTGCAATAAAACATTTTAGAGCTGAAATGATTCGTCGAATAATCGATGAGCAAATTGACAGAAAAATAATAATCACCAACTATTTGGGATCGATTTTTCAAACAAAAATGCCAAACACTCCCACGTTCCAGCTTCTCAGTTGTGATGATTTGCTGCTTTTCTTTGTCTCATGCGATAATAAACTGAACAGACAATCTGATGCCGTAACCTGGACTACTTTCTAACATTTTATAGACCAAATGATTCATCAATTAATCAAAAATAATAATAACTGGCAAATTAATCCACAATAAAAAAATTTATTAATTAGTAAATCTCAAATCTGCCAATCCAAAGTGTATTCCTGCGCAAATGTTCAATGTGAACACATTTCTTGTGTTGCAGGACTGATTTGTGCAGTTGCAACTTCGGAGGTCACATCTGATGGGGAAAACTGACGCTTTAAAGTTCCCATTATTTCTAGAAGCTCTTGCATCATTTTTATAATTTCTCAAGAATAATATCTACCATCTCACAGCTGAAACATGTGTGTGTGTGTGTGTGTACATGCATGGGCCCTACAGGTACAGTATGTCCATATGTGTGAACCAGCATGCGTCTGACTACGTGTGTCCCGACACTTGTATGTGCCTGTGACTTTCAGTCCCTTGGAGTTCCCATGAGGCAGCTGCTTCTTGTTATTAATTTTCCTGCCTTGAGAGAAATGGGGTCACTGACTCACAGAGGAGTGCTGCGATGGGGGCCTCTGGGACCCACACTGACTCACATTGACAAGTCCACATTGTTGCCACTGAAAGCAGTTGAAAATAGCTAAAGTGGGAAACACTTAATAAATCTCGCCCACTCTGTCACTACCTGTTACCTGTTACCTGTTACCATGCATACCAGAGATTATGCATGTTTTAGAGCATTTAGGATGAATCACACATAGTTTTGCATACCGTGCTGTTGTTTTTTAGATATTCCAACATATTTTTCTGACCTTCCAAGAAGCCACTGACTTCCATTTGTTTTAGTTCAGCATGAAAATCAATTGACTCGCTCTTGAAACATGGAGTAGGTTGACAGGGAGGGTTCATCTTGGCCCTACTTTGTCTTTTCTTCTCAGTTTATTGTGACTGTTTCTCTGTCTTTCACTTACTGATTGAATGTCTAGGGATACATTTATAACACATCCTTTGGTTCAGTATGATGTAAAACTTTATTTTCATTATTGATTAATCTGCCAATTACTTTCTCGATTAATGTATTAGATAGAAAAAGTGAAAAATACCTCAATCGCAATTTTCTAAGGCCCATCTTCAAAATGTTTGTTTTGTCTGACCAACAGTCCAACAGTCCAAGACCCAAAGAAATCTTCTGTCTATCGACTGATTGATTCTATATGTGAAGTATCTGTGTGTGAAGTGAAAAATATATTTGAAACTGACCTCTGAAACTCTCCTGAGACATGCAATCCACCACAGCCAACATCAAGTCTACATTTATTTTGTCAAAGTCACATTAAGAATGTGACTTTGACTGTAATTAATGGAGTGTGATGGATTACATAACCAAATAAAGCTTTAGGAGGTTGTCATGTTGTATGCAAATGAATGGAAACCGATGACTCTGGAAGGTGGAAAAAAATACATTAAAAACTGTACAGCTTACATTTAAAAAACGGTCAGCAGTGAAGTAAAGTATACACTACGGCTACAACAAACAATCACTTTCATAATCCATCAATCTGTCGCTTATTTTCTAGATACTAGATAACTTATTTATCTATCATTTAATCTATAAAACATTAGAAAATCGCAAAAAATATCCACCCTAGTTCCCCAGACTCCAAGGTGACATCTTCAAATATCTTGTTTTGTCTGACTGGCAGTTAAAAACGCAAAGATATTCAGTTTACAATGATATAAAACAAAGAAAAGCAGAAAATCCTCACATTGAAGAGGCTGCAACCAGAGAATTTAGTCTTTTTTCATCTTAAAAAAATGACTCAAAGCGATTAATCGATTATCAAAATAGTGCAAATGGATTTTCTGCCAGTCAACTAATAAAGTAGTATAACTTGCAGGAATGCTGGTCCTTTAACTCAACTCTATGGTGCCGAGACTTTGGCCTACATTGGGCAGTAGAAGTAAACTTGTGAGAAATGTCACGCTGCAATGCTCCAATATGCTGGTGCAGGAACATACAATCAAAGAAAATACCAGTGCTCTGACTTCATATGAATCTGTTTTTCACTTGCCATCTCAGAACTTGGACGCTGTGTGCGAAAATCTGGGTCTCGCCCAGTCAATACTCTGACATGTGCTGCTTTTACAGCCCACGATCCACCACAGTACTACTGGCCAGCTCTCTCCCACATACCTCTGCCTCTGTGATACCGACAGTCACATTACCGTGCTGCCAGTGGCCAGCTAGTCTTGACCACTAGCCCCACTCCCACGCACCACACAGAGCCTGTGGTTAGGTAACAGTGGGAGACTGGCACGCTGCACTTAAGGGGGTGTAAGACAGGAGGAGCAGTGGGTAGATATGGCAACTGAGTGATGTTGTTGAACTGATTATGCTGTTAAAACGTCTAAATATGTGCACGATTTATCAGGGAAATCACTTCAAACATGATTAATAAAAGTAAATAGATTTCAAGTAGCACTAATGGCTTCTTATGTTTGGCTTGTGTTTAGTAAATGTGATTGTGCATACATATTGCCTGCTGTTCACATTACATGACTTTGCTGCAGTCGCTGGAAAAATAACTTCCCTGATCATCTTTGTTAGACCTGCAGAAGTTCAGGAGAAAGAAACTGTTGGCCGATGCTGCTGCAGGAAGCAGAGAAACGCTGCCTGGTGGATTTGAACTGACACCTACTCATGGCCAGGTTCATATTCCAATGAGCACTAAGGCAGCAGAGATGTGCCTACATGCCACCCCCACAGTGAGCAGAGCTGCTTCTAATGATCACCACATGCTAACTTTCTGTCTCCTGCCAGCACTGGAGCACATGGAGCCCCCCACAGATGAATCAGATAGGGGCAAGTTACTTTGCAGTATTATGAGCAGGTTAAATTCAGCTGTTAAATGCAAAGGAATTAATTAAAGAGCTCATTTGCAATCGGGTGATTTAACTTAACAGCTGGAGAATCAGGGAGTTGGTTATGCAGATAAGCAAACACTAAACAAAGAGGATGAAAGGCAGTTTCCTGTATGTGAAGGACCATCATGAGAAGTCATGCAAAACACACTGACAGCACCGAGACTGCACTTTAGAAACTGCACTTCTGGCACTTTTTAGACATGATGCAACATTCAGGAGTGAATGGGAGTTGCCAGCTGTTGACATGTTGCCTGCAGCTGTTCATGGACAGACAACAACCTGCCATGCACTCCTTCTATAACAACCTGTAAGAAAAGCAAACTTTAAACATGATGTTTTCATGGAAGGATATGGCCATTCAATGATCCGCCTTGCGTATTTCCTAATGATGTTGTCCTCTGCGAATATGAAGAGCGACCTGTTGACGGTGAGGCAGTTCTGCCGGTGGGGGACGGGGTTGTACAGAGCCATGGTCCGGGCCCGCTGCGCCTTGGCTTGTTTCATGGAAGCCGTCAGACTCGCCGCCGCCGCGTCCTGTCCGTCCCCGCCGCGCTCCAAGTCCCCATCCCCGGAGTCCACCGTGCTGGGAGCGGACTCGTCTCCGAACCGAGCCATTCTACAAAGAGATGAGGAGACCGCCGGCTTAGAGTGTTTCACTACAGGACGACTTCTAGTAAAGAAAAATGAGAAGTGGAGCTAAACGGGGGAAAAAAAGGATCCACCTTCAATCCACTGACAGCTTTTCGAGCGCCAAGAATCCCCCAAAGTTGCAGATTCCTATCACTCCATATCCACAGGGGGGTAAAAAATTATATCATTCAGCTGGCTTATATTTTAGGAAAAAAAATCATCCATTTACTTAATGACGATTCAGGTGCACGAGCTGCAAAACCTCAGCATCTCTGTTATCCCATCTGTTTAACAGCGCGTTACAATCAGCTCTGAACAACTTTTAATGTGCGCGCGTCTCTAAACTCAAGCAGCGGAGAGGGGAGAAAAAAAAAGATCCACCGAGTTTAAACCTTTCACTTTTCTATCAACATCCAAGCTGCTTTTGATCTGCTGCGTGATCAGAAACTACTCTGCGCCTGTGAGATGGAGAGATCCGAGGGAAGTCTTCGCAAACTTTACGCATCTTCTCGACCTGGTAAACTTGACAAAAGGAAGATCTTATGTGAAAGGAAGCCCGTTTAACGCGTCTAAATCAGATTGATTATTAAAAAAAAAACTGCGCAAGTTACTCTCTAATCAGTCGGAAATGTAGCGAGAGAGCTGCTTGAATCGCCAGATCAGACGTATCTCACTATCTTATCACCTGCTGGAAAATTATCACGCAGCCAGGAGCGCACAAGCACCGGCAGCCCCCTCCCACCATCACATTTCATGATGGCGATTTCAAAATTCATCTGAATGAAAGCTGATGGAGAGGAGGGACGTATATTGGGTTACCATAGCAATTAGAGTTTGCTGAGGATGAACAAAAACATTTTCCCAAAAAANAAAAAAAAAAAAGAAGCCTATATGCAGGAGGCTGTGTGGGTATGTGGTTCAAAAACAATTATGTAAAGATGTTAGTGGGTGCAGTGGCAAGAGGAAAGGGTGTGAAAATACATTTAACACTAATACTAGAGACAATGCACAGGAAATAAAGGCAACAAGTGTGTGGGTAGGGCGAGCAGGTAAAAGAGCTCACAGAGAAGACATAAAGGTGATTTATAGAACAGGAGCTTGACTCATTTCCAACCATTTAAATGCTTTCACCATTTGATAGTCAGACAGCATTGTCATATTTTCATTAATGGAGGCAGACTTGTACTATTAAAACATTTAAAAACTAGGCCATTGTGCTAATATTGGAGTAAAAGTCAGGAGTAAAAATAGAGCATGAAATAGATCTTAGGGCTGCTCCCTTTTTGAGGGAGAAGAGAAGAAAGCAGGGTCTTTTTCACACTCAGTGCCACAAGTGAGACCTCATTAGGCAATTGGGCTCTCTCGCTCCATCTGCTGCTCTCCTCCCTTCCCCACTGTTTCCTGAAGATGACCACTTCAGCCCCCACACACGATATTATTCAATCGTGGCTTGTTTCAAGCCCAGAGCTGCTGTTTAGATAAATACAATTAAAATCAAACGCTTGAAATCCTGACGCACAATATCACTCCGCTGCTGCTGCTGCTGCCTGACAGACTCAACTGTGCAGCAGCACAATGCAGGTATCACAGTGTGCAGACGGGCAGGGCTCAGACGGGGGATTGCGAAAGCAAGCCAAGAGAGAGTGACAAATTTATGCTTGGCAAACAAGTCGAGATCTGGGGGAGAAGAAGAAGAAGAAAAAAAATTGATTTAACAGGATCTATGAATAAGTCCCTAACTGGGCTCCAAAAACTCTGTTACCTCCTCTCCCTAATCTGCATGAAGCAGGCGGGCGTGTCACTTCATGCAAAGCAGGAGAGCAACAAAAGGCGACACTGACCTATTGAGAGCAGAATGTAAAAATAGCAGGATGATAATTAGCATGTGATATATACAGTTTTCTGATTGTTAATGCAAGTATCTGCACAGTGTATCAACATACCTCACATTCATCTCCACTTTCTACTAAAGAATGTGTTACATAAGCACTCATTACAAAAAAAAACCCATCATGTACTTGTATGTAGCCCAACAAAAATATTTGTCCATCTCTGCAAACAGTACATATCTCTCTCTATCTCTGCGTCTCTGGCGCTCTCTTTGCTGTTGTTTCCATAGCGACATGGCTCTCTTGAATTCCTGCTTCGTTCTTTTCATTTCTGCCAACAAAAGCCATGTTGCACAATAGAGCAACCTCTTCCTACAGAAATCTGTTTCTCCCAACACACACACACACACACACACACACACACACACACACACACACACCTCCCCTCCATCAAGGTCACTGGACATCTTCAGGAAGCTGCTGCCCAGCACCGTCACCACACTGATGATCCATTGTACTGTATGGATGACCAGATGTAGTCTGCTTTAAGGCTTTTGTTCTGCTCACAGCCTACTCAAATGCCTCTAAAAATAGCTGTGTAAACTGTTAGTAGAAAAAAGCAGAAAAGCTCATATCAGTTTTTCTTGGGCCTGACCAAACTTTGAATAAGACAAACTTAGAAGAAAGGGTCATACATAGCTGATTAAGGGGTACATCAGCGCCTGACTACAGGACAATAAAATGTAATATGAAAGCCACAGTGGCTTGTGATGCATCTTTATGTCCATAGTCCAACAGAACAACATCTTTATAAATACCGTATAGGGGAAGACAGATGAAGCAAGGCTGCAGGTGACATGCACTGTGAGTTAAAACGTTAATGGGCGTACTTTGTGCCAGAACTCTGAAGAGCATTTATATAATTGCAGACAGGCTTTCATCCAACACTGACTGGAGTGGTTTTAGCATTTTATTTTTCTCTCTGTTCCCTAGCAACAGACATCCTCTAGTACTGAGTTATGTCAGTTTGATTCGACCAATAACTGCCGCTTATATCATCGCAGATTGGTGTGACACCGTGCCAGTTTACCTTGAAACATATTTACATGATGGTTTGTGGTTTCAGAGCGATCTCACGGTACAAATCCTGCAGATTAACACCAACATAAAGCTCAAAATGTTGAGAATTCATCAGTGAATCTTGAAAAGTTTCTGTTGTGAGAAAAAAAGCTTTTCTTGCTCTCAAAAGTCCTATTATGCAGAAATTCAATATCACTCACTGATTTTGATCTTTTCTCAAATTTCGTTTTACAATTTTACAAAATATAATTAATATTTCAGTTAGTTTTGCAGGAAAAGTCAACAATGTCCAAACTCCACAGCTTCACTCTGAAGACATCATATGCTGCTTCCCTGCTGCTCTTCTACTTTGATTCCCTAGCATCCCCTAATGGACAAATAACCACAATACATGTACAGTACTGTTCTGATATCAATGTTCAGTTCTTATTTTTCAGTCCCCCATTTAATTTTTTTTTTTATGTGCTATAGTTGTGCGTGCAGTCAACATTTACAGTTGAAAATAAGAGAATATGAAGAAAAACTGACTTAAATCTTGTGTTTGTCTGTACATGAGAGAAAAAGATGGAGAGCCAGAGAGAGGATGACAATACATCAGTAAAGTGGATGTGTAGTGGGTGGTGGAGGTACACTAAAGAGAAATCAGAGGATGGAGGAAGGAGGAGGAGGAGGAGGAGGAGGATGAGGGAGGGGGCTTGTTGGTGGGTTGGGGGTTACGCTGATGGAGTACCACTCCACATTCGAGTGGTGGGAAGCAGATAATCAGAGCGATGTGGCTCCAGAGTTCAAAGGTTCACAAGCAAGCACCCTCAGCTCCGCCATTAATAACGCTATCCAGTATCTGATTACAGTAAACCGCAGCCAACAATGTTACACAGGCATTAAAAAGACAAAAGATATCAAATCAACTGATGAAAGTGGGAACTGATTTGGTGATTCATTGGTGAAACTGTAACAATGCTGGAAACAAAGGCATCTGCATATGTATTACCCTTATAAGGGTAATAAGCACTGTGTAGCTAAGCAACAATACAACAATAATAAGTTTTACACTTAATACAGTAATGGTTAATCATCTGAACTCTTGAACCCCTTTGTTTTCAACAGTGTGAAGTTTTTTGACCACGAGTAGCACTATGCAACAATGTTTTTAACAGTGGGTCCCTGTTTTGTTAGTATCTCGTACATGCACACAAGGATGCACATGTGTTATGTGATAGTTGGTGGCAATAACACAGCAAGAAATGTAGCAATGCGGCAACAAAACAAACACGGATGTAAATAATGCAGGTTTCAAATTCTTCCAAAATTCAGCGCTCAAGATGTTTTATGAGGAAGGAAATGCGTTCATTGAGTTTATTAGGACCCAAGGATACACACAAAGTCTTCTGGTGAGAAATCATCAAGGTAAACAAAACAAAAAAACTTGTTTACAACTCCACAGGTTACCCTTAAATTTTCCCTTAAAGATGCTACGCTAATTTTGACATCTTGGGGGATAAAAGACTCCATATCTGACATACTAACGTTATTATTGGTTTATTATTTGTTATGGCTAACCTGTTAGCAAGCAAACTGCGACTAATACATCCAGCAGACACAAAGCAACATGAGTACTCCCAGAGGACCTCACTAATGTAAGTCCTGAACTTCTCTCGCCATTTAGTTCCAGTTCAGTCGAGCTCCTGAGAAAAATATCTGGGAGTGCACACTGTAGGTTGCTATGCTCAACCTTCTTCACTAGCTGCTGGGCTACTTCAGGTTCTAGCCACTTCATAACGGGGCTCAGGTTTTTGCTTTACATGTGATAATTGTTTAGAATAAAATACACTCAAGTCAGGATTCCTACGGCATTTGATGAGAGCCTCAAGAGTCAGCAAAACAGTGTGCAGGCCGGAGAACAAATCAATGAGCTGAAAGCGGCAGAGTTGACACTTTTACATCATATGGTGTAATTAGATTAATGTTAAAGCAACTACAAGGAACTTTCATTTTGTGTTGATTTGGGCGGTCTCTGTGGACAAAAGTGGTAGCGTTTCACTACCGCCTCGTGTTGTAAAGATATTGATCTGGCTACCGCATGCATTTGTTTTGGAAGCGAGTGAAAGAAAGCTGCAACTTATTTTTAATACTATTTTTCTTTTTTAAACACAGCTGTTTGCAGGATGCATAGCGATGAGGTAATGTATCTATTCGTGCTCTGTAAGATTAATAACTGTAATATGACGATGGTGAAACAAAGTACTGTTGTTTTCGTACTGTTCATTCACCTCGGTGACATGTAAGCCTACAACTAACAGATTCGGTTGCTCGGTAATAGTAATTTTGTTGAGAAAGCTGAAGTTATCAACATTCCCAAGTAATGTTATGTTGTCATAATAATAACCAACAGCAAGATATAGCTCGGTAGCAAGACCAACACAAAATGTTACATTATAAGCCAGTTGTATTACAGTAATGTCCACCGTGACCTAACGTCATACTACCATGTACCAGTATCAGCTATAACCACAAAACATAACGTCAAAACTAAAATTCTCTAAAGAAAAATCTCCTCCTGCTTCCTCTTAACTGGCTAACGTACTACTCACTGCCAAACTTCTCCGGGGAAAATGTAAACACAGGCTCTTCCGGTCTGCGTGCTGTAAATCGTTTTGTCTGATTTCGTGGGGAATCGGACCCGGTGTCAGGATAACTATATAATTATATAGAAATAGCCAATCTTCTCGCTGATGGTCTCGTTTCCTTATGTAGGTCATGTAGAGGCATAAGTATTAAATTGAGACTGTTTTATAACCAGTTAAAAACTCCTTGTAGTTACTTTAATATAAAAAATTATTTAATTTCAAAGTTGAACCTGCCGTAATTAATTTATTTTTGGCCACTTGACAGCAGTGGAACAAGCTGAACATTGACATGTTATCATCTTATAAAGTTGATGACCATGTTAGCAAACAGTTCTTAAAGAATCTAAGTCCAATATTCACTGTCTCTTGAGCTCTGATTTGGTCTCGACCAACTGCTAAGGGAAATATTTGGCTCTTTAACTGCTAAATGCTCTGCTATGTTCACCAGCTAGTCACTAACTGTGTCTGTCTCCTGTTTGGTGCTGGGCAGGTAACGTATGAAGGGGTTATCTAAACTTTTTCACTTATAAAACAGCAGCTTGCTGCGGCATCAACAAGGCTGATGAGAACTATTCAAAACAGGAAAGTTGTGGGCCATAAAACCAAAACAATGAGCTGAAAGAGCCGCATGATACAGTAATTCTCTGCGGGTTCAGCGCTACAAGCAAAAGCTTTCACCTTGCACATCAACATTTGACCCGTTGTTCAGTTAAAAAATATTGATTAGTGCAGCTTTAAGTTATGTCATATACTGTTTGTATTCTGTATCTGCTTGTTATGGTATTGAAGCTACAGTTGAAATCACATTTTTACTGGTCATTTTCACAATAGACGGTTTGACACATCATAGCAGGAAAAGAACAGATGTAATTAATAACATTAATAGCGGAGATGTAACAGAGCCATCATTAATGTCAAGTCAAAGTGTCTGCCATGAAAAAGGTTTATTGACTGAAATATTGAAATCAAAGATCCCATTTTTTATTTCAGGACGTCATCTCTACTTCAAATGGAAAATTCAACATCCTTTTACATTATTTTCTTTTCAGATTCAGCATAACGTATTTTATACCTTTATAAGCCTTGGGACCTTGTTTAACATTTAAAATAAAGTTCTGTGTTTGTAATGACGGACGCACCAAAGAGATTCAACAGGTTGAGAAGTTATGCTGCATATAGAGGATGTATGTTCTTTCACACTGGCACTTTCATCCTCCTCCATGGAGATTTATCATCCTTACACATATAATTGAAGAGGAATCCTTTGCCTCTGAATCTCTTTTATACTTACTCCCACTCCTTCCTGCGGGCCTGCGGCGTGCTCTGGATTTTGTGAGCCTGGTGAGCCATGATGATGTCCTTCTGCTCCACGAGTCCTCCGCGCCGACGCAGCATGCCGTGGGGGCTCTGAGACCCTGAACCCTGATCGGACGAGCCCTCTTCTTGACCGCAAGGCACATCAAAGCTGGCTGCTCGAGGGGGCAGCCCCAGGTACTCAGGGACGGCATGAGGGACCTGCAGGGAGCTGGAGCGGGCTCCTTGTGCCAGGCCGTGACGGGCAGCGGGGCTGGGCTTCCTCCAGGCCTCAGGCTCGGGGAGGGACAAGGAGGACTGGACGTGCATCTCTCCACATGGACCACAGCTGGATGGAGAGTGGAGGTTGGGTGTGAGGGAGAGGGAGAGGGACTGGTCTGAACTGGTGAGCATCTCTACAGACGACGGCAGTTGGCGTTTTCACCATAATGCTACAAACAAAAGGGTAGAGAGGCAGAAAAATAATGAGTGAAAGGCGATTAAACACATTCACGAAACACTGCTCAGAAAATATTTCACATGTCCCCTCTGTGTTTGTCTATTTTTAGCCACCATAGCAGCATGGCTCGGGGGAGCGCAACGTTGGTCAGTTGGTCCGTCCGCCACTTTGATCCAGACTGAAATATCTCAACATCTACTGAACGAGGTGCCATGAACTTTGTACAGACATTCATGGTCCCCAGAGGATGAATCCTAGGTCAAAGTTACCACACATCCAGTGAAATATCTCAGCATCTACTGGATGGATTGGCACAAGACTTGGTACAGACATTAATGGCTCCCAGATATTTTATCCTAATGACTTTGGTGATCGCCTGACTTTTCCTCTAGCGCCACCAGGAGGTTGACGTTTGTGGTTTTGAGTGAAATATCTCAACAACTGTTGGATGGATTTCCGTGACATTTGGTTCAGACTTTCACATCCCCATCAGCATGAATTGTAATCGCTTTGGTGATGCCTTCACTTCTCATTTAGCGCCACCATCAGGTCAAAATTTCTATTAGTCCAAAACTTTGGTTTGTCACATAGATTGTATATAAAGATGGACGACGTGTCTCCACTTCCTCCCACTGTACAAAATGAAGCCAAAATATCCCGGATACACGTGCTGCCATCTTGCGCAGGTGACGTCATTTGGGACCAGAGTCTGCACAGTAGTGATCGGGGGATGAAGCCACAGTATCGAGGTCCCGCCCATACACCGTGCCACACATGCTCATTTTGTCGGTTTGAAACAGACAATCACTGTTAAGGAAAGTTAAAGTTAAAGTTAAAGTTACATCTCCTCTTGACGTTCTTGCTCTACGTACAATTCCCAAAAAGACATCTACAGTTGCCTCCATGACTACTTCACTCAGAGCAACTGTGACTGACAGCTGTCAATCATGACGTGACACCCCCTTTTTATAGCATCAAATAACTAATTAAAAGCAAGCTTATCAGTATAATGAACACTTGTACATACATCAGCGTGATAAGAACTATCTAAAATGACAGAAACCGTCTTTGGGAAAAAAAATTTTGACGTGTACACGTACAGTTTTTTAGTTTGGCCCATGTCCCATCCGCTCACATGGAGAGGAGCTGTCATGTCGTCCATCTTTATATACAGTCTGTGGTTTATCACCAGATATCTGCTAACGATTCCCATCAGCCTCAGCTATACTTTGGGTTCAGTGCTAATTAGCAAAGGTTAGCATGCCAACTTGCTAAACTAAGACAGTTAACATGGTAAACATTGAACTTGCTTAACATCAGCATGTTAGCATTATCATTGTGAGCATGTTAGCACTTTGACATTAGCATTTAGCTCAAATAACCTCTAATGAATTGATATTTAGGCATTAATATTACAATTAATAATTGTTAAAATCTAAATGTATTGAACGGTGGCTATGGTATATGAGAAACACGTAGTAGATAAACTGAGTTCCTGGAACAAAAACTGCGTTTTCCCACTAAACAGTGCAGCTTAAATTCAGAATGAATGCCACCATTTAACTGGACTGTTTCTAAATGATCACCTCAACCACTGGGATCTTTGACGCAGCAGTGAATAAGACTGGATGAACAAAAGCTTTGAACCATAAGCCATGTAGAAATAGTACCAGTAATCATACTGGTGAGTGGAATAAGACTTTGTACATAAAAACAATGACTTTATCTATATCTAAAAAGCACTGGCCACAGTTTGGACATTCTTGCTTTAATCTAGTCTCATGCTTTGTTACCAGAACACTGAACACAACATAAGAGACCTGATAAACCATTATCCTGTTGTTGCTGCTGTCCAGTTAAGCGTGTATGTATATGTGTGTGTGTGAGCTGAGACAGAGAAATATGAGGGAGATGAGGTGGCAAGGCTGGAAAACAGCAAGTTTGAGGCGAGCCAGTCAGAGACAGACGAAACAAGGCTGTTTCCACTGAGCCGGAGCTGAAAGGAAGATGACTGAGTGTGGGAGAGCTGAAGCAAAGGCACAGTGACTCACTCATCAGCAGCAGGGCTCCTCAGACATGAACTGGACACAGTCTGAGTTGAGCTCTGCCCTCGAACGCAGCACAGCGCTCGTCTGAAAGCCGGGAGAGGCTACAAGGTCAGCGCACACATTTACACGGGTGGCTTCATGGCAGCTTTATGGCGCTGATGGGCGGGCTGCCTCTGATTTTAGCACAGCCATGCAAGTTCAAAAGAATTGTGATATATAGCTTTTTTTTTTTTCTCAGCCAGAGCTGTGGGGGAATTAAATGTCAAGGCACTTGTATCAACAGGCACACCTTCAAAAAGGAGCAGGGGCAACAAAGTAGGATGATAAGCAGAATCCATGACATCTGGGTATTCTCATAAATTAACCATGAATGGCAGCACTGATAAGGCTGCTTTATAGATAAAGAGCCTACTGCAGTGTGCCTACAGACAATAATCACTGCTGCAAGAGGCGTCCGTCCATTAAAGTTAAAACACTTGTGTGGAGATGCTCTTCTGTTTTAAATTCAAATAATTTCAGCTCCTGGCTGTGATCTCCTTTAATTAGTGCCACCACTGTAGAGCCTATACTGGAACAACAGGCGGACCCCCCCTCTCTCTCTCCCTCCCTCTCTCTCTCTCTCTCTTCGTCTAATTTGTGCACATCAGCTGCAGGTCTGCAATCCTTTCAGAATTACATTAACTAGCCTGTTAACAGGTATTGCTAATTAGGATGCTGTTTCTTTCTTCTCGAGGAGTTAAGTGTTTGACGCACAACCAAGTGAGGAAAGACAAAAAAAACCCCGGAGCAGCAGCAGCAGTCATAACAAGTGGAAAATAGATGAATAAGATGCTAAAAATGTGCACTGGAAGAAGAGGATCAATGCAGCGCGCGCGACAGGGAACAAAAAACCATCAATTAACTAATGAAATGATTAATGGATTTGACAGCTTTACCTTGAGGTGACGCGCGCTCCTTCATCGTCAGAGAGCCCCCCGATCAGGTTGGATCCTAAATTCAGCCCCCTCTCACCCTGTCCAAGTTTAGTGGTTTGAGGAGGATTTCGCGAGGATTCCTTGAGTGATGATTACCGCTGTTTGGCTATAAATACCGCGGGGTGGCTGGGAGCCAGGGGAGCGTGGCTCACACGAGCGTAAACAGGCATGGGGACAAGCGCGAGGCATGGAAATAATCCCAATCATCTTCACTCGCTGGCGGCGGTGATGTGAGTCACTTTATGTGGGTCAGGGCGAGCGGCTGCTCCTGCAAACTTCATTTAAACATTTAAATTAAATTGTGCAGCCGCGATCGTTCAACGGCTGAGAAGTTATTTACCTGTCCAGAGATCAGACGAGTTTTAGCAGGAGAGATAAATGCAACAGGTCTGCTGCACGCTGTTCATTTGAAACGGTGGTCTGGTGCGAGCAGGAATACATTGATTGGGATATATTTACCACTAGATGGTGGACTAAAGCCACATACCTGACGCACAGCAGCTTCAGAGGATAAAGCATGACATCAAAGAACATGTTCCTCCTAATGTTACTCGGCTTTTTGCAGGTTCTTCGTGTCTAAGTGCACCTGTTTGTGTAAAAGCAAACAGGTCCAAGCCTTTTTAGGGGATTCAAGTATTTCTTTGACCCCGTAAATCCCCAAATAAGTAACTAAGCAGTGGTGAAGTATTCAGATCCTTTAGTTAATTAAGAATCAAAAGGTCATTTCAAATCATTAGGCTACTTAGAAGTCATATAAACATATTTTAAATATCTCAAGTAAATGTACAGTACTTTATTAGTAAAATGGCTCCTGTCAGTGTTACATTATATATCATAATATTTGATTATTTTTTATCAATGCATTAATATGTAAGTTAATATAAGTTGTACTAAGTTGTAATAAGTTGTACTGTACATTCTGTTGGGTCGTGTAATCTCTAACTATAGATCATATTTTATAAGACGATGATGCAGTTTGTGTGTAAAATCATAATCTGTAAAGTACCTATAGCTGTCAGATAAATTGGATTAAAAAGTACAATACTTCCCTCTGAAATGTAGTAGAGTGCAAGTATAAAGTAACCAAAATACTCAAGTAAAGTACAAATACCTTTAAAAAAGTACAATACTTGAGTAAATGTACTTCGTTACATCCCACCACTGTTAATTAAATAAATACATAAATGACTAATATTGTAACTTATTGCCACACAGTAGCTCTTTAATGTTATCATAAGTGACACAGAGGGCTGGATATACTGTAACATGAGCGGCATTAGAAATGGTGAACCAAAAGAATAACATATTCAGCTTCTGAGCAGGGGCGTAATTTACGGGGGGCACAGGGGGCACGTCTCCTGCACTTTTTCAGAAGGCAGTGTTGGACCCCTCCACTTTTTACAGTCTGAAAACTAAAGTTATATTTAAAAAACAGAGACATACCATCACTGGCACCGGAACAGGGGGGATAACAAGACTTTTTGTCCCCCCACTTTCAGGTGTTATGGTAATAAAGTGGCAACGTCTAAGCCAGGTATTACGGTACACTGTGCTGATGTCCAATGCCACAGCTGAGCTTGAGTTTCTCAAGCCTCCGTCGTCTGAAGATCTGTATCCGATCTACATCGACAGAGAAACCTGCTTTTCCTGCACATCCACAAAGACCAGATGATTTTAAGCTTTAGCTTTGGGAGTAATAGGTGCACTCAGTTGGCTATTGGGACTAAACCTTGTTCTGCTGTGGTGCCGTCTATTTGTATGTTAGTAGGCATACTGGATGTAAAGACTTTAGGCCATGAACTTTGATTCTCTTTTGAACCTCGTTTAAAAAAAACATTGACTGGTTGGTTGATTGTTTACAGCGTAACAGTTCTCAGAGTGAAAAACATGAGGATCTGTATCAACAGGAGCCAGGACACTCCTTTTGAATCGGCACCCTCTTGTCCTTAATTTGTAAAGAACGCACATGAAGCATTTCTCAGAAGAGCGCTGCGCACCGTAGAAGGCCTTGTGCACTCACCGCAGACCACTGCGCTAAAAAAAAAAGCTGCTACCATTTTGATCTGGAAGTACCCTGATGAGAAGAGGGAGCGCTTTTCTTACCATCTTTTAATTACACAAAAACGGTAGGCTAGGCTGAGACTGAAAAGCAGTAAACATGAAAAAGTTCACGAACCTACTACGTCATCCAAAGCTGGATGCCCCGACACTTCAAAACTCCTTCTGGCGCCATCATATATTACCTTTAAAGTAAAAGTAACTTTCTTTTAAAAAGGCGTCTGTGTGAAATTTCTGCCCATGACAACTTATTAAAACCTAGTTTTATAATAAATACATATTTTGATATTCATATTGCTTTGAGGTGCAGGGCAGATATAAGTGCACTATTAGTGCAAATTTGAACTAAATCCAAGCAATAGGTGAGAAATGACATGAGATTAG